>CP129455.1:42280000-42760000 GCA_030445155.1 Quercus variabilis
TCCCTAATGATGTAGGGCCCTTCCCACTTTGGGGCAAATTTGGAAGGTCATGGTAGGTTTCCTCTTACATGTTCCGCTGTCCTTAGTACCAACTGTCCTTCAGTGAAAGTCCTCAGGCGTACTGCTTGTGCATATGCTCTTGTCATCCTCTAATGGTACCTCTGGCTTCTTCTCCTGGCTAGCTCTCTTTCTTCTTCTACTCCTTCCAGGTCTGCTAATCTCCTTTCATTGTTTGTGTCCTCGGTGTCCTCTTGACTTTCCTTGAGTATTACTCTTGGTGTGGGAACAATTAGTTCTACTGGACTGATGGCCTCTGTCCCATAGACCAAGGAGAATGGTGAGAATCCCGTGGTTGTTTTTACAGAGTTCCTGCATGCCCAAAGTACATCTGCCAAGTGATCGCTCCATTTTCCCCCATACTCTTGCTTCATTTTTTTGAGGATCTTCAATATTATCCTATTAGTGGCCTTTGCCTGGCCATTTCCTTGTGGGTAGTAGGGCGTAGACCTTCCATGCTTGATGTAGTAAGCGTCTGTTAGCCCCTTCATGTCTTTATTTATGAATGGGGTTCCGTTGTCACTGATTAACCTCTTGAGGATCCCAAACCTTGTGATGATATGGCCTCGAATGAAGTTTGCCACAGCTGCTCCAGTGGCCTTTTTCAAGGGGATGGCCTCTACCCACTTTGTAAAGTATTCAGTGGCTGTCAAGATCCATATGTAACCGCCGGATGGAGGATTTATAGGCCCTATGAGATCGAGCCCCCAAGTGTGGAAAGGCCATGAAGTTGTCATATCTTGTAACATGTTTGGGTGAGTATGGATGGCATCTCCAAGGACTTGGCATGCGTGGCAGGTTTTGACTATCTCTTCGAAGTCCTTTTTCATTGTTGGCCAGTAGTACCCCAGTAGTAGTAACTGTTTATAGAGCCTCCTCTTTCCTGGGTGGCTTCCACAATCACCAGAATGGACCTCCCTGACTACTTCCCTTGCTTCCTTTGGTCCCAGGCATCTTAGGGGATCTCCGCTGTATCCCATTTTGAATAGGATCCCGTTTTGTAAGAAATATCTGGCTGTGAGCTTCTTGAGTTGGTGGGCCAGTGTCCTGTCAGTTGGTAGGATCCCTTGAGCCAAGTATTCCATGAAGGGAGTCCTCCAATCTTCTGTAATAAACACAGCATAGCTTTCTTCCTTGTCCACCAAGGATTGGCATTCCTGACATTTTTCTTGTATAGTTGATGCTTCTTTGTTCATATTTGGCCAATAGTACCCCATGCGTTGCATCCTCCTGTATAGACTGATCTTTTCTGAGGTCCCGCAGACTTGGGTATGTAATTCTTCCAACCTTAGCTTCCCCTCTTTCTCATTGATGCATCTGGATAGGATTCCTCTGGGCAGTCTTCTATATAATTCTCCTTCTATCAGAGCGTAGTCCCTCAGCTCCTTGACACTTCCTCCGGATCCTGTTTCCTTCATTTTTTCTTTTACCTCATTCCTCCAGTCCCATTGCCTGGACTCTCCGGGGGATATCTATTGGAGGATTTTTAAGATGGAATGTTCCTGCCTTCCTATTCTGACCAAAGTGTCTTTTCCCTGGAATGGTACTTGGGATCCTAGAGTGGCAAGCGCATCTGCAAACCTGTTTTCACTTCTCTGTGTATACTCTATGCTAAAGGTCAGGAACTCCCGCTCCAGCCTCTGTGCCCATGTCCTGTAGGCTGCCAAACTTTGTTCTCTTAGTGCAAAGTCACCTTTCACCTGAGAGACTACAAGATTGGAATCTCCCAGTACTCTCATGTGTTTCACCCCAATACTGAGTGCTATAGTTAGCTCGGTTAAGTACGCCTCGTATTCAGCTGCATTATTGGAGCAGGAAAAACGGAGCTTAAAAGATAGAGGTATGGTGTCTCCATTTTCACAGCTCAGTACAACCCCCACCCCATTTGAGGTTGCTGTAGCTGACCCATCGAATCTCATTGTCCATTTCTTTCCTGGGATTTCTGCTACTGCTACTTCACCCGGGATCTCTTCATTTAGCGAGCTTTCCTCCTTCCCTGGGAACTGTGCCAGGAGGTCAGCTATGGCTTGACTCTTGACGGCCTTGGGGGTCCTCAAGTCTATGTCATATTGAGAAAGCAGGACCAGCCATTGTGCGATTCTTCCCGTTAGGAGGGGCTGATGCAGGAGTGCTTTTATGGGGTGTGACTTAGTCACTAGAAGGATTTGGTGAGCTGAGAAATATCTCTTCAGCCTCTGTGATGCGTAAATAACCACTAGGCAAGCTTTTTCTATCCTAGGATACTTGGTCTCGGCGTCCTTGAGTGTTCTGCTCACGTAGTAAACAGGTTGCTCGTTCCCATCATCATCCTCTTGCGCCAGCAGGGCTCCTATTGCTTGGGCGTTTGATGCCAAGTACAATAACAGGGGTCACCCACGTACTGGTGCCTGAAGAGTGGGCAGATGATTCATGATCTGCTGGATCCTTTGGAAGGCTTCCTGCTGTTCTGCTCCCCATGTGAGCTCAGTTCCTTTCTTTAATAGCTTAGATAAGCCTCCTGTGGCTGAGGCTAGTCCTGGCACGAATCTCCTAATGTAGGAGACTCTTCCTAGGAAGCTTTTGAGTTCCTTCACTGTTGTTGGTCTCTTCATTGTGGCAATGGCTGCAGCTTTGGCTGGATCTACACTTATTCCTTTGTGATGTACCAGGAACCCAAGGAACTTTCCTGCAGATACTCCAAAGGCACATTTCATGGGGTTCATGCGCAGCTTGTACTCTCTGCATTTTTTAAAAACTCGTTCAAGTACCTGGAGGTGTCCTGTCCTAGTTTTTGACTTGACCACAATATCATCCACATAGTCTTCCATTTCCTCATGCATCATATCATGGAAGATGGCTGTCATAGTTCGCTGGTATGTGGCTCCTGCGTTTTTGAGGCCAAATGGCATCACAGTGTAATAAAAATTCCCGATTGGTGTCCTGAATGTTGTCTTCTCGGCATCCTTGGCAGCCATACGAATCTGGTTGTACCCACTATACCTATCCATGAATGAGAACATAGAACTTCCCGTGGCTGAATCCACAAGGAGATCGATATTAGGGAGTGGGAACTCATCTTTAGGACATGCCTTATTCAGGTTGCGGAAGTCTACACAGCAACGGATCTGGCCGTTCTTTTTCTTCACAGGTATTACATTAGAAAGCCATCTAGGGTGCTGAATGGGCTTAATAAAACCAGCTGTTAGCAGCTTCTTGACCTCTTGAGTTATCTGGGCTTCTATGTCTGTGTGAAAGACTCTAGCTGGTTGGATTACTGGTCTAACTCTTGGGTCTACATTGAGGGCATGAACTACTAGCCCGGGATCCAGGCCAGGCATCTCATCATAGCTCCATGCAAACACATCTGAGTATTCTTTGAGCAAAGCCACCAGTTGCCCCTTTTCTTGTGTTGCCAATTGACTACTGACGAAAACAGACTTCTAGGGTCCCAGCTCAGCCCCAAGTTTACTTCCTGCAATTCTTCCTCAGGCTGGATTTGCGTTTCTTTAACTGGTTCATCTGGGACTTCCTCTTGGGCTATCATACATTCTGGTGGTCCGGGACCTTCCTGCACGATGCACTCAGGTCCCGCACACCTTCACAAGCGATATATTAATCTTCCCCCGGGTTCCCGAACCACTACACACTCTCGGGATCCTGAGGTGCTGGGCTCTTTCTTTTGCCTTTTTCTCTTCAAGAGGTCCCTCAAGTCACGGGTACCTCCTCCTTCTTCTTTTTCCAAGATAGGTGCTCTTGGGGTCCCTGGCATGGGACTTTCATCATCGGGTTCTAGCTCATCATAGAACATTGCTTCTACAAAGTTTACTTCTCCTTGGCTGAAAGGGTTGTGGTTGGCAGGGATCCTTACAGGCCTCTCATTCAATCTCCCCTTAACGCACTAATGGTATGTAGATGGTATAAGGCGGTGCTTATGGAGCCATGGCTGCCCCAGCAGTACATGGTAGGACACCTCTGAATTGATTACATGAAACTTGGTCAAAGCTACTATTGGTCTCACCCTTAGGGCTAGCTGTATATATCCTTCAGTTGATTCTGCAGATCCTCCAAATCCGGTTATCTCCATGGGAGCCCCCAGGATCCTCCTTCCAGCTAAACCCACGGCTTCCAAGGTACTTAGGGCTATGAGGTTGAGTGATGCTCCTGTGTCTACTAGTGCTCTCCTGATCTGGACACCATTTATGGTGGCCATTAGGTAGAGAGGTCTACGGTGGTCTGAATGCTCAACTTCCATGTCTTCATCAGTGAAAGTTATGGCATTGGTTGTCTCCAGGAAGGCTCGACTGGCATGTGACTCTGCTATGAAACATTCCATTCCTGAATCTGCTGCTATGGTCATGAGAGATTCCGTAGCCACCCTCCTTGCTTCTGGTCCGAATCCCAGCTGATTGAACAGTGATCTGAACTTGGGATTCTTCTGGAGGGTCCTGACTGTGCTTGGGTGGAAGGATCCTTCTGACTCTTCTGCTTCTGCCGGGTTCCCATGGATTACCACAGCTGCCACCCCCTTTCCTTTGTGGTTGGGCAGGGGTTCCTTTGTACTTCTAGTTCCTTCTGGGTGAGCTCCAGGGTTCCTTTGTACTTCTAGTTCCTTCTGGGTGAGCTCCAGGGTTCCTTCTCTTAGTTTCCTGTGAAAAAGCCTGCGGAGGGTCCAGCAATCTTTGGTGGAATGCTTAACATAGTTATGAATCCTGCAAAATAAAGGATTTTTCCTTTCTTCCTCAGTCGGTGGCCTGGACACAGTGAACGGCCTAACCACTCCATCCCCGATCCATTTGTCCAGGACGTGGTTTAATTCTTCTTCAGTACATGGGATCACTGGTGGTTCCTCGAATGTTTTTCCATCGGGCCTCTTCCTTTTTTCTCCTACTGATGCTGTCATGGCTTGGGATGCTGGCATCCGCTTCGCCCTCGTAGTTTGTGTTGTCCTTCTTGTTCTCTGTAACAGGTTAGCTAACTGTGTGATACATAAATTTTCGAGGTTGAGTCTGTAATCGAAAAGCATGTTGGAGACACAAGTCTCCACAAGCTCCTTTTCTTCATGGTCCCCATAACAGTCTAGGGACATATCTTCAAATCTTTTGATGAACTGGACAGGATCCTCTCCAAGCCTCTGTCTTACCATCTGAAGACTTTGGAAAGTGACCTTGTCCTCACCAGGGTAATATTTTGCACAAAACCTTTCCATCATTTCGTCCCAGGTCTTAATGGACTCAGGCCTCAATGTGGTGTACCAAGTGTATGCTCTGTCCACTAGGGACTTAGCAAACTCCCTTAGACACAGCTCCCGGTCTCCTGCGTAGGGGCCCATGGTGTGGACGAACCTACTCACGTGTTCTACTGCACTTCCATTCCTTCCATCAAAAGGGTGGAACTTTGGTGGCTCATATCCCTTGGGGTATGGCTTGCCAAGGAGTTTTGGTGGGAATGGGGGATCCTGAGAAAATTGCTTGGGGATCCAAGAAAGTTTTCCCCTTTCTTGTTCCAGGAGGGCACTAATATCTGCCAGTGTTAGGTATTGGGGGTTAGTTCCTCCTCCCACTGCTGACCCTCCCTCTGGTTGGGCTCCATCCTGGTTGCCCACGTGGGGGGCGTTGTCTCTGACTTCCTGTGTCTTGCCTTCTTTAAGAAGGCGAACTTCTTGTTGCAAATCTTTCAACATCGCAGTCATCTGAGCTATAGGGTCTAGCTCCTGCCTTGCATTCCTCTGTTCTGACACGGCCTCGTGCTCTGCTAGGGGCACCTCGCCTCTTTGTCTGGAGGCCACTTCATTTTCTCCCACGGGCTCAGAGGCAGTGGGTGGCACATTAGTACCTTTACTGTTCCTTTGTCTTGGAGGCATGTTCTGCGAAGGGATTGCTTCCTCCCATTTCTTTACCCAGTCCCCAGTGGAGTCGCCAAAATGTGAGCGTGCCTTTTTTTTTAGCACTATGGCCCAAGGATCCTGGGCCGTGTGAGATGTTCTTGGTGGACTGGGATCAACTCTCCGCAGCTAATGGGCTGTTTTAAGAATTGATTGGCGCACAAAACAAACTTCCTACAATACAAACAGCTAAAAAAAGGATTCGTATTGAATGGGCTTTTAACAGTAAAGAAAATGCATAATAAATGAAATGCAATATGAAGAACACGTTAGGAATCCTCTAATTAATGAGGTGCGTTTCATTAGTTTTCTTTTAATAGCAACTACAAAGCTCGCTAAGACATGGTGCAAGGTTCAAATGAGTTCAAAAATTACAGACTTTGATAGCCATTCAAGCTTCAAAGACTTGCAAAGTTTGAATCCGTTGAATCCGAGTGTGTACTGTAGCGGCTGTCTCTGGGATACCGGGAACGAGTTCCCCTGTTTTCCTTCAGTTTTACAAAGCCTCTCTTGTAACTTTTATAAGGCTTCCGAAAAACAAAATTTAAATGTCTTAGCCAATAATCTAATCGTCCAGAATTCGATGTCCTATCCCTTTTCCTTCCCCCCTTTATATAGCACAGCCTCGGGCTCCCGGGGGTACTACCGATTTTTCCTTTTTGCCCTTTGAAGTCGGTTCCGTGCCTGGTTGCTTCAGGATCATGTCGTTTCCCTTTTCTTCATAGTTTCTTTCTTTTTGTTGCGACCAGATGAAAGTCTCTCGGCTAGCTTCCCATTTTCAGACTTTCCCGTTGGTTGACCTGAGGCCTTTTGGCTTTTTGCTCCAGCTTTCCCATTTGTACTTTTCTTGTCTCTTTCTTCAAGTGGTTGGAACCAAAACTCCTGCATTTTTGCTCTGTACCTCACTGTGTGCCTGGGTCATAAGGTCCGCGTGCCTTTTGTTTCTTTTCTCTCTTCAAATTTGCTTTAATTTCACTTCACGCGTCCAGGGATCCTCTGCCTCTGGTACTGCTTCTGGGCGTCCCAACTCAAATTCTTCTTTCTGGGCTTCCTTCGGCTTGCTGTTTCTTTTATTTGTTTTCTTGGGCCCTTTTCTTTATTGCAAGAACCCTCCCTCTATTTCTTCTTTTTTTTTTTTTTTTTTTTTTTTTCTTTTGTGTGAAATGGGCTCAGAGTCCTTTTTCCATCTCTCTCTTTTTTTCTTTGGGCCTATGTGGCTATTTGATTGTTTTGAACCTCAACAGGACCCTATAGTGACGTTTTAAGGACCTATAGTGACGATTTGTAACTCGATTTTCATAAAGTCGAGTTACATGCAATTTTTTTCTTTTTTTTTACCTATAACTCGACTTTATGAAAATCGAGTTACAAAACGTTACTATAGGTCCTTAAAAACGCCACTATAGGGCCTAAATCGATTTTCAGAAACTCGATTTTCAAAAGAGGGACATTTTCCTAATTAGTTTGAGAAAGAGGGCAAAATGCTGAATTTTTTTTCAAAAAGGGGCAAAAAGCAATTTTGTCCCATGAACTTGTAATATTATAGTAATAGGTTTAAGAATCTAAAGTATTGTTCATTATTGGTCTTTTAAGTGAAATAATTATGATATAGTATTTTGTCAAGCATTAATAACTTTAGACTTTTGATAAAATAGTGCCAAGTACTTAGCTTGGGTTTTTAATAGTGTCAACGTAAGTTGGACTTTTGATATTACCAATGAGAATTGGGCTTTGATATTGTCAATGAGAATTGGGCTTTCATGTTGCCAATGAAAATTGGGCTTTAAATATTACCAGCGAGAATTGGGCTTTGATATTACCAATGAGAATTGGGCTTCGATGTTGCCAGTGAGAATTGAACTTTGATATTATCAATGTGAATCAATGAGAATTGGGTTTTGGATAAATAAATTGTCATAGGTTTAAACCATGGGCTTTGATTATGAATTTGAATTTCATTGATAAAATTGTCATGGGTTTAAACCATGGGTTTTGATTATGGATTTGAATTTCATTGATAAAATTGTTTTGCCATGGACTTGAATCATGGACTTTTCAAATATTGTCAAGCATAAGTATTCTTAGGATTTAAATAGAATATGATGTGTGTATTGGGAGCATAAGGCCGGTTTTGGGTTTAGCTAAATAATAATAATAAAATTAGATAAAATATGAGTTTTTTGGGCTTTTTGTAACAGTTTATATCATGACCCAATTTAGATAATGAAATATGAAATATTTGTGATTAACATAATAATAAAGCAAAAAATATTTGGGAAAACCCAATAACTTATTAGTGATATTTGAAAATAAATAGTTGGTACTTAAATAATATTAGGTGTAAAAAAAAATGTACCTTAACAACCATTTGGTTCAATTTCGAATGTTAACTTCTAACTTGGTTAACCGTAACACATGGTTTAAATTCTAATTTGCAAGAACACATATTAACAGTTAAATTTTAATACTATTGGTCTTTTAATTAGACGGTTTAATCATTACATTTAACACTTTGTTTTGATCATTGTTAACTCTAATATATTTTGGGATTGATTTCATGTCCATCCAATTTTTCAAATGGCTTTTTATGATTTTGCCCTTGGTTGATTCCCAATTGTAGAAAAGGATGTCTGTTGTGACTTGTTGTGATTGTGGTTTATATTATTAGAATTGTGATCACATCATTGGTTTAAAAGGTAATTAACGCATAATAAACTTTGGGGCCTAAACGGATTTCTCACTATGAATGAATAAAATGAGGAGGGAATGGGCTATTTAATGGATTTTTGGACATTTAAATGTTGGTGGTTAGACATACATGTATGCTCGACTAACATTTTCATATTTGCATGGCCAGTCAAAGTTTGCTTTTTCGGAATTTCCTTCACTATGAGTAGTATCTAGGCCTACCCTCGCTTGTGGGAAGAAGGAAAAAAGCAAGCTTCAATTACATAAAAAAAATGATATGGAGAAAGCTTCAAGGTTGGGAAGAGAAGCTCTTATCTCAAGCAGGGAGAGGCATCCTTCTTAAAGTGGTGGTTCAAGCCGTTCCAACTTACACAATGAGTTGCTTCAAATTACCATTGGGACTTTGTAATGATATTGAGAAACTAATCTGTAAGTTTTGGTGGGGCCAACGGGGAGATAGACATAAAATTCACTGGGTTAAATGGGAGGATATGTGCAATCCAAAACTTGAAGGGGGTATGAGGTTTAAAAACTTCACTCCTTTTAATGATGCTCTTTTGGCTAAGCAAACATGGAGGCTGCTGCACAACAAAAACTCATTGTTTTATCGAGTTTTCAAGTCTAAATTCTTCCCAAATTGCTCAGTGATGGAGGCCAAAGATTCATTGATGGGTTCTTATGCATGGAGAAGCATCCTTAAGGGAAGAGATGTAATCAAATAGGGAGATAGATGGAGGATAGGCAATGGCAATTTAGTCAATGTCTGGTCTAAAAATTGGCTCCCCTCTCTAAGTTACCCAAAAGATCCATTCCCCATTGATTGATGATGCCCAAGAGATTACAGTAAGTTCCTTTATCAACCCTTTTACACAGCAGTGGGAGGTAGGACTTCTAAACAATTCTTTTAGTCTTGCTAAAGTCGAACTAATCAAGAAAATTCTTCTGAGCAATCATTTCACTGAAGATGTTCTCTTTTGGCCTTATGTTTAGTTTGGTGTATACTCCGTTAAAACTGGATATCAGTTCCTAAAGGACCAACAAAGTCAGCCACAAGTTCCCCAAGATGTCTTTGCCCAACCACAAAATTTTTGGAGGAAAATATGGGGTTTAAAAACTCCAAGCAAAGTCAAAAATTTCATTTGGAGGGACTGCAAGAATGTTATTCCCACCAACATGAATCTAGTTTGGAGAACTATGATTGAAAGTGGTGTCTGCAATTTGTGTTCCCAAAAGGAAGATGTCCTACATGCTATCTGGTCTTGTTTGTGTCTTGCTAGAGTTTGCGGTTGTGATGGCCAGTGGACTTTTCTAGAAGGGGGGAACTTTGTTAGCTTCTCAAATCTAGTTAGCTTCATTGTGGAATCAAATCTTAATTTTGAACTCTTTGCCACGGTCTCTTAGTCCATTTGGAATAGGCGTAACCTGGTCAGAATTTCTTCTCTATCTCTCCCTCTTGATCAGGTGTTTCATAGGGCACTCTCCTTTTTTCAAGAGTACCAAAATGCACAGCTTTGCCTCACTTCCTCTCCACCAAGACCGCCTACTATCTGGAGACTTCCACCGCCGAATTGCTGAAAAATAAATTTCGATGGTGCCATCTTCAAGGACAAAGACGAAGTTGGAATTGGTGTTGTCATTAGGAATGATCAAGGCCTCGTCATGGCTCCCTTGTCACATAATGTCACTCTCCCCTCTTCTGCAGTAGAGATTGAGGCCCTAGCAACAACCAAAGCTTTGGAGTTCTCTTTGGATATTGGTGTATTAACGGCTCTTTTAGGGCGACTCAAGTTTAGTTATTAACTCATTGAAAGATCCAGCTCCTTTTCTGGCTTCCTTTGGTCACTTGATCCAAGATGGAAAAATCCTTGCTGAGTCCATTCATAGTATTAATTTTTCTCATGTTCGCCGCGATGGCAACTTTGTAGCTCACAAATTAGCTAGGCATGCTGTACATGTCACCGGTTCTTCTATGTGGATAAAGGATGTTCCACCTCACTTTCATGTTGTAATTCAAGTCGATTTGGTTGTTGTTTCTGAATAAATTTTACAACTTCTTTCTAAAAAAAAAGGTAGACAATATATGTGTAGCATTAGCAAGCTTCACATTTTTTTATGTATGCTCAAGCAACTGCCACTCAAATTCAATTTCTAGTCAGACTACGTTGTTTTGGGTTAAGGCCAATTGGTATTTGGTACATCCATCAAAAATATTTTGGTATAACCAAAATGGGGTTATTAACACTGAGTTATAGTGCTAGTCAGATTTGCCAAAAAATTGTAATTAGAAGTTATTTTGGCTCAAAATTAGCCTTATTTTTTAGTTGGCTAGCAAAACTTTAGTTGACTAGTCCATTGTTAATGATCTAAGATCATCAAATGTGAGTTTTGATGGTGCTCAAGATTAGTGGTTACACATTCCGCTAGGATTTTTAGAGATCTACAAGAAGAACACATGAAAATTGGGAGTTAAAACATGTGTGGTATCAACCAAAACTACTTTGGTGTCTAAGTCAAAACTCACAAAGTTTATTTTTCAAGATATCTAGGGCCTGTTTGTTAGCAATGTTCAAGTATTATTGTTCAAAATGGTGTGAAAACTATGGTTTAAAAAGTGTTGTGAGAACACGTGTTTATAGTACTTATAATGCAAAAAATGTGTTTGGTATGCATGTGTTTTTTTTTAAGTGGTAAAGTTTTTACTTTTTCTGATAATAACAGTACTTTTAAGTTTTTTAATTTTTTGCCCACGGCCCACCCATTCCCACAACCACACACATTTTGACACTGCCTCTTCATCCTATCTTCTTCTTCCTCTTTTTCCCACATTTTCTTCCCATCTCCTTCTTCATTTTCTTCCCATCATCTTCTTCTTTTTCTTTCCACCCATTCCCAAAGGCCTATTTTGCAAGTCATAAAATTACACCAAAATCATTCAACCAAAACTAGTACCCACATGAGAATGAGAGAGAGCCCCACAGGTTTGGTGTTTTTTTTATTTTTATTTTTATTTCTTTCTAGGTTGGCACTTTTATCTTTTTTTCTTTTTCTTTTGCTACGATGATCTTGATAGTTTTTGAGTTTTTGTTCCTTTGTGAGAGTCAGAGGACAACGAATTGGAGAGAGAGAGAGAGAGATGAAGAGAAAATGTGAAAGAGAGAGATTCAGTGCCCGTTTGGATTGGGCTGAATAGTTGAAACGCGCGTTTGAGTTTCAACTTTTTTTTTTCACGCGTTTCAGTCAAATTTTTTATTGTTCATTTACTGTTGCGACTACTGTTCATGAATAGTAGCCGCAATATTTGACTTTTCTCACAAATTTTACTGTTCATGGACCTACAAATTTCACTTTTTAGCAACTTTTTCATTAAAAATGGGTTCCACGGTACTATTTACACATTTAAAAATTATTTGCTACAGTGTTTTTCAGTTTTCAGTTGTATCCAAATGGAACCTCAATTAAGGTTTATTTGGATACCGCTTATTGCTGAAAACTTATTACTGAAAATACTATAGCAAAATAATTTTTAAATTATGAATAGTACCCATAAGACCCAGTTTGGATGTTACATTTGCTTTATTAAAAAACTCGCGGGTCTCATGAACAGTGCACGGGACCCAGGTTTGGACGCAAATGCCAGCCGCATTTGCTATCCAAACTCACACTTAATATTTGTCAAATCAATGAGTCCCACAGTTTTTAACTTATTTACAAAAATGCCACTAAACAACATTGTTTGCATCTTGAAAACTGATATGAGGAGCTTTCTAAAATCAGTGTTTAAACACCATATAACATAACTCAAACACTCTTAAAAAAAACTGTCTACCAAACATTTTTTTTTTAGAACAATAGTTTTTAGTGTTTGAACACTGAAAACTTTTTTTAAAATACAATACCAAACAGGCCCTAGTGTTTAGGGATGTTCTTACATTCCTTGTCATGTACAATGGCAAATATATATATATATATATATATATATATTATATATAGTTGATCCCTCACCTGTCCGTGATTTCTACCATATCCCGTGACTATGGTAGTGGAGTAAATTTAAGTGAAGATAAGGACCGAACTCTCGAAATGTTGCGTCAATTCTTGACGATTTGTGCTTTCCAAAGTCCAAACTCGTTCGAGTCATCAAAGTGACTTCTTTCATCAAAATAGCATATAGCTTGTGGATTCAGGATTCCCACTTAAAATGGGTTGTACAAACGAGTTGGGATGCATAGACGAATTTAGTTAATAGACAGACCGATACCCGTCAAGTTTTGTTCCATCTACCCTGATTCAATGGAAATTAGACTCCTTTCACATGCTAAAAGGAATTTATAAAGTGGCATATGTCGAGTGTCGACATGATCTTGTTCTTCTTTGGTTTATTGATCATTGAATGGCTTGTTCTGTTTGGAAAACATCCCTTGAGCTTTTATGGATTTTCGTTCATTCTCAATTTTAGCTCCATGTAATTGCATTGATGATATGCTTTGAAGTAAAGGAAAAACACTATTTAGGATAACAAAGTCATTATAGTTTTTTCCTTAAAAATAAGTCATAATAGTTTTTTTTTTCTTTTTATTTTTTTTTGTTTAAAAGTAGAAGAGATATATTATAATAAAAACAAATATACAATTATCTATCGCAAATGGGCTATTGAAACATCATTGAGATGACAGTGGATGTTAATAAACTAATAATAATTCTTTTGAGATACTATCCAAATTGGCAAGATTTAAGTATAGTACTTATGTAATATTTTTTAAGTTCTCATTTTAATTAAGATTCTGCTATGTGAATTTTTTCTCATGGAATAAAAGTGTATTTTTTAATTAAGTAGATACATGGCTGAATCTTAAGAGGAGAATCTAAGGAACAATACCTAAGATACTATACTTAAGTTTTGTCATTGTCGAAATAATGCCTAAAATGACATTTGCTGCTTTCTTCGATCTTCTTACTCCCTTTTTTTCTTTGGTACTTCTATGTATAATAATGCAATTATAAACAGTGCTAACAAAGCTAGAAGATAAAAATTGTAAATACCACATTTTGGCAAAATTTATGTCAAACTAGAACTGTTTCGAAAATATGTAATAATAAACCACTTTTTAGTATTCGAATTTCACAAAATTGAGTTCTAAATAGTACTCGAGTTCCTAGACAAGTCGCCAGCGTGGCACTGCTGACTTGAAATTTGATCAATTAAAAGATGTGATGTGAAGGTCCTCGAGCTTATAAAACTTGAGTACCTTATTCAAATGCATTGACTACTCTAAGGATCCCGATTTTCGTTTTTTTTTTTTTTTTTGTGCAGCACAAGGTTTAACAAAGGGTATGCATTTGTTAACTTCACTAGCCCACAAGTAGTGTGGGAGTTTTAGGCCCGTTTGGTACACAATTTTGAACACATTTTTAATTTTTAGACAATATTAAACGTATTTTTACAGATCTTTTTACCTACACATATTTAAAAAAAAAACTAAAAACTATTAGTATCATTTTAATTCATACAAGAAGTGTCAGCTAGCCCTAGCTAGAATCTAAGTATAGACCTAATTATTATTTGGGTAAAAACTCAAAACTTTTTTAGCGTACCTCATGCTACCATCATTATCTTATTTTCTCAAAGCATAGTGGAAAACTGTACCGGCAAAGAGGTGTACTGAGAGGCGCTTGGGACTATCTAAATCTAGCTATGTTGGATTTGGTAGCTCTGATTTGACAAAGTTCTATTTGTGCTTGTCATTTCTCATTATGGGTCTGTCAGTTAGCCAGTTTGTTGATAAGGATGTGCTGAGCCATAAAAATATTAAGAGGAGAGAGAGAGAGCAATGATTAATGTGGGTTGGGCCTTTTTTTTTTTAACTGGAAAAGGATATTTTATTGGTTAAGTGAACGCATCACGAAGTAAACCGGGGTTGTACAAATCAGCCAATAAAACACAAAAAAATAAAAGCAAAAAAAAAAAATCGTACAAAACTTGAGACTACTTTCATCAAAGTGAGTATATATCTAATGCCTTTTTCAGTGTGAGATGGAATTTAAACCTTAATTCTTATTTGAAAGAGCTAAGCAATGTCACTAATTAAGTTATACAAGGTTTTTGACACACAATGTCTTAATCAGTTATACTTTCAGTTCTGTATATTACAAAACATCAATGAAAAGTATATGTACCATTATAATGTATATATATATTATATAGACACAACAATAACAAAAATTTACTCTCAAATATTTTTAGGATTATGAATTTTGAACAGATTAATTAAGGTCAACGATATATATCTCTTTCTTGCAATATATTCTATCTAAAGTTATTACTTTGTTATTTTTGTTTAGAAGATGCTACTTTGTTGATTGATATATCATTTTTAATACTTTTTTACTATTTTTTTTTATTATCTTACCCTACCTTTGTTTTGTTCTCTTTCTATATATATATATATATATAATGGTTTTAGGCTTTTAGCATTACCATATTTGTCTTATCATACATATATTATAAAACCTCTATAAGATATATCATAAGACCATAGTCCACACTCCAAAATATTTACTACAGTCCTGTGGTATATATTCTAATAAAATGAACACGTTTCAATACGCAATTAATTAATAATACTCCTTTCCATAGTCCATACACACTAATTAACTCATTATCTCGTTGATTCTTAAAAAAAAAAAAAAAAATTATCTTGTTAATTTCCGCAAGGGTTTCAACATATAAATATATTTAGCAATGTCAAACAAGTTTCATTAAAGTGATAAAAAAAAAAAATAAAAAAAAAAAACAAGTTTCATTAAAGTTTCTATAAAATGAACTCATTATCTTTCTACGTCTCTAAGAGTATCTCCATTCATCAAATTTTTATACTGTTTGGAGAATGAATAATGACTTTTACCTTTATCTACCCACTTTTTCAAATTCACATTCCAACAGATTCTCTATCTCATTTAAATATTATTTTTTCATTCATTATTTATTCTTTTTTTAACAACTACACATCTTCTAACATTTTTTTTTTATTCAACACATCATTATTATAATAGAAAAAATATATTTGAAGAATGAACAGTAGTCCATCAGACTTGATGGGCTACTGTTTATAAGCAAAAAAAAAAAAAAAGGGTATAGAGAATCCGCAGTGCACAAGTTCTCCAAATTATAGCTAATATATCCGGTTGACTATGCTTTTGGATATGCTCTAACTTGATAGAACAATTTTTTTTTTTTAGAATTAAAAAAAATTCCATCTTGTGAATGAAAACATGTGCTTAAATTTCAAATTGTTCCTCTTTTCTTGATTAAGAAAATGATTATCAAGGGTTTAGAGTTTAGGATCGGAGATGCTTGTGTGATTAAAATACTCCATCCATCAATCATATTAATATTATATTAGCAATATTCTTGGATGCTATTTCATCATTTCGTCTTGTTGTAGCCATTGTGGGTGGCTCTCGGGCCCATGCTTCCATTATTGGAGTTTGTCATATTCCCATAATTAAGGCTACGGGTTGCTTGCAGAACGATTAATATACAAGTGGCCATGGTATATCATCCCATGTCTTCATGCGTGTCCCTTACTACCTACGCTACGCATAGCCTATGGCGTAATGCATTTGTATCTCATCTCATGTGGGTGTCCAACACTCATTGATTATTCAATTCATCTTTCAAATCTTTCAAAAAACTTACAGATGACAAGATTTAGAAATAGTTAGTTGGCCTTTGGGTATTTAGTTGAAAAAATTCATCTTTCAAATCTGTCAAAAAACTGACAGATGACAAGGTTTAGAAATAGTTAGTTGGCCTTTGGGTAGTTAGTTGGCCTTTGGGTTTGTATGTACTACATGTAGGCTTAGAATGCTGTACCTATTTTAAGCTCATTTGGATGTAGGGGAAGGGAAGAGGAGTACCATACAGGGTAACAGAGTAACACTGAGGAAAAAAAAATCTCCTTATTATGATTTTCTTTCTATGAACTTTCTTTACTTTAAAAAAAAAAAAAACTATATAAATGGAATTACACTCATATTTTTTTTATAAACATGTATGAGGATCCCATATCCAAAATTGAAATTTTCAGTTCAATAATAGAACATAACTTAACCAAATTTGGAAACTCGATCTCACTTTAGATTTTTTATTTTTATTTTTTGGTATGTAATCTAATTTGATTGAATTGAGAACTACTATATTTTTTTCCTTTTTAATATTATTGTTTTTACTTTTTATTGTGATACGCAGATTCTATATATATATATATATATATATATATATATTTTTAATAGTGCACAGAATCTTGAAAGTTGAAACCACAGACTTACCCCCACGGCCCCGGCCACCTGTTTTTATAAAAAGAGACTTACCATTTAAGTAAACTTAGATGCTTGTCAAACTTTCAACTTTCAACTTTCAACACTCAAGTTCCTACGCCCAAAAAATCTACTCTTAAAAGAAAGTTCAAAAAGAAAAGATTTGACGGGCACAGCATTTTTTTTTTTTTTAACTGGATCTTTATCTTTTATAACCTATTTTAATTTAGTTTTTAATTGTGATAATTTAATTTTTAATTTTTCAGTGTTATGTCAAACAGTTAAAATAAAATTTTAATGTACCGTTATATCAATAAAAGTTAATATTTTATTTTGACCTTTAAACTAATTTTTATCAAAAAATATAACGATAAAAATTAAATTGATACGAAATTGAAAGATTAAAGATTAAATTAATATAATTGAAAGAGTAAAAACCAAATAGGATATGGTATTTAGGAAACGTAGTTTACTTTCTTTTCTTTTTTCTTTTTTTTAATTTTTGGTGGTATTCAAGTATGCTATATAAATAGACGTGGTTAAATAGGCAAAGCACGGAAAACAGACAAAGAAAACCGTAGCATCTTTTTTTCTTGCAGTTATGATGCTTTTCCAGAGGCTAGAGATGTGCATAGAACTCATAAGACTGTCAGTAAGGTTCGTCATCATTGTAGCCGAAGCGGTTGGCGTGGTCATCCAGCAGAGCGGTCCTCCTCAGCTAATAACATACCCTGGTTATGGAACTTCTACTCCTTTTGTAGGCTTTAGCTTTATGCCATAGTTTTTATCGTCCACTATATATTTTCTTTCAAAGACAACAATTTTTGTATATAGTGAGAAGTTGGCAGCTTTTACTACTACTACTACTACTTCTTCTTCTTCTTTGGCAAGATGGAATGTAGTTACATGCTGAATTGATGTTTCAAAGAAATACCCATCTTTGAAAATTTAGTTTTTGATGATTTTTCATGTGAGTTATATGATTTACACATTTTGTTCACGGTGGTCGACTAATCTGTTGAAGATTCATAGTCCAATAGTAAAAAATTGGGGCTAAGCTAGCCTTGGTTGTATTGTTATTGTTGCATATATGTAGATTATCACTTTTATTATAATTGCACTGTGGTGCACATAAGCTTAATGCTTCAATGTAGTTCTGAATGCGATTTGACATGCATTATCCTTTTATTTTCGCAAATCTGGTTTTATAACTTTTTCCCAATTCAGATAAGAAAGTTATGAGGGATGAGTAACTTGGTGGTGAAGAATTTTGCTTTATTGTAGGGTCTATAGCTTTTCCTTATGTAAAAAGCAGTACTGTCCTAAGTTCACTCATCTGCACCTAAAAAAGAGCTCCAGAATTTTGAAGGTTGGATATGGTTTTTAGGTGGAACTGTTATTAGATACTGTTGGCTGAATTTGTCTTTGGACTTTGGAGCTACCCTTGCAATTTTTACACACAGTAACAGTACTGTGTAGCGAGAGATATTTGTTAGATTTTTTTGGGGATATCGGAGGTATATATGAAGAGTTTTTATTTTAGTGGGACAACCCAACTCAGGTTAACATGGGTTTGCCGATATTATGTCCTTTCCTTTACGTGTGTGTCGAGAAATAATGGCTATTTAATCAACTGCAACACTTATTGACTTCACAACCAATTTAGTTGCTTTCAAAGCTGGTAAATTACCTACCTTTGAATTCATATGTTTTTTCACCTACCTTTGGCATTAAGATTATCCAAAGCAATCAAATTAGTTCCTTGTACTACCTAGTTTTACCGATCTTTGTGCTAATTAAGAAGATCCAAATTGGATGTCAAAATGAATTATTTTCCAAACTTTATGGCTAGTACTATATGATGAAATCAGAATAAAATATAGTATATTCTCAAAGTTGGGGTAATTTTGACTTTGACTTTTTTTTTAATTGAGAAAATGGGTCATTTTGATTTTAGTAGCTGGGATCTAAAATTTTTGATTTAATTTCCTTATAGCTATGAATATTATCTTTCCATCTATTTCTACAAGTAGTGTTACCTTCGGAAATTATTTTATAATATTTTTACAAACGGTTGATGTGGACAACTTCTTATTTATTTTTATTTAGATCCATCTTTAACATCATTTTTTTTCATTAACTAATAATTACTTACCACATCAAAATGAATCATTTTCCAAACTTTATGGCTAGTACTATATGATGAAACCAAAATAAAATGTAGTATATTCTCCAAGTTGGGGTAATTTTGATTTTGATTTTTTATTTCTTTATTGAGAAAATGGGTCATTTTGATTTTAATAGCTGGAATTTAAAATTTTTGATTTAATTTCCTTATTGCTATGAATATTATCTTTCCATCTATTCCTACAAGTAGTGTTACCTTTGGAAATTATTATACAATATTTTTTCAAACGGTTGATGTGGATAACTTCTTATTAGTTTTCATCTAGATCCACCTTTAACATCATTTTTTTCATTTACTAATAATTATTTACCATATCAATAATTTGTAAAAAACTTTGCGCCTTTAGTATTACTCTCATTCCTACTCATGACATGACCATTAAATGCTAATTAAACACAAAATACGCCATTTAATTAATGTCCTAAACTTTGAGCACTATGAAATTACTTTGAAATTATTTATTTACAGTTTATTCCTTGCTTTTAACCTTTTTTTTTTCTTCCCAATTTCATAACCTATTTCTCTCTCACCTAAAATCCTAATAACCAATGTCTGTTCACAGCCATGGACACAATCCAAGTATCCAACCACCTCCTTCAACAACAACTGAAATTTACTTTAACCATCATCCTCTGCCTTTAAAAACTATACCTTGATTACCTTCACCTTCCTCACCAAATCACATATCTATCTCCCTCTACTTCTCACCATTATTATCACTACCTTCAAATTTATTGACTTAATTTATTAGAATGTCTTTGTTTGCGTTTAGTTGGTATTTAACAACTGCATTATTTACCACCGCACACCCTTGGTGCGATGGTCACTCCACAAGTATAAATGCTTGTGGGGTGTGGGGGGCAAGGGTCGGGGTTCAAGTCTCCAGGAAGGAGCTTCACACACATATACACTTAGATTAGGTTAGAGTAGAATTCTATCTTGTATAAAAAAAAAAAAAAAAAAAAACTGCATTATTTACTAAAAGTCTTAAACTAGCTTATAAGTTATAAGCTTTGTTTATGCAAGGTTGTAGTACACACACATAATATTTATACCTAATAAGTAATAGACGTTACACATTTATAATATTACATAAATCTATAATGGATTTGAAATGAGTATTTTACATTTTCTAGGTTTAGATACATGAATTTACCTTCTAAAAAAAGATAATTGAATTTACATATAAAATACTTTACACATAATTAACGTATAATTGGAAGGATACTTGGTGTGAAATGGAGTGCAGTTAAAATATATATATATATATATATATATATATATATATATATCAGTGTAGTTAAAAGATAGAAACACTTGGTATCAAATAATAGAAAAATTAAAATGACATTTGGCACAAAATTTGAGTTCAATTAGAATCTAATTATGATTTTTGATTGATCTTTCTCTCAACTTTCACTTTACCGTAATATATATGATGTGCAAAAGGACAACATTAAAAACCATCACAAATGTAAAGGACTAAAATAAAAATTTTAAATTTTAAAAATCCAAAATCAAAATGATCTCAAACTAGAGATTATAATTTGTATTTTAGTCATGAAATTACGACCACGTATTGAATTAGTGATTAAGTTTAATAAGTAATCACATCAGTGAAAGTCTTACATGAAGGATAACTAAAGAATTTAAAAATTAAAATAATATAAATGAGTCCAAACCTTTAAAACTCAAGGTTTAAATACATTTTTGCAGACATCATACATTATTAATTAAGACCTTTTATACCTATATGTACAAGATATTAAAAAAAAAACTCTAAGTTTCATTTTTGCATTTCCTATTAGTGCAAGCACTTATCTATTCAACTTTGTACCACATAATTCACATAAGTGTTTTTTATATTAGGAAAACTTATATTTTTAATAGTTTAGGGTCGTAATAACAAATCAAACCTTATACCTTAAAAAGTAACTGTGGGGTCTGGGCTACAAAATCGGACCCTACAGTAACAAATTAAACCCTAAAAATTTTTAAAATATCAATTAAACCCTATAATTTGAAAAGTAACAAATTAAACACTAAAATTTCAAAAAGTAATAAATTAAACCTTTAATCCATCTTAAATTACAAATTCAATGCAAATGTTTCATTTGTTACTTTTGAAAATTTTGGATTTAATTTGTTATGTTTCAATATATAGGGTTTAATTTGTTACTTTTTGAAACTTTAAGGTCATTTAAACTATGGACAAATTAAAGTTTAGTTACAAAATTGGTTGTAAGGTTACAACCTTATTTAATATCTTTTTATTGGAGGTGAGTTTTGACAAATCCACCAATGGATAACATTTTCTTCTTATATCTTCCATGTTCGCAAAATTTCTAAAAAATTAAAAAGTAATAGTTATATCATCAAAAAATTGTTTAAATTGTAAGTTTTTGTAGTTTAAATTTATGCATAAGATATAAACTTATAGATGATATAGTAAATAATATGCGATTGATACAAAATTTGACATGTGTATTAAGAGCATAATGAACATACAATTCAATTGTTAGATTTTCATAATATATAGTAAATTTATTTTATTGAGTAAGATTGTATTCTTAGGTTACAACCAATTTTGTAGCTAAATTTTATCTTTGGACTATAGAGTTTAAAATATAATTTATCCTTGATAATATTTTTAGTGACCCTTGCCAGTAATTTTCCATTGAAAATGCCTATAAAAGGTAGGTGCATGTGTGGTGCATGCTAAGAATATAGAATTAAGAATACGAACTTTTTATGGTGCGTTTTACTTTTGCATTGTTTTGGCTTCGTGGTAATTAACAATGGCCAAAGTTTTCATGATAAAATATTTTTTGGTGAAAAGGTTTTCACAATATATATGTTCTTTAAACTTATACCATCCATTTCATCCTTTTCATAATAATGATCATCCGACACCAAAGAATTTTTTAAAGTGGAATTCAATCATGAATTTGAGTTCTTTATTCGATGAAATTTACCGATTAAGCTAATTGAAATACACAAATTTTCATAAAATAAAAAATAATTAGCATAAAGACACGAAATTCAAATAAGGAGGGTACATTGCCAATAAAGGACTAAATTAAGTTGGTTTATGACTAAAATATCATATATTCCTTTGCTATATAAAAATGTATTAAGCCTTAATTAACATGTGGGGATCAATTAAGTGATAATTTGAAGACCATTATTGCATTATTTTAGTGATAACACTGTGATATCAATTATTCAAGTTAGCAATTAGCTAGCATCCGTCTAAATTTAAAATAGGCTTAAAAAATAATACACAAGCTCCAAAAATGTCAATGAGAGATTCCCTTTTCATGGACAAGTACTCTCTTCCAAGGATCATGTCAGAATTGACATGCAACAAATGTTCTGTAACTTTGTTTGCATTCAATAGTATTATCAGTTCTTCTCTCTAGGTCTCCCTAGAAACCCAGAGGCGAAAAAAGCTTTGCTTGGTGCAAACCTTTTCACCGGTACGGTAGAATCTTCAAGTAGACATGGATGAGATCACTAATAGGTGTGCTAGGTTACGACTGTCGACGAAGAAAAGGGCTGAAGTTGAAATACAAACCTAGGAAATGGAGGCTGGACAGATCCTAGTTGGAAAGTTCTACACAAAAAGATGGGTAAACTTGGAATCGGTAGCGAGGATTCTGAAACTAGCATGGAAAACGAAGGAAAACTTTGAGGTGAGTGATTTGGGGGAGAATAGAGCTCTGTTTCTCTTCAAAACGATGGATGATCTAGATAAGGTATTGCTACAAGGTCCCTGGTCGTATGACAAGTATCTTCTCATTCTCCACAAACTCCAAACCGGTGGATCTGCTCGGAAGGTGGGTCTGGACAGGGTGTCGTTTTGGATTCAAATTCATGGACTGCCCATGATGAGCCAAACTAAGGAAATAGGAACGAGAATCGGGGAAACATTGGGGTTGGTGGAGAAAATGGACGTGGACGACAAAGGCTTATGTATGGGTGGGTGTCTACGCATTTGCGCATCGGTAAAAACTACCGAACCATTGTGCCGGGGTCGAAAAATACGATTAGGAAAAGCAGCACCGATATGGGTAGACTTCAAATATGAATGGCTACCCATTTTCTGCTACTGGTGCAGATTAATGGACCATGATGAAAAAGATTGCTTATAGTGGATACGAAGTAAGGAGTCCCTGAGACCAGAGGAAAAACAATTTGGTGTATGGCTGAGGGCCACATCGGAAAGGTCCTAGAAGGCTCAGCTGATTAAGGTGATGAGAAACAGTGGTCGCAGGGAGGATGGCGACGTTGACAAGACAAGTGATAGGATGGTGAGCATCCCAAGGAAGTCTACGTAGGGGTGGCAGGGGGCTAGTGGACTTCAGGAAGATACATCAGAACCTACCATCCTTGACTGGAACGATGCAGAGAATACAAGAAAACTAGAGATTTGTGCTGAGCAAGTAAAGTTGGGTTTGGCGCTGGAAAAAGATTTTGAAAAGCAACTTGCAGAGATTAATGCAGAAATTCATGATGAAGTCGCCAGATTGATGAAAGAAGAGGGGGCTGAGTCTAAGGTGATGGAAAGTAGCATATGTCAGGACTCAATAATCATGCACGCCCCTTTGAATGGGCTAAGTAGTGAGGTGTGTAACGAGCCAACTCAGCAGGCCCTCATGGGCTTACCTGAAGCGCACAGGCCCAATATGCAATGGGCCAGGGATTTTAATTCTGAACAAGCCTAACTCGAAAATAGTCTTATCTTTGCTTCAGTTAGCCCAGTGCCTATAAAGGACACCAACTCAACAAAAAAGCAAGTAAGGGGCCAGAAAAAAACAAAGACAACATCTTTGGCAAAAGGAAAAGTGAACATGACAGGGGTGTGTGCAAACTCTTGCATGGTTGTCAAGACAGTTGGGGGCATGGATATGGAGGTTGATAAAGAGGAGGTAGGTAACAAATGAAGATGTTGCACACCTCTGATGGAGGTAAAGGAAGAAAATGGGAATGGCAAGAGAGTGAAAGTGGAAGGGGAGGTTAAGGAGCTTGGAAAAGTTTTAAAACAATATCTTGGATCGGTGGATGTTGTGGAGCAGCCCCACCGGACACAATGAGTGCTTCAGCTTGGAACTGTAGGGGGTTTGGGAACCCCCTAACAGTTAAAACACTCCAAAAAATCATCAAGGAGGAAGATCCCATTTTAGTCTTTCTAATGGAGACTAAATTTAAGATTATGGAGATGGAAGGAATTAAAAGAAAGGTTGAGAGACAACATGGCCTGGTGGTGCCAAGCCAAAATCGAGGGGGTGGATTAGCTTTACTTTGGAAGGAGACTCTACAGGTGGAACCTCTGACTTACTCACAGAGGCACATTGATGTGATAGTTAATGAGGAGGGTGGGAATAAGAGATGGAGGTTTACTGGCTTCTATGGAAATTTGGAGACGGCCAAACGGGAGGAATCGTGGTCACTGATAAGGAATCTCAGTAATAGATCGGATTTCCCTTGGGTGATTATTGGTGACTTCAATGAGCTGTTGCATGTAAAGGAAAAATAAGGGGGGGGGGGGGGTAATGCACGACCTAAGGGTCAAATAAAACTGTTTCAAGACACCATTAATAGCTGTGGATTACGTGACATAGGCTACTGTGGGTCGGACTTTATGTGGAGCCAAAAACTTGGCACAAAAGGGTGGGTCCATGAATGCTTGGATAGAGCCTTTGTTTCAACGGATTGGACAAGAATGTTCCCTACAACTAAGATTTTCCATGTAGCCAATTCGGTGTTCGATCACAGCATGTTGATTCTCAAGAATGCTAAACCAACCGGACGACAGAAAAAGAGGAAAAAGCTGTTTAGATTTGAGTCGATGTGGCTAAGGGATGAACGACGCTCAGGGGTGGTCATTGATGTGTGGGAAAAAGGTAGAATGTTAGGGACTGACTGGCCGCTTCTTTAATGCTTGGAGGAGTGTCGTGCCTCATTGACCGAATGGATCAAACACTCCTTTAGCCATGTAGGCAAACAGATTTCCAAGTTGCAAAGGAAGCTTCAGGTGTTGGAGAATATGATGGGCGGTGAGTTGACCCTTGAAGACATTCATGCTTTAAAGAAGGATTAGAATAGGTGGATGTTGGTGGAGGAGCATATGTGGCACCAACGATCATGAAACAATTAGCTAAAGGCTGGTGATAGAGACACCACTTTTTTCCATACAAAAGCTTCTAACCGGTGGCAAAGGAACCTCATAAATAGGGTGCTGGACTCTGATAATTTTTGGCAAGAAAACGAGGAGCAAGTTGGCAGGACCTTTCTTGATTATTATTATGTGCAGTTTTTTACTTCCTCGCAGCCAGTAGTGGAGAATAAGCTACTAAAGGCCATTCACACAAAAGTCACTGACAAGATGAATGCTTCCTTATTTAGAAATTTTAATGCTCAGGAGGTGGATAAGGCTCTTCAACAGATGCACCCTTTAAAAGTGCCCGGTCCTGATGGTATGCCCCTTCTCTTTTACCAACATTTCTGGCCTACAGTTAAATCTATTGTCATTACTACTGCTTTAGATTTTCTTAATCATGGCACTGCTCCCCCTCACTTTAATGATACCCACATTGTAGTAATCCCTAAAACTAAGAATTCGGAGAGGTTTACAGATTATAGGCCTATTAGCTTATGCAACGTGGTATATAAGCTAGCCTCAAAGGTGATGGCAAAAAAAATGAAATATGACTTGCAGGAAATTGTTTGTGAGAATCAGAGCGCTTTTGTGGCAGAAAAGCTTATCACCGATAATGTGCTTGTGGCCTATGAGATGATGACCCACATAAGTAGAAAAAAGAAGGGCAAATGTGGTGAAATGACTCTAAAGCTCGACATGAGCAAGGCCTATGATCAACTTGAGTGGGTATGCTTGCAAAAAATAATGAAGAGGTTAGGGTTTCATGATGACTTGATTTCCATAGTGATGAGATGTGTGACTTTGGTGACCTATGTAGTGAGAATTAATGGACAACCTTGCAGTAAGATACAGCCAACTCGGGGGTTAAGGCAAAGTGATCCACTGTCTCCTTACCTCTTCCTCATCTGTGCAGAGGGCCTCTTTGCACTCTTACACAACACTGTCCAACAAAAGAAGCTGAAAGGGGTGGTTACCTCAGCAAAGGGTCCCAAAGTCTCGCATCTTTTTTTCACCGATGACAGCATCATTTTTGGATGAGCAACAAGGGAGGATGCTGCTGAGATACAATGATTATTACAGGTCTACGAAGCCTCTTCTAGCCAGCAGCTAAATAGAATTAAGACTTCAATATTTTTTAGTCCTAACACGTTGATAGGGGTAAAGGAAGATGTGAAAAACATGTTCGGTGCTGATGTCATCAAGCCCCATGAATCCTACCTCGGATTACCCTCACTGGTTGGGAGATCTAAGTCTAATACCTTTGCTCACTTGAAACAGAGAGTGGCAAATAAAGTGTCTGGATGGAAGGAAAAATTATTGACTAATGCTGGCAAAGAAATCTTGATTAAAGCAGTGGTACAGGCGGTGCCATCTTACACCATAAGTTGTTTTCTCCTGCCAAATAATCTCTGTGATGACCTTGCCGGGATGACTACACAGTTTTGGTGGGGCCAAGCAAATAAGGAGAGGAAATTAGCTTGGCTAAGCTGGGAAAAGCTGTGCATGCCAAAAGATAGAGGGGGTTTGGGCTTCCGCGACTTAAAACTCTTCAATTTAGCTCTCTTAGTGAAACAAGGATGGAGGCTGCAAACAAACACCTCCTCCCTGTTTTGCCGAGTCTTTAGAGCTAAATACTTTCCTCATGGTAGCTTTGTAGATGTTGACATAGGAATAAACTCATCTTATGTATGGAAGAGCCTTATGGTAGCTCAAGGGGTGGTGCGAAAAGGCATGAGATGGCAGGTGGGTGATGGAGCTAACATTAGAGTGTGGTGTGATAAATGGATTCCAAGACCGAGCACCTACATGGTGGTTTCTCCTGAAAAGTCGAGTCCACAGGTTGCTCTGGTTAAGGATGTCATAAACAGAGGAGCATTTACATGGGATGTGGAACTGGTCAAACAATGCTTCAACGCTGAGAATGCTTAAGCTATTTTGGGTATTCCGCTTAGCGTGACTAGCATACACAATAGGTTGATTTAGGCTGTTAATAAATCTAGGAAATTCTCAATTAGATCAGCGTATGCGTTAGCGTATGAGGAAAAGCTAGAACAGAGCAGGGGAGATTGTTCAAACGCCTCAATGCGCAAACGGGTGTGGAGAAGTATTTGGTAGCTGAAACTCCCTCACAAGTTGAGACATTTTGCATGGAAAGCAGGCCGGAATATACTTGCCACCAAGGACAATCTCATATGAAGGAAAATCACAGAGGATAATACACGTGTCTTATGCGAGCACGCCCATAAAGTATGGGAATCTAGCAAGTTGGCTCTTCCATTCATCATTGATCAATCATGGACCTTCTTAGATATTATACAGAACCTGCAAGATTGGGAAGTAACGAAGCCCGGTTTGTTAGAGAAGGTCATCTCAGTTTACTAGGGAATATGGAAGGACTAAAATGAAAGAAGGATGGGGGGCTCAGGCAAACCGGGAAGAGTGATTCTGAAAACCGCTTTGCACCTCGTGGAAGAATACATTACTGCAAATGATATTAGATTGGGAGATAACCTGGGTGTGGGCCCAATGAAAATTTAGAAGCCACCTGATCCAGAATGGTACAAGGTAAACATAGATGGTGCAGTTTTCAAACACAGGAAAAAAGTGGGAATAGGAGGGTGATTCGGGATGAAAGTGGGGAGGTAATCGTAGCCTTAAGCAAGATAGTGAACGCATCGTTGGGGGCTGTGAAGATTGAAGCAAAAGCAATGGAGGCCGGGGTTTCTTTTGCAAGAGACGTGGGCATTAGGGAGGCGGTGTTTGAAGGAGACTCGTTGATCATTTGCAAGGCTCTTCAGAGAATTGGGGGAGCACCTTCGTCCATTCAAAATGTGCTTGACTAAACATTGGAACTTGCATCGGGTCTTAGGAGCTTTGCTTTCTCTCATGTGAAAAGACAGGGAAATGTCCTTGCTTACTTGTTAGCGTAGTATGCTAAAGAGCTAGAGAACTATGTAGTTTGGCTAGCGTAATGCCCTAGCTTTTTAGAGCACGTGTGTGCTCATGACATATCTGTAGTTTCTCACTCTTGTCTTTAATGGTATTATTTAGTACTTTCCTATATAAAAAAAAGTATTATCAATTTTATCTTATTTGATTTATTCATATTATACAGTGCCCTGGCCTAGTGGCCCTAGCCATAAAATTAACTTTATTTTATAGTGATAGTTCTATCTAGAAATAATACACCAAACAATCTTCTTCATTCAACAAACACCAAAAAAATAACTGAGCATAAATCTGTTTTTGCATGAGTTGGAAAAATAAAAATATTGTGTAAGCATAATATTGGAAGATAGATATTTTATTGAGAAATATGAAAATAGATATCCTTATCCAGAATAAGAGTGGTCTCTATAACGACCAGTTTCGATTAAAAGGAAATAGAGGGAAAGTAGAGTTGGAGAGAAGGAAACTTGAGTAGAATAGAGTTGACCAAATTCGCCCTAAGTTCCATCTAAGAAATATTTATTCGAGATTAGGGAAGCAATTTTTTTTTTCACTTTTTTTTGATAAATTTTTATTAGAGTAATATCAATAACAAAGTAATATTATTTTTTTATTAAAAAATATTCACCAGCAAAAGGAAACTACACTTCTACTACAAATTATACTCAATGGATAAGGATGAGTGTTCTCATCCTAGCTTGTCCAATGTGCAGATGTACTAGACACAATCTCAATCCATATTCAATGTAAGTGAAAAAAGTTATACAAAATTTTATACCCATGAAAGACTTATTGATATTTATCACTTGTGCCATAACACCAATGGCTTATTTACTATAAGCTATAGCTTAGTATTCTCTCTGGTTTCAATGTTGTGTTGAAACTTGAAAGTAAAATGTCCCATGCATTAGAAAATGGGATAAGAATATTTCTCAGCAATATCTTGGAGATTAGCCCAAAGCTTTACTGGCTTAGACATCATGACCATGTGATCGGATCCTTTGATCTCCACCACATCATTGGGTGGATTTTTCTCAATCATCAACAATTGAAGATCTCTCCTTGCCACCTTATCTTTTTCGGATATGATGTAAACCCGTTTAACCGACCCATAATTCTCAAAGGACATTAGCTGCTTTGATAGGTCTTCATCACTAAACAAACGTAATGGCCTCAACAACAAGGTAGCCAGTGTCAAATCCTACAACAATTGTAACATACAATGTTGATCATGATAAGAAAGTTGATATGTTGGTTTCAACAAGAACTTTTGTAATTAATATAATGTATTTTCCATTTTATTTTTGTTTTTAAAAAAATGCAATTCTTACCTCAATTGGGCTAAGTTGGAACACATCTGATGCCAAGTACAAGGGCCCGAAGATGAAAGTGGTTGGAGGATTGTTTGGGCCTTGGTCGTACGTGTAGTGACTGTCAAGCAGAGAGCCTTGTTGGCTGAAAGACTGTAATAATTAGACATCTCAATGTCAAGATGCAAAGAGTAGGTCACTAACAAAAGCCAATTTCATAGAGTTGATCACTTGATTCTAAAAAAATAAATAAAAAGAGTTGATCACTTGATTCTAAAATTAAAATTAAAAAAATAGAAGAAAAGAAAAAGGTGTTGATCTCTAACAACTATGAATCTCCTATCATAAATTTATTATTAGACAAATCAGTGTCAAAATGCAAAGAGTAGGTTGCTAACTAAAAGCAATTTAATAGAGTTGATCACTTGATTCTTTAAAAATAGAGAGAGTTGATCTCGAACAACTATGAATTTCTTATCATGAAATTTATTATTAGACTAATCAGAGTCAAAATGCAAAGAGTTGGTTACTAGCAAAAGGCAATTTAATAGAATTGATCACTTGATTCTAAAAAAAGAAGAAGAAAAAAGAGAGTTGATCACTTAATTCTCCAAAAAAAGGAGTTGGTCACTAAATTTCCTATCATGAAATTTCTGATTAAATAAAATTGCAAAGAGTAGGTGGCTAAAAAAAGGCAGTTTTAATAGAGCTGATCAGTGATCACTTAATTCTCAAAAAAAAAAAAAAAAAAGAGTTGATTACTATTTTTTTTAAAATTTTTATACAAGAGAGTTTTTTTTTTTTTTTTTTTTTTTTTTTTTTTTTTTTTTTTTTTTGAGAATCTTTATACAGGAGAGTTGATTACTAACAACTATGAATTTCCTATTATGAAATTTGGACAGGTAAATAATAGTATAATGAAACGTAAATATGGTATAGTAAATCGTATAGTTTTGTTTGGCTCTATATATAATTATATGACCTATTTTCTTTAGGTAGAGTTTATTTATTTATTTATTTAGATGGTGGGCAGGTTGAGATGATAATAAAACCAGGAAGCCAGAATAGTTTTTTGACCGTTCTAAACATTTGGGACAGTGCTTGCTTTAATAAGAGCTTATCTTTGGGCCTAAACATTTCACAGCATCTCAAGTCATAGTTAAAATGTTAACTTGGGCCTGAATCTCAATGGTATAAAAGCTCATTATTTTTTTTTTTTTGCATAAGAAAAAGCTCATGAATTTTGCCGGAGAGAGATTCAAATTGAAAGGGTAAAAGGGTTAAAACCAGCACTTACATACTAGTTTAATCTACTAAACCTAATTAATATTGTACTTTTTCATTAAAATGAAAAAAAAAAAGTGCATTAAGTCAGTGAATACCATTTGATTGAGGGTGGAAATGTTGAGGGTTGGCCCAGGCATTAAGGCAGTGACAAAAACAGCAACAGAGATCTTACTTGGAAAATATTCCATGGCTTGAGAAATTGCCATGCCACCAAGGCTATGACTAACAAGGATTACTCTTTCGTGAGAAGGAAGAGGTTCCATGATGTCCCTCAAGGGCTTGAAATAGTCAAAACTTGATTGGAGATCATTTGCCTGCAATGGATTGATCCCAGAAGCAGCTAAGTCTAGTGCAGTGACGTTGTGACCAGAAGATTTTAGTAGCGTCACAAGCTTGTACCAGGACCAAGCTCCAAGGCATGAACCATGAATTAGCACAAAGTGCTTGCCAGTTCTTGGTGGCTCCTTAGTAGCCTCAATTCCAATAGATGAAAGAATGATAAAAAAAGAAATTAACATGCAATGCTTCTTGCTCAGCTCCATATTTTGTTTTGTTCTTCCTAAGGACACACAAATTGTCATGGGTTTTATGTAGTTATAAAGAGGTAGGTTTTGGTGATGAGCACCTTTCCTAAGGACTCAACATAAACTATGCAATTTGACTATTTAATTTTTTTCCCTTTGTTTGAATTTGACTTTGAGATCTCTGATAAGTTTTTTTGAAAATCTTGTCATAAAGAACACCTAGCTGATCACTTGTCAAACATGTTAACAAGCACAAATGATTAAACATTTTTGATTTCTTTGTGCAGTTCTCCAGTACACAAATTATCATCAATGTATAAAGGGTAGGTTTTGACAATGATTATTCTAATGGGCTCTTCTAGCAGAGAAAGAAAGAAAGAAATTAAAAAAAAAAAAGGAAAAGAAAAAAAGAAACCCATTCTAATAGGCTCTCATTTTCTCAATAAAATAAAAATATCATGCAACTTAAAACTTTGACTTTTAGAAAAGATTTTGAAAGTCATAGCAAGCAAGTGCGGCTTCTGGAATCTGTTTATTTTTTGAATGGGTAGAATATGACAACATTTTGTAACTTTTAATGACATTTTTCAGGTTTAAAACCACCCCCCCTTCACTTATATATATAAAAGAAAGATATTAGACATACTATAATTTTTACTGTCTTCATTGTTATGTTTGTTTGTAAGATTATATATATTTTTTCTTTTTATATTTCATATTTGGAATTGATTTTGATGCTAAAAGAAAATATATTATTTTTATTAGTAAAACACGATGTTGTGAAGAATAAATATCTAGCTAAATAATTATTTTTGTATTATGTATGTCATTCAACAATATTATACTACAGTTTCAATGAATTTACCATGATTTATAATTTATATTTTGTTATTTTTTTGGAGGAAAAAAAATGACGTGATATTGTATTTATAAATGTAACGATAATTTGAGAAAAATAAATAATTACTATAAAATTCTTAAGAATAAACCAAACATAACAATTTCATATTCCGATGAATCTTATTAAGTTCCTAATCAAACCAAACATAGGAACAATTAGATTATCAAGCATCCAAATTACTAGGCATCACTTCTCAAGAATTTGAATTGGATGCCGGTGGTAACATAGATTCCCGTCACATATTGATATAATTATTGGTCCAATTAGAATTGATACTATCCCTATATTGGAGCTTGTATGCGTTTGAAGGCTTTTATTATTGTCCAATTTTACTTTGGGACTGGAAATTGTTTAGGTTTGGAGCAATGAAAAGTATGAGAGTGTGGAGCACAGGGTGATAGTGAACTTAGAGAGGGAATAGTTCTCTATCCCATTTTCAAGCCCTTGGAAGAGCTAACAAATGAGCAAAATCCTACTAAATATGAGCATACAACTGGGTTGAGTTTATAAATATTAGAATGCGATGTAATTTTCAAAAATTAAAAAATGTTGACAACTTGCAAATTAATCATTTCAAGATATCAGAGTAAGCTAGTTGGAGGTAGTATTATCTATTGGGGCCAATAACCTTTAGAATTCAATAGAATACTACTTTGTACACACAAATAAGCAATTCTGTGATTAAACATGATTCAATCAATTTTACTTATATTGTAGAAGGTTAGAGATACAAATTTTATTATTATTATTAAAACATTATCATTTTCATAGAGAGCCTTGTGCCATAATACCAATAGCTTATAAATTATAATTCTCTCTCTCTGATTATAATACATTGCTAGTGAATCAATGTCCCATGCATTGAAAGTGGATTAAGAATATTTCTTAGCAATGCCTTGGAGATGAGACCAAAGCTCTGTTGTCTTAGACATCATGACCATGTGATCTGATCCGTTGATCTCCAACAAATCATTAGGTGGATTTCTCTCAATCATCCACAATTGAAAATCTCTCTTTATCACCTTATCTTTTTCAACTATGATGTAAACCCTTTTAACTGACCCATACTTCTTAGTAGACAGCATTAGCTGCTTTGACAGATCTGCATTTCTAAACAAACGTAATGGTCTCAACAACAAGGTAGCAAGTGTCAAATCCTACAACAAATTGCAACATAAAATGTTAGAGCACTTGTTTGAACATGATCAGAAGGTTGACATGTTAATTTCAAAAAGAAGTTTTGGAAAAGAAAATGCATTTCTTACCTCAATTGGACTAAGCGGGAACAATTCTGATGCCGAGTACAAGGGCCCGAAGATGAAAGTAGTTGGAGGGTTGTTTGGGCCTTGGTCATATGTCCAGTGATTGTCAAGCTGAGGGCCTTGTCGGCTCCTTCTCTGTAATAATAAGATAAATCAGTGTCAAAAGACTCAAAACTCAGAGCGGGGTTGGTGTTACAGGAGTGAAGTGAAAACTTATTTCTAAGGATCACATATCTGATATCACCATTTTTTTTTTTAAAATAGAAAATTCAATAGAGTATTCAAAAAATTTAATAGAGTTGATTAGAGCATTAGCATTGGAAAATTCTAATTCTACTCTATTTTACCATTCTAAAAAGCCACTTTATCATTATACCATACCATTTTACAATACCTCCAACATCCCAAAACTCTATTTTTATTAAAATATTATTTTTTAATCTTTCTTTATTATTTCTTTCTAACTGTCACTTTTTTTTTCAAACTTGGTTTTCCTGGGCTTTCCAATAGTCTTTTTGTTTTTCTTTTTTTTTTTTCCTCTCTTTCTCCCTCAACCTTTAGCACCGGTTCAACACACAAAGCCACACACACACACAGACCCATGATACACCAATCAATCTATCCAAATCCATCACCACACACACAGAGCCACACACACACACACAAAAACACAAACCATCAAACCTTCAACAGAGCCACACACACACAAACCATCAAACTAGTTGGAGCAAATAACGGCCACCACACCCACCACACAAGCCATCGATCAGCAAACCCAAGCCATCGATCAGAAACCCATGCCACTGATTTGAAACTCAGGCCGTTAAAAATACCCAGAAAAACGCTGATGATCAACCCAGAAAAACATCGAAAATACCCAAGCCACCGATCAGCAGCCCACGCTGCCTCCACATGCCCACCACGCCACACTGCCCACTGCCCACCAAAATCCCACCGGAACAAAAACCCATATTTAAAAAAAAAAAAAAAAAACCCATCGGAAAGGTAGAACCCAGAAGAACCAGCCAACCATGCGGTGACCCACGCTGATCTCCACCAAACCCATCACCATGACCCACGCCGATCTTGCCATGACCTTGCTGGACCCAAACACTGGCGATCTCCGACGACCAACAACCCACTTCAGCCACAACCCAATCATGAGCCAAACACCGGACCCAACCACGACCCATAACCCATTTCAACCATACCCACCTCTTCCTTTAAGCACTGGTCATAGCAAAAAAAAAAAAAAAAAAAAAAAAAGCAACCACAGAACCCGTCGAATTGCAACCCACTAGAAAAAAATGAGCCACTATGATGTGTGATGTTAATGTTGGGTGGAGGATGGTGTTTGGGTTTGAAGAGAGGAGAGAGCAGATGAGAAAGAGAGAAGGAAGAGAGAGAAGAGAACAGAGAAAATGAGAGAGAGGAGAGAGAAAGTTCACATTAGGTGAGAATCAAATATTATACTTATTTTTACAATACTGCTACAGTGCAATTTCAAAAGTAGAATTGCATTGTAAGCAAAAAAATTTACCATACTTGACATTAGCATTCCCTGATGCAAAGCATTTTGGGGCTTAAAATGCCAAATTTCTCTTACATTTGGCATTAACATTTGGCATTAGCATTCCCCAGTGCTAATGCTCTAGCAACTATAAATTTCTAATCATGAAATTTGTATAGGTAAATAGTTTTTTTTTTTTTTTTTTCTTTCTTTCAGAATCGGATAGTTAAATATTAATAATTAGTCAATTTCATAGAAATATATAGAATAATTATATGATGAGATATTTTCTTAAGGCTAGGTTTAGATTTTATTTTTATTTTATTTTTTATGATGGGCAGGTCGAGATTATAGTAAAGCCAGGAGCCTAGAACAATATCCTAAAATATTTTTGGTCCAGCTATAGCTTCAACAAGAGCTCATATTTGGGCATGGACATTGCTCAACAGTCCAAATCTTGTGGTTAATATGCCAACTTGGACCTGAATCTCAATGGTATTTTAAAGAGTAATGAATTTTGTTGGAGAGAAATTGCAAATGTAATAGGGTTACACATACTTCTATTTGATCTAATTATATTATATTGAACTTTATCGTTAAAAAAAAAAATCATTTGAAAAAAAGTTGCAAGGAGTACCATTTGATTGAGGGTGGAATAGTTGAGGGTCAGCCCAGGCATGAAGGCAGTGGCGAAAACAGCTACAGAAATCTTACTTGGAAAATATTCCATGGCTTGAGAAATTGCATACCCACCATAGCTATGACCAACAAGGATTACTCTTTCACGAAAAGGAAGAGCTTCCATGAAGTCCCTCAAAGGCTTGAAATAGTCAGAACTTGATTGGAGATCATTTGCCTTTAGTGGGTTGATTCCAGAAGCGCCTAAGTCTAGTGCAGTGACATTGTGCCCTGAAGATTTTAGCATTGTCTCAAGCTTGTACCAAGACCAAGCTCCAAGGCATGCTCCATGAATTAGCACAAAGTGCTTGCCAGTTCTTGGTGGCACCTCCTTATTAGTAGACTCAATTCCAAGAGATGAAAGAATGCTAAAGAAAGAAATTAGCATGAAATACTTCTTGCTCCGCTCCATATTATGTTTTGCTCTTCCTATGGACACAAATTTTCATGGGTTTTATGATGTAGTTATAAAGAGGTAGGTTTTGATCATGACTCATCAACTTTCCAATGGGCTAGTTTTTCCTTGATATAAACATGGAATTTAACCATATAATTTTCTTTTCCCTTTGTTTGAATGTGACTTTGAGATCTTTGATAAGAATTTTGAAAAACTTTATAAGAAAGCACAAGAATCTTGAAGAAGAAACAGAGTGCTAGAGAGAAAGAATTGAAGTTGAAGAAATCTTGATTTCAACTGAATGAATGAATCTGTACAATCTCTGTGACTAAATATAGAAACAGAGCAAAGAAATATATCCCAAATTACATGGGGGCAGGTATAGCACGTGTGTCAGTTAGTTACATCACGTGTGAACACATTCTACTTAAATACATCATAAACTACAGGTAGCTTTAGGCATTACAAGCACAGAACTACAACAATCTAACTGCACTGGTGTCGTTTAGTCTGAAACTTCATTTCTTCGTTTCTTTATTCTTTTGCTTTATCCCTTTTCTTTCCTTCTGATGTGAGTCACAATTTTGATAAACTTGCCACAAAACAACACAAAGGTTAACACTTCTCAAATAGGTTTAACAAGTTCAAATGATCATTGAGTATTCTTTAATTTCTTTGTGCAGTTATCTAGTACACAGATTATCATTGGTTTATAAACGGGTAGATTTTGACAATGATCACCTATTCTATATTCTAATGGGCCCACGTTTTCTCAATAAAAAATGTATGCAAATTTGAACTTTGATATTGGAGAACAGATTTTGAAAGTCATAGCATGCAAGTGCGGCTGCTTGAATTCGATCAAACATTGATCAGTTAGAAGACGCCAAGAAAGCCTGTAACTCAATTACATTAATTAATCCATTTTTTAAGGAGAAATAGGGTTCCCAAAAAAAAAAAAAAAAAATCAAAGATTCAAATCCACTTACCCATTTCTTGTAACAATTTATAATTGAAAAAGAAATTGATTAGAAGATAAAAGAAAGATATTAAGAGTACTATAAATTTTACCATATAATCTATAAATTTATGTTTGAATTTTTAAATAAAAAATAATTAAGAAATTTATTTACCATATTAATGTTAGAGCAATTTCATTAATTATCATGTTAGTTTATATGTAATAAAATAGGTAATACCCCCCCTTTTTTTTTCTCTTTCGGTAGAAAAATTGTCCCAAATTTAATTAGTGCCCGTTTATTTTAACGTTTTGAGCCCAAAAAGCCCATTTTGAAAAAAGGGCTGGGGCACAATAATAGACCATGCAAGGTATCTATGCTTGCTGGTATAATCATATTCTTTAATTGATCATCAACCTATCTGTTTTTTATGTGTCAAGAGATGGTAAAATAAAAAAAAAAAAAAATCAAGGAATCGACTCTAGAGGACTTTAGCTCAACTTTATGTGGGGATATAAGAGTATCCACATCAGTAGATGTAAAACCTTTCATTTTACACATTTTGACAAAAAAAAAAAAAAAAACTTTCATCAATGGGTGTAAAATTGTACATAAATGCACAATTGCTACAGTAACCGTGCATATATGCACGGTTACTGTAGCATTTGCATTTAATATTTTATTATTTTTTTTACCACCGCATACCATGATGCGATGATTATTTTACAAGTATAAGTGCTTATAGGGTGTGAGGGTAAAGGCCGAGGTTCAAGTCTCCAAGAGGGAGGTTCACGCACATATACACTTAGATTAGGCTAGAGTAGAAATTTTATCTTGTATCAAAAAAAAAATTTTATGATTTTTTTCTCTCTCATTCTATTCGCTCCCTCACTCTTCTGAGCACTCTCTCTGCCCCTCACTCTCTCTTAACTCTCTTTGTTTCTCAGTCTCTAACTCAAGCTTCACCGTCAGCTTTGCCACCAGCTTTCGCTCTAATTTGCATCGTTGTCCCTCACTCTTTCTGACCTTTACCGCCGATGGTTTTCCTTTGTTTCTAGTGGGTTTTGGGATTTTGATAAATGAGTTTTTGGATCTTTGGATTTGGGTAAGTTGATGATGGTGATTGGATCTTTGAATTTTTGTTGTGTGGCTTGATGATGGTGATTGGGTAGGTTGATGATGGATCTTTGGATTTGGGTTTTTGGAGGCTGGTTGATTGTGGCTCGGTTGAATGGGTATGTGAATTTCATTGATGGTAGCTTGGTTAAATGGGATGGTGTCTGGGTTGTTGTGTGGCTTGATGATGGTGGTTGGGTGGTTGGATGATGGTGGCTGTGTGGGTTGTATTAGGTTTGTGAGAGAGATGACAGCGGAAAAAAAATGAATATTTTATTGAATAAAAGTGTATAATATAGAAATTGATGTGGGAGTTTTGTAAAAATAGGTGTGCAAAATAGAAAAAGCAAGTTTTTTGTTGTTGTTGTTGTTGTTGCAAAATGGATATATTTTTTGCATCCACTGATATGGATGCTCTAAATAAACTAAAGTAGTATAATTACATCCATGCTCTTTCGCCCTTAGGTCCATCTAAGCAATTTTTATTTGAGATTAGGGAAGCATTTTTTTTTTTTTCACTTTTTTTTGATAAATTTTTATTAGAGTAATATCAATAACAACGTAATATTATTTTTTGATTAAAAAATATTCACCTGCAAAAGGAAGCTGCACTACCACTACAAATTATACTCAATGGATAAGGATAAGTGTCGTCATCCTAATGTGTCCAATGTAAAGAGTCGATCACTAACAACTATGAATTTCCCACCATGAAATTTATTATTAGACAAATCAATGTCAAAATGCAAAGAATAAGTCACTAACAAAAGGCAATTTAATAGAGTTGATCACTTAATTCTCGGAAAAAAAAAAGAGTTGGTCACTAAAAAAGATTAAGTAGCTAAAAAAAAGCAATTTTAATAGAGCTGATCACTTGATTCTCAAAAAAAAAAAAAAAAAAAAAGAAAAAAAAGAAAAAAGAAAAAAGAATTGATTACTATTTTTTTTTTTATACAAGAGAGTTGATTACTAACAACTATGAATATCCTATTATGAAATTTGGATAGGTAAATAATAATATAATGAAACGTAAATATGGTATAGTAAATCGTATAGCTTTGTTTGGGTAATTGGGTCTATATATAATTATATGACCTATTTTCTTTAGGTAGATTTTTATTTATTTATTTAGATGATGGGTAGGTTGAGATGGTGGTAAAACCAAGAAGTCAGAATAATTTTTTTGACCGTCCTAAACATTTGGGACAGTGCTAGATCTAATAAGAGCTCATCTTTGGGCCTAAACATTTCAGAGCATCTCAAGTCATAGGTAAAATGTTAAATTGGGCCTGAATCTCAATGGTATAAAAGCTAATGATTTTTTTTTTTTTTTTTTTTGGGATAAGAAAAAGCTCATGAATTTTGCAGGAGAGAGATTCAAATTGCAAGGGTAAAAGGGTTACAACCAGCACTTACATACTAGTTACATCTACTAAACCTAATTAATATTGTACTTTACCATTAAAATAAAAAAAGAAAAAAAGAAAAGTGCATTAAGACAGTGAATACCATTTGATTGAGGGTGGAAATGTTGGGGGTTGGCCCAGGCATTAAGGCAGTGACAAAAACAGCAACAGAGATCTTACTTGGAAAATATTCCATGGCTTGAGAAATTGCCATGCCACCAAGGCTATGACTAACAAGGATTACTATTTCATGAGAAGGAAGAGCTTCAATGAAGTCCCTCAAGGGCTTGAAATAGTCAAAACTTGATTGGAGATCATTTACCTGCAATGGATTGATCCCAGAAGCAGCTAAGTCTAGTGCAATGACATTGTGACCAGAAGATTTTAGTAGCGTCACAAGCTTGTACCTGGACCAAGCTCCAAGGCATGAACCATGAATTAGCACAAAGTGCTTGCCAGTTCTTGGTGGCTCCTTAGAAACCTCAATTCCAAGAGATGAAAGAATGATAAAAAAAGAAATTAACATGCAATGCTTCTTGCTCAGATCCATATTATGTTTTGTTCTTCCTAAGGACGCACATATTGTCATGGGTTTTATGTAGTTATAAAGAGGTAGGTTTTGATGATGAGCACCTTTCCTAAGGACTCAACATAAACTATGCAATTTGACCATATAATTTTTTTTCCCTTTGTTTGAATTTGGCTTTGAGATCTCTGATAAGGCTTTTTGAAAATCTTGTCACAAAGAACACCAAGCTGATCACTTGTCAAACATATTAACAAGCACAAATGATTAAATATTTTTGATTTCTTTGTGCAGTTCTCCAGTATACAAATTATCATCAATGTATAAAGGGTAGGTTTTGACAATGATTATTCTAATGGGCTCTTCTAGCAAAGAAAGAAAGAAAGAAATTAAAAAAAAAAAGGAAAAGAAAAAAAGAAACCCATTCTAGTAGGCTCACGTTTTCTCAATAAAATAAAAATATCATGCAACTTAAAACTTTGACTTTTAGAAAAGATTTTGAAAGTCATAGCAAGCAAGTGTGGCTTCTGGAATCTGTTTATTTTTTGAATGGGTAGAAGATGAAAACATTTTGTAACTTTTAATGACATTTTTCAGGTTTAAAACCACCACTCCATCACTTATATATATAAAAGAAAGATATTAGACATACTATAATTTTTACTGTATTCATGGTCATGTTTGTTTGTAAGATTATATATATTTTGTTTCTCAAAAAAAAAAAAAGATTATATATATTTTTTCTTTTTATATTTCATATTTGGAATTGAGTTTGATGCTAAAAGAAAATATATTATTTTTATTAATAAAACACTATGTTGTGAAGAACAAGAATCTAGCTAAATAATTATTTTTGTATATTGTATGTCATTCAACAATATCATACCACAGTTTCAATGAATTTACCATGATTTATAATTTATATTTTTTCATTATTTTTTGGAGGAAAAAAAATGACGTGATATTGTATTTACAAATGTAACGATAATTTGAGAAAAATAAATAATTATTATAAGATTCTTAAGAATAAACAAAACATAACAATTTCATATTCCTATGAATCTTATTAAATTCCTAATCAAACCAAACATAAGAACAATTAGATTATCAAGCATCCAAATTACTAGGCATCACTTCTCAAGAATTTGAATTGGATGCCGGTGGTAACATAGATTCCCGTAACATGTTGATATAATTATTGGTCCAATTAGAATTGATACTATCCCTATATTGGAGCTTGTATGTGTTTGAAGGCTTTTATTATTGTCCAATTTTACTTTGGGAATGGAAATTGTTTAGGTTTGGCACAATGAAAAGTATGAGAGTGTGGAGCACAGGGTGACAGTGAACTTAGAGAGGGAATGGTTCTCTATTCCATTTTTAAGCTCTTGGAAGAGCTAACAAATGAGCAAAATCCCACTAAATATGAGAATACAACTGGGTTGAGTTTATAAATATTAGAATGCGAAGTAATTTTCAAAAACTAAATGTTGACAACTTGCAAATTAATCATTTCAAGATATTAGAGTAAGCTTGTTGGAGGTAGTATTATCTATTGGGACCAATAAACTTTAGAATTCAATAGAGTACTACTTTGTACATACAAATAAGCAATTCTGTGATTAAACATGATTCAATCAATTTTCCTTATATTGTAGAAGGTTAGAGATACAAATTTTATTATTATTAAAACATTATCATTTTCATAGAGAGCCTTGTGCCATAATACCAATAGCTTATAAATTATAATTCTCTCACTCTGATTATAATACATTGCTAGTGAATCAATGTCCCATACATTGAAAGTGGATTAAGAATATTTCTCAGCAATGCTTTGGAGATGAGACCAAAGCTCTATTGTCTTAGACATCATGACCATGTGATCTGATCCTTTGATCTCCACCACATCATTGGGTGGATTTCTCTCAATCATCCACAATTGAAAATCTCTCTTTATCACCTTATCTTTTTCAACTATGATGTAAACCCTTTTAACTGACCCATACTTCTTAGTAGACAGCATTAGCTGCTTTGACAGGTCTTCATCACTAAACAAACGTAATGGTCTCAACAACAAGGTAGCCAGTGTGAAATCCTACAACAAATTGCAACGTAAAATGTTAGAGCACTTGTTTGAACATGATCAGAAGGTTGACATGTTAGTTTCAAAAAGAAGTTTTGGAAAAGAAAATGCATTTCTTACCTCAATTGGACTAAGTGGGAACAATTTTGATGCCGAGTACAAGGGCCCAAAGATGAAAGTAGTTGGAGGGTTGTTTGGGCCTTGGTCATATGCAAAGTGATTGTCAAGCTGAGGGCCTTGTTGGCTCACTCTCTGTAATAATAAGATATATCAATGTCAAAAGACTCAAAACTCAAAGAGTGGGGTTGGTGTTACAAGAGTGAAGTGAAAACTTATTTCTAAGGATCACATATCTGATATCACCAATTGAATGGAGGTTTTTTTTTTAATTAATTTTTTTTTTTAAGAAGAAAATTCAACTGAGTATTCAAAAAATTTAAAAGAGTTTATCACTAACAACTATGAATTTCTAATCATGAAATTTGTACAGGTAAATAGTTTTTTTTTTCTTTCTTTCAAAATTGGACAGGTAAATATTAATAATTAGCCAATTTCATAGAAATATATATAATAATTATATGATTAGATATTTTCTTAAGGGTAGGTTTAGATTTTAATTTTATTTTATTTTTATGATGGGAGGTCGAGATTATAGTAAAGTGAGTAGTATAGAACAATATCCTAAAATATTTTTGGCCCAGCTATAGCTTCAACAAGACCTCATATTTGGGCATGGACATTGCACAACAGTTCAAATCTTGTGGTTAAATATCAATGGTATTTTAAAGGGTAATGAATTTTGTTGGAGAGAAATTGCAAGTGTAATAGTGTTACACTTACTTCTATTTGATCTAATTATATTATATTGAACTTTATCCTTAAAAAAAAAAAACATTTGAAAAAAAGTTGCAAGGAGTACCATTTGATTGAGGGTGGAATAGTTGAGGGTCAGCCCAGGCATGAAGGCAGTGGCAAAAACAGCTACAGAAATCTTACTTGGAAAATATTCCATGGCTTGAGAAATTGCATACCCACCATAGCTATGACCAACAAGGATTACTCTTTCATGAAAAGGAAGAGCTTCCATGAAGTCCCTCAAAGGCTTGAAATATTCAGAACTTGATTGGAGATCATTTGCCTGCAGTGGGTTGATTCCAGAAGCGCCTAAGTCTAGTGCAGTGACATTGTGCCCTGAAGATTTTAGCAGTGTCTCAAGCTTGTACCAAGACCAAGCTCCAAGGCATGCTCCATGAATTAGCACAAAGTGCTTGCCAATTCTTGGTGGCTCCTCCTTAGTAGACTCACCTCCAAGAGATGAAAGAATGATAAAGAAAGAAATTAGCACGAAATACTTCTTGCTCAGCTCCATATTGTGTTTTGCTCTTCCTATGGACACAAATTGTCATGGGTTTTATGTAGTTATAAGAGGTAGGTTTTGCTCATGACTCATCAACTTTCCAATGGGCTAGTTTTTCCTTGATATAAACATGCAATTTAACCATATAATTTTCTTTTCCCTTTGTTTGAATTTGACTTTGAGATCTTTGATAAGAATTTTGAAAAACTTGTCACAAAACAACACAAAGGTTAACACTTCTCAAACAAATTTAACAAGTTCAAATGATCATTGATTATTCTTTAATTTCTTTGTGCAGTTATCCAGTACACAGATTATCATAGATTTATAAACGGGTAGATTCTGACAATAATCACCTAGGGCCCGTTTGGATACAGCTGAAAACTGAAAACTGAAAATTGAAAATACTGTAGCAAAATAATTTTTAAATGTGTGAATAGTACCATGAGACCCATTTTTAATGAAAAAGTTGCTGAAAAGTGAAAATTGTGGGTCCGTGAACAGTAAAAGTTGGGTTGAAAAGTCACATGTTGCGGCAATGAACAGTAGCCGAAACAGTAATGAACAGTGAAAATTCGGCTGGGAAAGGCTTGAAACGCATGTGGAAAAAAAAAAAAAAAAAAAAAAGGCTGAAAACGTAACGCTAGACGCAAACGCGCTGGCCAAACGGTCTCCTATTCTATATTCTAATGGGCCCACGTTTTCTCCAAAAAAAAAAAAAAAGTATGCAAATTTGAACTTTGATATTTGAGAACAGATTTTGAAAGTCATAGCATGCAAGTGCGGCTGCTTGAATTCGATCAAACATGAAAAAGTTAGAAGATGCCAAGAGAGTCTAACTCAATTACATTAATTAATCCATTTTTTTTAAGGAGAAATAGGGTTAAAAAAAAATTCAAAGATTCAAATCCACTTACCCATTTCTTGTAACAATTTATAATAGAAAAAGAAATTGATTAGAAGATAAAAGAAAGATATTAAGAGTACTGTAAATTTTACCATATAATCTATAAATTTATGTGTGAATTTTTAAATAAAAAATAATTAAGAAATTTTTTTACCATATTAATGTTAGAGCAATTTCATTAATTATCATGTTAGTTTGTAAGTATATGTAATAAAATAGGTAATACCTTTAGTGTATTTTTTTTTTTTTTGGGAGAAAAATTGTGCCAAACTTTATTAATCCTTTAGTTCAAATACCCTAAAAAGTATATATTTAGTGCACAAAATTCTCTTACATGATGTGGAACAAGTGGTTGGTAAGTAGCCTAACATCGTAAATTTTAGATTTTTTTAGACATCAAGTTTGTTGAAATTACTAACCTGGTATACACTAACACCAAACGATGACTTTAACTGCTCACCATTGTACTTTGTATATAATTCTCTCATATAAGGCAAATGGTTTCTGGTACCTGCACAAGGCAAAGGACATTTACGAAATATTTTATTTTGGATAGCAGCTAGCTGGTTAGGTCATTAAATTTATAGAAGTTTTTCTTGTTTTTGCCAAGTAATTGAATGGAGGAGATTAATGGAAGAGGTTTATAAGCTTTGATCCCAAGCCTACCATGAAATAAGTACTTTAGCTTAAAGAAACTTGATAGGGATGAAAATTGTCCCAAAAATCACAGCAACCAAAAACTGCCATTAAAGTTGATATATAGTACCACATATATACAATTTCTATTTATATAAAAATCATAGTATTATAATGCATATTTGTTAACAATTTTAAACCTATTAACCAATCATTCTAAATGATTTATAATGAGAGTCGCAGGGAAATATTCAAAATAATGATGAGAAGATGGTTTTATATTGAAGATAGAGAATAATAAAGTTTCAGAATTTTAGAGAAGCTATAAAACTTATTATTGGTTTGTGTGACACAGCCTTCTGTGAGGTGTAATGAGGTGAAATACCAAAGAAACTTGTGATACTCGAATTTGACTTTGAGATCTTTGATAAGAATTTTGAAAAACTCGTCACAAAACAACACAAAGGTTAACACTTCTCAAACAGGTTTAACAAGTTCAAATGATCATTAAGTATTCTTTAATTTCTTTGTGCAGTTATCCAGTACACAGATTATCATTGATTTATAAACGGGTAGGTTCTGACAATGATCACCTATTCCATATCCTGATAAAGAGCAAGCTTGGTAGGAGGCACTTGTGTCGTCCAACATCGAGTGTTCACATAAAAAATAAGGAAGGTCGACTCGCCATCATATTTTTGAGATACAAGTATCTGTTTTCTGAAGGGGAGAGCAGTGTAAACGATACGTTTAGCAAAGATGTTATCAAAGCCAAAACCAGATGGAGGATTGGGCAAGGGTTCCCAAGTATTTAAGATGGGGTCATAAACCTCCATCCAACCATACCCTTTTGCTTCTGCTTCTTCCAATCGAAACTCACATATAACTTACCATCAAGGACTACGCATTTTGGGTATAATTTATGAGGAAAAGTCATAGGTGGAAGAGCTTCCCAACCAGCATCAGCACAGTTAAGGTCCAAGCGATGCGGTTTATTAAAACGATTCATATCCAAGAAACCAGCTGGTTTGATATCACCTTCAAAATTCAGGCCCACAATAGAATAGAGATGGGGCGCTATATATTCATGTTTATTGTACATACCTACTGATGGGGTTCAAGTTAAGGTAGTTCGTCCATATTGGTCGTCCATGACTAGACCACGTCCAGAAGGTTTTGTGAGGAAAACTGGTTTTATAACTTTTTCCCAATTCAAATAATTAAGAAAGCTACGTAGCTTGGTGAAGAATTTTGCTTCATTGTAGGGTCTATAGCTTTTCCCTGTGTAAAAAGCAGTACTGTCCTAAGTTCACTCATCTGCACCTAAAAAAGAGTTCCAGAACTTTGAAGGTTGGATATGGTTTTTAGGTGGAGCTGTAACTAGATACCGTTGGCTGAATTTGTCTTTGGACTTTGGAGCTACCCTTGCAATTTGTACATACAGTACTGTGTAGATAGAGATATTCGTTAGAATTTTTTGGGCGATATCAGAGGTACATATGAAGAGTTTTTATTTAGTGGAACAACCCAACTCAGGTTAACATGGCTATTTAACCAACTGCAACACTTGATGACTTCACATCCAATTTAGTTGCTTGCAAAGCTAGCTAATTACCTACCTTTGAATTCATTTTTATTTTTCACCTACCTTTAGTATTAAGATTATCCAAAGCAATCAATTTGGTTCCTTGTAAAGCTACCTACTTTTACCTACCTTTGTGCTAATTAAGAAGATCCAAATTGGATGTCAAAATGAATCATTTCCCAAACTTTATGGCTAGTACTGTAACACCCCGACCCAACTTTATAGTTAACTTATGTATTCAAGTGGTTAATTATAATTTTGAGTCACTCACTTTCTAAAATTAATATAAGAGTATTTAATAAGCATATTATTATATAATGCCATTGAATAAGAATTGTGAAGATTATATATAATTGAATTGATAATTGTATTACAAATTCATATAATTTACAAATGAACTTTGTTGTGTATCACTAAGTCAACAGTCAACCACAACCACTCTGTCTCCCTGTCTGAGGAAGTGAGCTTGCTCTCTTCCCCTAGCAGTAGAAGTATTTTTGTCCCTTCTAACGAAGGAGAGTTTTGTATCTCTAAGGTGACAGGTTACCTTTAGAGCTAGTGGGTTTCGGTTTTTTGGGGTTGTAGGGAAACACGGTTGTTTTTTTGAGTTTGTATCTTTGTTTTTTTGGTATGGAGGACTTACTAGAAAAATGGAGTCACTTTACTATATCAGAGAGGGAGACTATGGGTTTTGTACTTCAAAAAGACCATCAACTTGGTGAGTTCATCATGGTAGCACAATCCCATGGTGTTCAATCACAGTTAAGCTCGTCGATGAGAAAGGGGGAGGGAGGTTCGGTGGAGATGCAGCCAGCAGAGGCGATGATGATGTGGCATTACAGAACATTAATGGAGAGACGTTACAGACCGTTGAAGGAAATAAAGAGGGTGAGGCGCAGGAAAACTATTGCTTGGAAGTGGCAGACACGTTACAATCAATTAAGGGAATCCAACATATTTCAGACTCTTTATTGCCTCCTATTAATGCTCCTAATAATGAGGAAGTTGTTTTGGAGTCCGAAATTTCAATTCCTAATTCGGTTTTAGTGTTTGACTTATTTGATTTACAAATAAGGGAATTATAGGAGAAGGAAGTGCAAGGGCTGGCTGGCAACGACAATTCTACATTTAATTCTAACAACTTGGGCCCTGACTTGGACGCAACTGTGGGCCATCCTTGGTTAATCTTTTTGGATGTCTTTCATGGATACCATAAAATACCTTTAGCCTTGGATGATTAGGAGAAAACAGTTTTTGTCACCCCCATTGGGAATTACCACTACAAGGTGATGCCCTTTGGTCTGAAGAATGCGGGATCTACCTATCAGAGGATGATGAAAAGGATGTTTGAGCCACAGTTTAGGAAGAACATTGAGATTTATATAGACGACATGGTGGTCAAGAGTAAGTTGGAATCTGAGCTCGTTAACGACCTTGGAAATATCTTTGAGATCTTGAGGAGGCATAAGCTGCGACTCAATGCTTCTAAGTTTTCTTTTGGGGTCGGATTAGGGAAGTTCTTGGGGTACATTGTTACACACCATGGAATTGAAATTAACCCTGACCAGATCAAAGCAATCAACAATCTGCAACCACCTCGAAATCACAAAAAGGTCTAGAAGCTAACAGAGATGATTTCTGCTCTAAACCGATTCGTCTCTCGATCAGTAGACAGATGTAGACTTTTCTTTCAATTGTTGAACAAGTAGAAGGGATTTGAATGGACTGAGGAGTGTGTCTTGGCTTTCCAGCTGTTGAAGAAATATTTTTCTCGGCCACTCATTATGTCTAGACCTGAGGTAGATAAAGTTTTGTTTGCCTATATTACTGTGGCTTCCCATGCGATAAGTCTGGTACTTGTACGGGTTGATAGTGGTTTACCGAGGACGGTTTATTATGTGAGCAAGTCATTGCATGAGGTTGATGTCCATTACCTATCACTGGAGAAGGCTATTTTGGCAGTGGTGCATGCTACCCGTAAACTCCCCCACTACTTCCAATCACACACAATTGTTGTCTTAACCCAGCTCCCACTCAGATCTCTACTTCAAAACGTTGATTACATGGGGAGAATTGCAAAGTAAGGTACGATCCTAGGGGCTTTTGATATCAAGTACATGCCTCGCACCTTTGTCAAGGGTTAGGTTCTAGCCGATCTGGTGGCTGAGTTTGCTAAAACCCCATTAGAAGAGAGAGTAGAGAAGCAGAACATGGATGAAAAATCGGTTGGTGCAATCTTCTTATAAGAATCTTTGTCCTAGAAGGTATACGTTGATGATGCGGCGAACCACAGAGGATCTAGAGTGGGGCTAGTTTTGATATCTCCCGAGAGGATTATAATTGAGAAATCCTTAATATTGGGCTTCTCAACCACAAACAATGAAGCTGAGTATGAAGCTCTACTGGTAGGAATAATCATGGTTCACAAATTAGGTGGAAAAGCAGTGGAGATATTCTCTGATTTAAGGCTGGTTGTGGGCCAAGCTCAAGGAGAGTTGGAAGCCAGAGATCTTAGAATGCAGGAGTATTTGAACCAGGTTAGACACTTACAGTTTGGATTTGAGTCTTTCAATTTGTCACAAATCCCTAGAAGTAGAAATACATATGCTGACTCTTTGGCCACGCTGGTAACCTCCTCGGCACAAAGTTTACCTTGGGTGATCCTTGTGGAAGACTTGTGTAAACCTACTAAGGTAGGGGGAGATGGGGTTCATATTCATCAAATAAGGGTGGGTCCTAGCTAGATAGACTCTATTGTGCTATTCCTTAAGAAAGATGTCTTGCCCAAGAATAAGTCCAAGGCCGACAAGGTACGAAGGAAGGCTCCTTGGTTTTGGCTATTTGAGGACCAAAAATTGTATAAACGCTCTTTTTCTTGACCATATTTGATGTGCATACACCCTGAAGCAGTTGAGCTACTCCTAGAAGAATTACATGAAGGGATTTGTGGAAGCCACACAGGGGGCAGATCTTTGTCTCACGAGGCCCTCACTCAAGGATATTAGTGGGCAAACATGCAAAGGAAAGCACAAGAGTACATGAAGAAGTGTGATCAATGCTAGAGATTTTCCCTAAACATTCACCAACTTGGAGGGGTCCTTAATCCTCTGTCTAACCCTTGGCCCTTCGCTCAATGGGGCTTGGATATTGTTGGACCTTTCCCTAAAGCAGTAGAAAATAAGAGATATCTACAAGTCAGCATGGATTACTTCACTAAATAGGTTGAAACTGAACCATTGGCCAATATCAGGGACGTGGATGCCAAAAGATTTGTTTAAAAAAATATTGTTACTCAGTTTGGGATCCCCCATATACTCATCACAGACAATGGACTTCAATTTGACAGTAAAGCCTTCAGAAGGTATTGCTGGGACTTGAGAATTACAAATAGGTATTCCACTCCGGCTTATCCACAAGGAAATGAATAAATCGAGGCTGCAATAAGGTCATAGTAAGTGGACTCAAGAAAGGTCTGGATGATACAAAGGGAAAATGGGTGGAAGAGCTATCACACGTCCTTTGGACGTATCAGACCACCTCACGTAGGTCAACAGGGGTGGCCCCCTTTTCAATGACTTAAAGGGCCGAGACAATTATTCCTTTGGAGACTAGATTCCCCACACTGAGAACAAGTTCATTCACCCCGAGCAGCAATGATGGGCCACTGGAGAAGAGTTTAGACCTAATTGAAGAACGAATAGAAAATGTTATGGTCTAATTGGCCTATTATCAACACAAGCTCAAGTAAGGTTATGATGCCAACGTGAAGCTGAGACCACTGGCAGCTGGAGACTTGGTGTTAAGGAAGGTTTTGGGTACTGCAAAAAACCCAGCCTAGAGAAAGTTAGGGTCCAACTAGTAAGGACCATATTGTATCACATCAGTGGCTGGAATATATGCATATTACCTTGAAGATCTAGAGGAAAATGCTATACCACGCCCCTGGAATGTAAATAACCTGAGAATGTATTATTATTAATGAAAGCTTTCTTCACCATGTTTGGATTTATTATATTGTGTGTCGTATTTTCTACTATTTGTTTGAATATCAAACAGAATCTCGGTCATGCCGGTCTCCTCGGACCACATACCTTGGGTAAATTGATATTCTAAATTATGTTTCTTAAGTATCAAACAAAATCTTAGTCATGCTTGGCTCCCCGAACCACATACGTTGGGTAAATTGATATTTTGGGTTGACTATCAAAGTATTAAACAGAACTTTAGCTATGCCTAGTTCCTCAAGCCAAATGCTTTGGGTAAATTAATACTTCCTATCATTTTTCTAAGTATCAAACAGAACTTTGGTCATGTCTGGCTCCTTGGATCACATAACTTGGGTAAATTGATATAGTAAATTATCTATCAAAGTATTAAACAGAATCTTAACTATGCCTGCTGGGGTTTATACCCTAAGATCCAATTTATTGGCATGTCATAAATAATTAAATTGTTTAATTATATGAGACTATCTATTTATGAATTAATGGGACATTATCTTAGTCCATGAGATGTATAGTATGTGATTTATGTGAAAAGTCACAAAATATATAAATCACAAGTTCTTTGTAAACTCATAATTTTAGTTCGTAGTCGGTGATGAAATTGGGCATTTCATCTACGAAGATTATAACATATCAACTAAGATGATTTGTCTTGATCATGAAAATTGAGACTTCTAGTTGGTATGTTGATATGTTTTAAGAGTTAAGACATATTGAACTGGACCGCTGTGAGATTTATTATTCTCCTAACGACTGTCAAATGAATAATAAATCTCACGACTTCTATTTACATCAACTCTAAATCTTGAGAGAATAATGGACCTGATCATAAGATGCAGGTTGCTTTGATATATCAAGAGTGAGATCTATAAGTCACGGTCAAAACCTCAGTTTGTTGGGCAGCCACATTTAGTGTTGATGAAACATATATTCTCAAGATGGAATTCATAATCTCTTAACGAAGATATAAAATATTCTCTTGAGACAAGTTTAATGGGTTTGGTTATTTAGAGTGTTGGGCCCAACCACTTTAATAAGGAGTTACTAAAGTATATATTTATAGAATCTAATTTCATAAATATATGATGAATAACATAAAGGATTAAACCGAGTACTCAAGAATTAAGATGTAGTAATCTTCAAAGTGGCAGTCTATATTCATGACTTTGTATTACTACGAATATTTTTATGAAGGGGTTGCATATATAATAAAATCTTGGGATATAATTTATTAATAAGGCCTAGAGTGCAATTATATTCTTATAGTGGTATTGAATATAATTAATGGTAACTTTGGATTTGTCAAGAGTTGACAGAAAAGCCCAAGTCCCATTGGAGTTAAAGTCTTATTTGTTCCCTTTGGTCTCATTTTAAGCCATAAACTAAAACCCATTTGGGTAGGCCCAAAAGGCTAACTCAATTAGATAATCCGTTTTTTATTTAATAAGTGTTATTAAATAGAGTAACTACCAAGGTAGTTAGTATGTACGAATAATGAAAAAGAAAAGAAACCAGTTTTTTCTGCAAGAAGAAGAAGAATGATTTTTCTTTGAGAATTTATGTACAAAAGGACTGATTGAGAGACCACACATCTTGAGCACCATGTGGAATTGAGATGAAGATTAAAGGTATTCTCAAGTTTTTTTTTTTGTTTTGATTTTCATTACACCAAGGTATATTTTCTATTATTTGTTATGTAATTCAAGGTTACATGTTATCTCTCATGAATGAAGTAGATCCATGTTTGTTGCTTCCATTATGTGTTTTGTATGAGATACAAAACCAGATTTTCCAACAATGCTTGGTTCCTTGGACTATATGCTTTGGGTAAATTAATACATCCTATCATTTTTCTAAGTATCAAACAGAACCTTGGTCATGTCTGGCTCCTTGGACCACATACTTTGGGTAAATTGATATAGTAAATCATTTATCAAAGTATTAAACAGAACCTTAGCTATGCTAGGCTCCTCGGACCACATATTTTGGGTAAATTAATACTTCCTATTATTTTTTTAAGAATCAAACAGAACATTGGCCATGCCTGGCTCCTCAGACCACATACTTTGGGTAAATTGATATAGTAAATCATCTATTTCAGTATTAAACAGAACCTTAGCTATGCCTAACTCCTCGACCACATGCTTTGGGTAAATTAATACCCCCTGACATCTATTCCAGTATTAAACAAAACCTTAGCTATGCTTGGCTCCTCAGACCATATGCTTTGGGTAAATTAATACTCCTTGACATTTATTTAAGTATTAAACAAAACCTCAGCTATGTTTGGCTCCTTGGACCACATACTTTTGGTAAATTAATACTTCCTATCATTTTGCCAAGTGTCAAGGCAAAGCCTTAGCTATTTCAGAGTTTTTAGACTACATATTTAAGGCTCAAATGGATGCTCATAAGCATCACTTAAATCATTTGTAGGAATACCTACATTTATTTGAGAATTGATTATCCCTCAGGTCCTTTAAACTTACTAATGAATAGGGGACAGCGTAAGTTTAAACTTGTATGTATGCTACATTACTGTGTATGTTTTTGAAGTTAAGGTCATACTTTGCCGAGATGGAGGACTTGGTAAGTTTGACATGTTTTGCTACTGATCATGTGATATGTGAGAATTATGCTGCCACTTATGCAAATTAGTAATTCAAGGTATACCTCACTATCACATTTTTTCTCAAGTGTTGAATCAAACAAAGGTTAAGTTTGGATCAGTATTAACATCAAAATTATAAGGGAAAGACTTGCAATTTTCATTAATATTGGGCCTTTGAAAAAGGCAAGTAGATTACAAAAGATTGACATGATTACAAAGCTTAGGAAAAAAAAAAACAACAACAACAACCTAGGGCTTCATTTTTATTATAAGTTTATCTTTTGGATTCTTATGAGGCTGAGTAGATGTTGCCATGGTGGACACTTGGGTCTTGCCTTTGGGATCCTCCTTTGAATGTATGGGAAGGGTCGCCAGGACAAGCTCCATGCTTTGAGAGGCCTCTTTTTCCTTTGAAGGATTTTTGGGGGCAACTGGAGGTAGGGTAGCACGTTGGACCACTTCTTTATTGATATCTCCTTGCTTTGTAGTGTCCTCGGCCTACTCTGCTTCCTTGGGAAAGGTGTTGGCTACAGGAGGAGCTTTAGAGAGGCTGGTTGGACTTTCATCTGCCTTCGAGGAGACTGGGTCGGCCTTAGAGCCCGAGGAGCCTGAGGCGTGTATGGCTGGGGGGTAGTACACGTTCTCTGCTCTCCTAAGGGTAGAGGAGGCCTCAACCCCAGCTTGGTTGAGAGCCTCGTTCCACACTTGGGAGCAATAGAACCTGCACACAGGCATGACTTCAGCCTTAAGGGCTTTTTCAGTCTCAGCCACCCCCACATTGTAACCCTCCTGCTTGGCTTGCTCTTTGGCCTTCTCGGCCTCCTCTAGCTTTTTGGTTAATACCTTGATCTGGCCTCTGACAACAGCAAGGTCATCCTCAGCTTGGCGGAGCAGCTTGCGCTGAGCCTCTGCCTGCCTCTCCGCCACGTCTAGGGCAGCCTCAACACTCTTTTTATTCTGATTTACCTCGAGTAGCTTAGCGTTAAGTTATTGAGATTTCTTCTCTGCTAGCTTGAAGGCTTTCACGGCAGCATTGCACCGACCTTCCTCATCCTTCATCATCTATGAGAGCTGATGACTATCTCCTCAACTACATGGGTTGCCTGGAAGGCTTATTTCAAAAGAGAAAAGAAAGAGAATAAGTTATCAGTTAACGCACAAAGTGTAAGTACAGATAAAAAAGAAAAAGAAAAGAAGAACAAATTACTACTATGATAAAAGAAATGTATAAGTAGGTAGTATGCTTACCATAACAAGGTCTCTTTTTAAACTTAGAAAGACCTCATGCTTCCTCAATGACCTTAGGTCGGTCATGTCTTTGGGTAGCAATAAGGCCTACTCCACTGCATCAACTTTGTAGCCAGCCCTCCCTTGCTGGAAATTCCTGATCAAGGCATCAACAGAGAGAGGGGCTCTGTCAAGTACCATTGTTGGAGTCCAAGTAGGTGCCTTAGTTTGAGCTTTAACTCTCTTGTCTACTGGAGTTGATCCTAGCCTGGCCTGTCTGGTTCCTCTCTGTACCTCGGCCTCTCTGGGTAAGGGGCCCTTCCCCCATTCTGCTACTTCTTGGCCCTTGTGGTCCCTTTTCCTCTTGTGATCAGTAGGATCAGGTTAAGGGGGTTGAGTGGGTGGAGGGGGAGGAAGCTGGGCAGGGTGGTTTTCTCGGATGCCTTGCTTCTTATTGAGGACTCCATTACCTCCAAGAGACTAGTCCTCTGCTTCCGTTTTATCTGCATGTCTTCTGGTGAGGAGGAGTCTCCTTGAACTTGGCTTATTTGCCCGAGAAAGGGTTGGCTGAGGTCACCAAGTAGGATTTTAGGAGATGAAGGTTGGTTGAAAATTTCAAAGTTGTCCTCGGAGTCTTCGGAACTAGAAACTTCAACAAACTCTTCCTTTTTCTTAACTGTGGGCTGAGACAGGTTTGCCTCTTCCTCAGTAGTGTGTTGCAACGGTGGTGCTACCTTGGGTATGCCCTTTGGGATAGGATTAGTAGTGAGGGTGCCTTCTGGGATAGCGCTGGTGATAAGGAAACCCAGAACAGCAATGCTGATTCATTACAAACACGAGGCCTTGGCTTTTATAACTCACTTCGGCGCTTGGAAGGTCTTCGATATGGAAGTGTAGTCCAAGATCAGATGGGCCGCCCTCAGTTGGCTGTTTGTGTGGAAAAACACTTCAACCTTCAAGATCTTGTCTAAGCTTTACTGGTTTACAAAGCTAAAGTTGGGAATGGTAGCGTTCTTGTCTGCAAAACCATTAAGAAAAAACAAAAGATATTGTCAGCAAAAAATAGCGCGAATTAAAGGAAAACTTAGATACAAATATATCACCTAGACCTAAGACCCCACCTGGTGTCCCCTCTCTTGTCAGGCAAGGGAGGCCGTCATGCCACTCCCCTGACATAATCAAGAATTCCTTATTTAGGCCCTTGTTGGAATCGGGGAGGCACTGGATAAGCCTAACCTCAGGGTACCTAGATTTTAGGTAGTATCCTTGCCCCTTTAGGTGGTGAAGGTTGTAAATCCAGTTGACGTTGTGATGGGTCAACCCTAAGCCCATCTTTTCATTAAGGGCATCTACGCTTCCTAAGATTTTGAACATGTTTGGGGCACATTGGGTGGGAGCCAACCTATGTGTTGGGTTCTAAGACTTTAGGTTTAAATGTATGAGAATTTCAATTTGTCATGTTAGCAAACCATGATCAAAACGTTTAGTTTTGTTTTAGACTTGCTCAAAGTATGTTTAAGTGTAAAGTTGGAATCGAGTGTACTGCAGGATTTATAGTGTAAATCTGCCTGGCTCAATCGATCAAGAATTAGACTCGATTGATCGAAGCTCGTGCAGATTGTTTTTCTGCAGAATTTTTCAACTCAGCCGAAGCCCGTTTGACGTGTAGGGTTTTATGTTTTGCCTTAAGTATAAAAGAAAAAACCCTAGCCACGTTTTGAGGTTGCTCTTTATGCTGTGTGTGTGAATCTCCTGTGAGATCTAGAGGTTTTTGCCTTCATACATACTTAGGGTTTCCAATCTCAAGATTGATGTTGAGAGCTTAGTAATCAATTCAGTTGCAGTTTCAAGAGCTTAAAGATACACAAGCGGGAGTGCTTGGTTTTCCTAGGTTATCATATTGTTGTGTTATTTATTTTCTGCATTGTTTCAATGATATGATTTATCTGTGTTAATCTAGATCTGAATAATTTACCTAAATTAATCACTTGGCTAAATAACTAGGTTAATATGTTTGTGTTTAAGGGGTCTAAAAACAAACACTATGAGCCCTAAGGTCGTCATTGGTTATGGTGTCCATGAGAATCCTCATCCCACCTTCTATAAAGGCAATCATTGGGATCACCACTTCTCCCTCTTGCCTTTTTTCATGCCACTCTCCCTCCTTACAGTACCTAATATACACCCCTGATGGGATCCTATACAGAGCTCTAAAGCTCTCTATTCACTCCTTAGAGTCTACCAAACTTTTGAATCTACCCATTCCTAAGAGAGAATTGGATGTACTAAGAAGATAATGAGAAGGAAGAAGAGCCAAGGAGGAAAGGACACATAGAAAAGAAAAGTGTGTGGAAAAATAAAGTGAAAAGGGTTTATGAAGACTTACAAAAAGAAGAAGAGTATTCTCGGACAGGCTTTTGGTACTTGTAAAGGCATGAGTGAGTTGGGAAGGTTTGCAGGTTCAGTGTATGTGTGCTAAGGTGAAATGGATTCTTAAGTAAGATGAGTAATTGATTTGAGTGGTATTTATATCAAAGGGAAAGTTACCAGTGGGAAAATTCCCGTCCGGATTCCAATGAAATCCTCAACCATTGGATCTTCATCACGTCATAGAACGTGGGGGACATGGAGCCGTAAGAGTTTAATGAGAGTGCGTCTCATATGCCGAAGCGCCAGGAGAGGGCCTTGGGTAGTTAAAAAGACACCTATACATTTAGAGTTGATGTGTAATGGGTACGGGGTAATTAGGGTGAAGTCGAAATCCTCTATTCTTCCCAAGAAACTAGAAAGAAGAATCCCAAAGGGCTATTGTAGGGATATTGGGCCCAGGAGCTCATTATCTATGCGTATATTAGGCCTAGGACCCAATCCAGAGCGTAGAGTCGTCCGAGGAGGAGTAAACATTGTCAGGGGAGTTCGTGTTAATAAATGAAGAATTTGGTTGTGGTCACAAGAGCCCATGAGGATGGTCTAAGGATGAATGCCTCCTCGACTAACCAAAGCTAAGGTCTGAAGGGGTGGTCTACCGCCCAAGGGAACGTTCCAGGAAATTCTGTTGATACGGATAAGCCTTACAAAAACATAGGACAGGGGGGAGTCTTAAAATATCTAAGAAGAAGGTTGCTATCACTGTATTGAATGCTCTCCAGCTAACTTTCTGGCTGCATTAATGTGGAGAAGACCCCTGAACAGTGCTACATTGGCTGCCCCAATACATAGAGGGCCTGAGAAGGTGTCCGATGGGATAAGCACTCAAGTAGTAGCTTGGATGATCAACAAGTGGAGGGCCAAGATTGTCTAAAGAGAGCTATATAATGGAAGAGAACCTCCATGGGAAAGGGGATCGAGAAACGAAGAGTAAAACACTGTAGCTATCTAGAACTGACTTTGTAATCAAACTTGAGAGAAATATATAAGAACTGATCTCCTTGAATTGTGTTAAGGATGCTTTTCTTTAGCTTAAATCAATTTATTTTCCTATTCTTGTCACCTGAATCCATTATTCTTGTCGTTTAACTCGTTAAAGCCCAGTTTTCCAACTTACTCTCTACAAATTCATTGTTTTGGGCTTTTTAGACCTAAGTCCATCCACCTTTTGGGCTAAGAACTCAAATCTGGTCCTTACAATATTGTATTTACAAATGTAATGATAATTTGAGAAAAATAAATAATTACTATAAAATTCTTAAGAATAAACCAGACATAACAATTTCATATTCCTGTGAATCTTATTAAATTCCTAATCAAACCAAACATAAGAACAGTTAAATTATCATTTTCATAGAGAGCCTTGTGCCATAATACCAATGGCTTATTTACTACAAGCTATGGCTTATAAATTATAACTCTCTCTCTCTCTCTCTCTCTCTCTCATTATAATACATTGCTATTGAATCAATGTCCCATGCATTGAAAGTGGATTAAGAATATTTCTCAGCAATGCCTTGGAGATGAGACCAAAGCTCTATTGTCTTAGACATCATGACCATGTGATCTGATCCTTTGATCTCCACCACATCATTGGGTGGATTTCTCTCAATCATCCACAATTGAAAATCTCTCTTCATCACCTTATCTTTTTCAGCTATAATGAAAACCCTTTTAACTGACCCATACTTCTTAGTAGACAGCATTAGCTGCTTTGACAGGTCTTCATCACTAAACAAATGTAATGGTCTCAACAACAAGGTAGCCAGTGTCAAATCCTACAACAAATTGCAACATAAAATGTTATAGCACTTGTTTGAACATGATCAGAAGGTTGACATGTTAGTTTCAAAAAGAAGTTTTGGAAAAGAAAATGCATTTCTTACCTCAATTGGACTAAGCGGGAACACTTCTGATGCCAAGTACAAGGGCCCGGAGATGAAAGTAGTTGGAGGGTTGTTTGGGCCTTGGTCATATGTAAAGTGATTGTCAAGCCGAGGGCCTTGTTGGCTCACTCTCTGTAATAATAAGATAAATCAGTGTCAAAAGACTCAAAACTCAAAGAGTGGGGTTGATGTTACATGAGTGAAGTGAAAACTTATTTCTAAGGATCGCATATCTGATATCACCAATTTAATAGAGGTATAACTCTTTTTTTGTTTATCTCTTATTTTTTTTTTTTTTTTTTTTTTTTTTTTTTTTTTTACGAAGAAAATTCAATTGAGTATTCAAAAAATTTAATAGAGTTGGTCACTAACAACTATGAATTTCTAATCATGAAATTTGTATAGGTAAATAGTTTTTTTTTTTCTTTCTTTCAGAATCGGACAGGTAAATATTAATAATTAGCCAACTTCATAGAACTATATATAATAATTATATGATGAGATATTTTCTTAATGGTAGGTTTAGATTTTATTTTTATTTTATTTTATTTTTTATGATGGGCAGGTCGAGATTATAGTAAAGCCAGGAGCCTAGAACAATCCTTTGCTATAGCTTCAACAAGAGCTCATATTTGGGTGTGTATATTGCACAACAGTTCAAATCTTGTGGTTAATATGCCGACTTGGGCCTGAATCTCAATGGTATTTTTGTTGAGAACAGCCCTGCGTCTGTGAAGAAGAAGCCCAAGCCCTCTGTGTCTGTGAAGAAGAAGCCCAAATATGAAGAAGAACAATAGTAAACGCGCCGTTTCACTTAATATCAAACGCAACGTTTTGTTTTACTGAGGCTTGTTTTGTTATAAGTAAAACTGTGCGTTTGGTTCTATTCAAAGGAATGTTGGATTAGGCGCAAGATTTAGTTGGAGGTTTAGCTTAACAGTTTTAACAACCTCCCGCATTTTCAGGAGTTAGATCCGCATAATGTGGGCAGTTAACTTAATTAATCTTGTGTATATAAAGTGCTCTGTGAGCCTTACTGATCATTATGTAATTCAATATTATAATACTAGTTTCCAGATTCATCTTCTCTCTCTGCTTCTTTCTTTGACTTTCTCTCCCTTTCTCTCACTTTCTTAGATATTTTCTTTTCTAAGTTTCTTGCCGTGAGTGTTGACTTGTGTTCACTATTGCTATTCTAAGTTTTTCTTCAATTTTAAAGGGTAATGAATTTTGTTGGAGAGAAATTGCAAGTGTAATAGGGTTACCCTTACTTCTATTTGATCTAATTATATTATATTGAACTTTATCGTTAAAAAAAAAAAATCATTTGAAAAAAAGTTGCAAGGAGTACCATTTGATTGAGGGTGGAATAGTTGAGGGTCGGCCCAGGCATGAAGGCAGTGGCAAAAACAGCTACAGAAATCTTACTTGGAAAATATTCCATGGCTTGAGAAATTGCATACCCACCATAGCTATGACCAACAAGGATTACTCTTTCATGAAAAGGAAGAGCTTCCATGAAGTCCCTCAAAGGCTTGAAATATTCAGAACTTGATTGGAGATCATTTGCCTGCAGTGGGTTGATTCCAGAAGCGCCTAAGTCTAGTGCAGTGACATTGTGCCCTGAAGATTTTAGCAGTGTCTCAAGCTTGTACCAAGACCAAGCTCCAAGGCATGCTCCATGAATTAGCACAAAGTGCTTGCCAGTTCTTGGTGTCTCCTCCTTAGTAGACTCAATTCCAAGAGATGAAAGAATGATAAAGAAAGAAATTAGCACGAAATAGTACTTCTTGCTCAGCTCCATATTATGTTTTGCTCTTCCTATGGACACAAATTGTCATGGCTTTTATGTAGTAGTTATAAAGAGGTAGGTTTTGATCATGATTCATGAACTTTCCAGCGGGCTAGTTTTCCCTCTATATAAACATGCAATTTGACCATATAATTTTCTTTTCCCTTTGTCTGAATTTGACTTTGAGATCTACGAGAAGAAATTTGAAAAACTTGTCACAAAACAACACTTCTCAAACAGCTTTGACAAGTTCAAATGATCATTGAATATTCCTTAATTTCTTTGTGTAGTTATCCAGAACACAGATCATCATTGATTTATAAACGGATAGGTTCTGACAATGATCACCGATTCTATATTTTAATGGGCCCACGTTTTGTCAATAAAAAATGTATGCAAATTTGAACTTTGATATTTGAGAACAGATTTTGAAAGTCATAGCATGCAAGTGGGGCTGCTTGAAAGTCATGGCATCCCAATAACATAAATATATATATAAACACAAGATTAAAAAAAATGAATAAACACAATATTGTACACGCCCAGGGCCCTAGCCCAACCAAGAGGGTATGCCTGCCAAGATGGCACCCACCAAAAAAAAAAAAAAAACAATTCCTATTGCACCAATAACACACACACACACAAAAACCGAGCTTAACAAAAAAAAAAAAAAGGCCCAGACGTGGTGAAATGTCTAGCCCACTGCCCTGAGAAAACTTTTCTTTAACAAATCTAAAGAAGACTAAAAGAGTCTAGAGAAAGGCAGTGCCTCAAAAGTCAAAACCAGCCATTCTTCAATTCTGCTTTTGCAAAATCAAAACCCAAACGCAGCATTCAGCAGCAGCAAAAAAAAAAAAAAAAAAAAAAAAAAAAAAGATGAGATCAAAGGAAGCTTGGTCTAGGGCCGGCCCTGACAGTGGGAGTGGAGAGAAAGAATGAGAGAGGCGGAGAGCATGAGTTGAGAGAAAAAAGCAGAGCAAGAATGAGAAAAAGAAAGGTAAAAGTTTTAGAGATTTGAGGTTTTTTTTTTTTTTGACAACTTCTAATCGCGTTTTTGGTTTTTTATTATTTTGTTTTTAGAATCCATGGGTTTGCTGCCATGTTGGGTTTGCTACCTTGGTTTTTTTCCGTTAGATTGGGTTTGTAATCTGTTGTTTAGGTTTTCCTGTGGGCTTGCTCTGTAACCATTTTTTTTTTTTTTTTTTTTTCAGATTTTAGTTCAAAAAATTTTTTTTTGGCTTGAAAGGAGAACAAATAAAATAATTTTTTTAAAAAATTTTTTTTTGGGTGTTCCTAATTTTGGTTGAGGATGTTCCTAATTTTTTTTTTTTAAGGGTAAACAAATAAAAAAATGTAATTATTATATATATTAAAAAAAAAATAGGAACACCCTGACCTCATCGTGGCGCCACTATTGCTATTTTGGTCTATTTTAGTCTTATTCAGTCCAATTCAATATTATTCGGTGTACTTCAGGCATATTCGGCACATTTTGTCCACTTCGGTTCAAATCAGTCCTATTTGGTCCACTTCAGTCCTATTTGATTTACTTCGGTTCCATTTGATAGGACTGTCCACAGGTTAATCCGGTTAAGTTTGTGCCTAACCCGAAATCGACTCACCACATTGGGTCTCCAACATCCAAACCTGCAATTGATCCATAAGATGAGTAAGTTCGGGCGACTCGGATATCGATTGGCGTCAATCAGTGGTTGGTTGGACTTGAGGAAGACGAAAAATGCCGCAAATGGCTGAAATCTACTAGATTTGGCGGACACATGGCCGAATCTAGCTAGATTTTTAAAAGAACTCACTAGATCTCGAAGAGATCTTGATGAGAATTTTCGAGATCTTGCCGAATCTCAATGGATCTATCAAGATCTAGACAAGATCTCATTGGATCTCAATGGATCTGTTGAGAAATGATTGGAAATTCCTTATACCTATGAAAATCAGTGAGTGTTTCCGATATATAGGTGGTCGAATCGGTTGGAATCGGATATTGAAGAGTAGACCCGTTAACCGACCTGCCGGTCTCGGTTTTTGGAGGTTAAGACTTGCTACCAATCGTCAACGGTGTCAGGTTGGCCAGTTTCGAGTTCGGATTGGATGGTTTCCCTCGGGTTGGTCCGGTACGGGTTCCGGTGGACAGCCCTACCATTTGATCCACTGGGTCCTATTCTGTCCATTTCGATCCTATTCTATCCATTCGGTGCACTTGGGTCCTATTCGGTCTATTATGTCTACTTGGGTACAATTCGGTCCATTTTGTCCACTTTGGTCCTATTCGGTCCACTTTGGTTCTTTGATCTATTTTTGTGCACTTGCATAATGGAAAAAGATAGGTTTAGGTCAAGAGTAGCTATTTTAAATCCAAATTTATTATAAAAAAATATAGATATCAAACTCGTAATATCTAAACTTAAGCATATCATTTATTGTTGCTATGTTCCTGTTGAATCATATTAACGTAGCATTTCAGTCTGCTTCAGTCTGGCTAAATTTAAGTGAAAGTCTTTTTTTTTTTCCCCTTTTAGAAGAAGTGAAAGTCTTCATGAAGGCTATGAATATGCAAATGTAATATTTAGGACAATTACTCATTTGTTTTAATGCCATTACTTCTAAATGAATTGCATGAGATCAGTGACAGAGCCAGAATTTTAGTCTAGAGGGGACAAAATTAAAAGACGATATTAAAAGTGAAATTAATCTAAAAAATATTAATCAACAACAATAACAAAATAAATAAAAAATTATAATTAAGTAAGAATATATTTCATATTATTAAAATAAATAAACAAAAATAACCAATTCATAGCTACTAAAAAATTTACAAATTGATGAAGTAAAAATGTGATTAGTGTTACTTAAAAAATATAATGAATAAATGTTTGAAATTATTTTTTTTTTGATTGGTGACATGCTAATTTGTAAGACATAAGTAGTAAAATTTGTAGTATCTCTAGCATCATTCAAAGATAAAATGCTGTAAAAAGTATCATAAATAATGAAAATGGTGTAAATAATGATATAAAATAAAAAAATAAAAAATAGTAAAATAGGTGCATGTTGCACGCAGGACAAGACAAAAGCATGGTTTGGTGTTTGAGAACTTTTTTTTTCTTTCTTTTTCCAGTTTCAGAGTCACTTTCAACCAAGTAAAAGTTCTTTTTTTTGATTTTTTTTTTCCCTCCATGTCAGTAAATGTCAGTAAGTAATTATTTTAGACTACTAATGCTAGAAAATTTTAGGAGGAGCTAGGGGGGCCAGCCGAGTAGGTGCCCCCCTCGCCCCCTACTGGCACCGCCAGTGCATGAGGTTAATTATACATTCAAACAAAAAAAAAAAAAAAAAAAATATATATATATATATATATAATATTTTAATTTAACTATCTAGGCAACACACTAGATAGTGACTAGTTTATATTAAAAGATGGAAGTCGTATAGCATTTGGTTGTAAATCGATGGTTAAGTGACCTCGATGTAAAATTCTATTTGAAGGAATGATTTAAGTTATTTCAAATGACATGGTATTATGTTTATCAAAAAAAAAGAAAAAGACGTGGTATTATGTTCATTTTTGGATTTGTTAATTGTAAAATATTGTATCATTAAAATGTACTATCTTTCCCCGTTTTCAAAGCATATGGAGGAGATGATATTTTCCCAGCGTTTTAACTCTAACGAGAGCTTTCTTCTAAAAGTGTAATTGCAGCTCGGTATGATTAATTTGTAGCTCAATGCAATATATAGAAGAAGTTCAAAGTTCTTTGAAGCTCAAAAATATTTAAGCTGGTCAATGGGATTTAAAACTATTTTTAAATACAACATACATTACAGATACATTTTTCCAAAAATTCTCTACCCATACCAAAATTTTCTGATAGGTTTGAACGGTTTAATAAGTCCAAGTCCAAGTCCAATTTTCCTAGGTCTAAATCTAATTGTAAGATTTTGGTGCGCCTTAGCATACTACGTACCTTACCTATCTATTGTGACAAGCAAAGTGCCAAGCCTTATCCTCTGTGCTATTTTCATGCAGGTCAACAAAATCAAAGTAAATATAAGTCTATACCTCCATACTTTTTTTAAAAAAAAAAATTATACGATATATAAATTTTATTCTAATATAATCTAGGTATATATATATATATATATGTACGAAGTTTTATCATAAAGACTTGAACCTCGATCTTTACTCCTTCCCCCATAGTACAAGAACTTTGTACTTGTAAAGTGACTATCTGTCTATCATGCCAAGGATGAGCGGTGATGTTTATATTTGCATAGATAAAAGCATAGAAAGATAGAATTAGTTCCAGTCATTCTCATTGGGGTCAGTCTCAATCTTACCCAAATTTTAATATTGAATAATGTCTCACTTTATTGATCAGAAATAAGCAAACTGCTCCCACAATTACTAATTTCTACCAACTTTAATTTTTTTATAATTAAAATTTGATTAAAACTAAGCAAATTTCTCTCACAATTACTATTTTCTATCAAGTATAAATTTTTTAAACTAAAAATACGACTCTTGCAAGTAGTGCCATCCTTATCTTTGTTACCTTCTAATGAAACATCGATGAAACAGACCAAACGCAAGATGAAGGGTGGGACGATGTGCTATGTAACAATGATGATTTTTCTTATAAATAAAGTTGATCAGTCCTTCAACCATAGGAAACACGAGGGTCAAATTAGTGCAGCGAGTCATTTGTCTTCCTTCCTATGTTTGAGAATGGGGTAGGTTTTACATTCAAATTCAACTTGATTTAATGAGTATTGACATTTCGAAACCACCATAAGTATCACATGTTTAGGTTCGGATGTAATTGGGGATTTGATTTTAAACAATTGGGTCTAGTTCTATCACTCTGTCAATTTTTTAATAAAAATTTAGATGTCATGCCTTAAAAAATAGGTCACCTCATTGTTCTATTTGCCACATGCACAACAAAATTAATATATATATATATATATTTTTTTTTTTGGAGAAGAAATTAAAAAAAATTTGATTGAGGGACTAATAGCACTTGTTTTTTAAACTTCAGACTAAAATCTTTCATTTGAAACATCAGTGATTGAAAGCACTCAATGTGTAAACTTCTAGAGACCCACATTATATTTTGGCCAAAAATATTATAATGGTATAAAGGATAAGCCCTGGATTTGTAAATTGAACGCAAAAAAAAAAAAAAAAAAAGGGTAAATCTGGTAAGTTTGGTGCCCTTAGAGGGGGAAAAACAGTGAATTTTTTTCCCCTCATAAATGGAAGAAGGGTGAAATTTTTTTTTTTCCCGTAAAGCATATCAATTACAAAAACTGGCAGATTGATTTATATGATCCAAGTGGTTGTCTTCCAGGAAGGCTTCAAAACCTCGATTTAATTGCATCTCCTTTTCAGTTCCCATATTGGCAATCAGCTGTATCTATTCTTTTTTGTTTACTATTTTTGGGTCCAGACATGAGAAAAAAAAGGATCCAGCTTAATTACCCCTTCTGGAGGACCTAACCTACCGTTGCCTGGTCCTGCACCAAGGGATTTTGCTAACAAGCGTAACAAGTATTAGCCCCTTCGGGCCCTCCCTTGGAGTTTTGGTACCTGAAAATTTTGCTTTCTACGTTTGCACTGAGGTGTAACCCACTTGATCAATTATCATCACTCTTATCAAGTCTTTGGATGCACACAATTGTTTACAAATCATGTTCTTCCTAATTAATATTTTTGAAGAGAGATGTTGGGGGTGTGTGTATACGGATGCAAACTTTGACCTTTTGTATTTCATTAGTATCAAGACAAAATTGATGAAAGGAAAGATATTGTAATGAATGAAGAAAAGAAATGATGAATTTTACTCTAAGGTAAGGGCAAGTTTGGTAAACTGTAATGATGATTACATAGGAATAGGAATAGATATTACAAAAAATGCAAGATGTTGTAATGTAATTGTGGGGGAGGAAAGCCCAACCAAAGGCATTGGGCCCAAGGCCCTATCTACGGACCACCATTGCCCGAAGAGATGAAAAAGCGTAGTTAGAGGCCCTGAGAAAGGAACATATCTGGTGAAGGGTACGGCCATGATCCGAGGATATGTTCAACGATCCGAGGAGTCCAATACCCTCGGATCCGAAGAACCTTAGTCTGACGTTCAACCTTTTGCAGCCCGAGTGATCCTCTCGACAGATGTAGTGACAGGATGAGCCTCGGACGCGAACGAATATAACTGGATCGGAGAAATATCTAAGAGACAGACCTCAACCACCGCATTGAATGCACTGCACCTACTTTTCTGGCCGCATTAATGTGGAAGAGATCCCTGAACAGTATCATCCCTGCTATCACCACTCACATGAGGCTAGAGAACACCCTCGATGGGACAAGCACTCAAGTGGATGTCTAGATGATGAACAAGTGGACGATCAAGATAATGTGAGGAGGTACTATATAAGTAGGAAGGCCCCCTAATAGTGGGGGATCGAAAATTCAGGAAGAGAAAAGAGTGTATTGTTTACTGTAGCACTAAGAATTGTAACTCCAAGGGAAATCACCTCCTCGGACGCTATACTTGCATTCGTCCGAGCATATATTAATTCAAATTCCCCCATTAGTGTGGCTGTTATATATTGTTATTTTTGCTATTCGTCTTGCTCTTTCACCCACTCTCTACAAATTCATTGTTTTGGGTTTAGTGGGCTCCAAATCCACCCCTCCTTGGGCTTGGGCCGCCAAATCTGACCTTACAGTAATAATTATTCCTATTTAGTTGTTTGGTAGCCCTATAGTAACAGAACCTTGAATCGGTATTCCACATGTTTGGTACAACATCTTAAGACGGTGTAATGAAAGCATTTTAAATCAAATTGTCTATAATGCCCTTTTTATAATAAATTCATTTTTGAAGAGGATTACTTTAATGAACCCAATCTTGAATGAAGACCTCTAATGAAAATCTTTTTTTTTTTTTTTAATAATAAAGTTGCTTTCATTTTATCGCATTAAAATTAAATTGTCTTCTTCTCCCTTAAACAAGTTTTGCTTAAGAGAGAAGGAAACAAACACTATCACCTGTAAAACTTTATTAACTCAAGAAAACAATACATGAAAAAGTCACAAATCAAAGTACCATATTATCAAATTATATTTCTCTCCTATTTCTCCACATACTAAACATTTCATTTTTCAAATTGGTTCTCCATGCACTCCATTCACAATACCATTAATAAAATTTGTACACAATTTAAATAATGAGATAATTACAGTAAACCCACATGTGGTACGACCCGTTTTAACTTTGCCTACTTGTGGTTTAAAACTTTATACTTTGCCCACCTAAACTTCAATTAGTTACCCATCTATTACCCATCTCACCCTTAGATGTTAGAAAAACACCTTTTTATTCAAAATTAGAACATAACACGGATCAAAAACACGAACCATTGAATCTTTTCCTCATGAGCCCTAGAAACACGAAAATCCCTTGTATTGAGCTGGGGTTTTGATTTTTCTGATCATGCTTTCGAGGTTTTGACTTTAGGTTGTCTTGAGGCATTGAATATTCGAAGATAGATCATCACCAAGTACGACATTTCTGCTTTATGTGGGTTGGGGTTTCAAGTTTTGATGGTAGCTTTGATTCACAAGAAGTTGATAAGCAATGTCTTCTTCAAGTGGAAATTACTCAAGTTCAAGTGAGCATATGTGTACATATGAGACTTGTGTGCTGAGAACAAGTTTGACAGTGGATAATTTTGGGAGAAGATTTCTGGGTTGTAGCCGATATAAGGTAAGTATACTTTTTACTTAATCTAGTTGATTCACGTGAGATTGGAATGTGATGTGTTCAATTCAATTTATGAACAGGTTGGTCCCAAGTGCCCTTTCTTTAAATGAATTGATAATCCCACTTGTATGCGTAGGAATGAAGCTGCCCATTTGGTGTAACAAAAGCTAGATTTATTGCGGAATGAGTTGCGCTTTGCACATGAAAGGGAAAGAGCAGCTACCCAGACAGCAGCAAAAGCTACCCAAATGGCAGAAATTGCTCAAGACAAGGCAGCAAAAGCCACTAAGAGTGAAAGAAAGTTTCAAGCTTCCTCTGTTCAAGCCAAGGAGATTGTAGTAAAAGCTTTAGAGCAAGAGAGAAAGTGTAGAATTGCACTAATTCTGTCATGGCTTTTTTTTTGTTATGTTGTATTCATGTTTTGACTCAAGTGAGACTTTTGGAATGATAAGATTGTGTCTGCCTGATGGGTTGTAGTATAAGTTGGTCCTTAATTGTAGTGTAATAGAACTATGTAAGATGGTAGATGTCGTTGGCTTGAAGCCACTTAATAATATAAGCCCTTTTTAAGATAAAGTGTTATTTATGTTAGATGTTGTTGGTATTCTTGTTTAAAGTGAATTGGCTAGTTGTGAGCTGTTGGTGTTTTGTTGGATGTTGTGAGCTGTGTTGGTTTATGTATAAAGTGCATTGTGTGAAGATAATTGTGTTGAAAGTGAATTGTTTAAAGGTTAAAGTGTATGAAAACTATCTGTCAATTTGCAAGAAAAGACAACAAATACACACATAAACCTGCTATTCAACATATACACCTGTTGTATTCAAAAGAAACTGCTATATTCAATACATACACACATAAACAAACACATATATATTCAACTGCAATAATCAAAATAATAATTCTAAACACCTGCCATTAAGTTGGGAAATTATATACATATTTAAGGTGGCATTGAATAGTCTATCATCAACCACAAGTAAATATAGGGCATTTGGTACAACAACCAAAACAATTGCACCTACCCATTGTTTACAAAACTTACAAAAATACAAAAAGTGTTTGAACAACATATATATAAAAAAAAAAAAAAATGTCTTGCCATTGTCTACAAATCTCAACACACTACGTAACCCTAATACATAATAACAAAAGTTTCTTGACTTAGTCTTCCTTTACTGCCCCTGCCCCTGCCTCTCCCACTACAACTGGCCTTTCCACATCTTGTTTTACATTCTAAGTCCTAGCTGCATCACCCCTTCCTCTCAAAGCAGCTCCTCTGGTAGCAGGTGGTCTTGTAGTCTACAAAGTACAAGAATTCACATGTTAGCTACCAATATCATAGTTTATGAATAAGACATCAACCTAACACTATAGTACCTATGATGATGGTGCTCTAGTGTCCCATGTTTCTACAGGGGTGTGTGGTGCTAGCTGGCTTGAAAAGAACTAAGGAGCTCCTCTAACTGTGTACCTGAAGTCTGAAGAGTACCACTGGCTTGGGTTCTGTGACCATGGAGTCTGAGCTGGTGGCTGTGGAGTTGATGGCTGTGAAGCTGGTGGCTGTGACCCTACTGCCTGGTTGGATGAGGACGAGGCCATAGTGTAAGACCGATTTGTTGGTGGAGGCTGAGATGATGCTAAGGGTTGAGATGAGGATAGGGCTTGGGAAGCAAATTGGGCCTGAGCTGAGGAATGGGCTTGTGATGAAGATGGGGCCTGGGATCCTTGTCTACATGTAGAAGGCCTTCTACTTCCCTGTAACCAAATATGAGCATGTTTTTACAATGTCAGTTATTGGCATTTTGCATTTGAATAAAAAAAAAAATTGTAAAAACTTACAGATTTCCTTTTTGCAATCTCTACCTCCTCTCCTATGGTGTCTCACCAGTGACATTGGTCTTTCATCCCCTTGCATTGTGCCCTTCCTTTTGACACCTTCCATCCCTCACTGGCTTGTTTGCTCTAAACACCTTATAAGGGGTCCTTGGCTCATCAGCATCTCTCTTCCTCTTCATGGGTGGCCTGCTTGGTGGCTTATAGATAATAGGTGCAACAGGCTTGGGTTGGCCACTTGACATCCACTCAGACTGGCTAGGCATAGGAGGTATGAGTCTTTTGTATGTCTCCACAAAAGCATCCTTGTAGTAGCATGGATGGGTGTAATAAACACTTGCATGTTTCTATTTTGCTTTTGGGATGCAACACATACATCAGAGGGACCACATTTTCTGCTTTGATTTTGTTTCTATTTTACTAAATAGCACATGCAATCACTAAAATTTAAACTTAACAGAACCTTGGGTCCACTGTGAGACACAATGACCACAACAGACAAAATGCCCATAAACAAACATAAATCCAAACAACGGGTGGTCACATTTTTCATAAACATCAACAAACACAACCAATATTCTCATTCCATTACATGTAACATTGACCATTGATTGATTACTCAAAAAACTATAAAACAACCACAAGCCCAAAGTAAAAACCCAAATAATGACTGATTTCTTACCAGGATTTTAGTCCCTCGAACAACCCGTTGTTCATCTAGGTCTACACTTGTAGCACTATCTCAATAACAGATGCAGAATAGGGTTTCTACGGGGATTTTCGGGTTTTTAGGGCTCATGAGGAAAAGATTCAATGGATCATGTTTGTTATCCTTGTTATGTTCTGATTTTGAATAAAAAGGTGTTTTTCTAACATCTGAGGGTAAGGTGGGTAATGGATGGGTAACAGATTGAAGTTCAAGTGGAAAAAGTGTAAAGTTTTAAACCACGAGCAGGCAAAGTGAAAACAAGTCATACCACAGATGGGTTTATTGTAATTATCCCTTAAATAATTGAACAAGATGATAATTAAAATAAAATATTAAATATGAATGACCAGAATACCAAGTGCGTGGGTAACCCACCACCAAATTCCTTAAGAGTAATGTTCATACTTTAATAAATAACTTTGACACAGACCCACACTTCAATAGAAAACTTTCACACTTCAATAGATAACTTTCAACTCTCTGCCTCCTAATATTAATTAATTGATTTTGAATTTCAGAATTTTAATTGTTTAAAGTCACCCACACAGATTACATTTTGCTATGTATCAGACATGTTAATATATATACTCCAAAATATAATACCAAAATGCACAATTGAATAAAAATCTTTTGTTAAAAAAAAAAAAAATATATATATATATATATATATCACATTGTTATGCTTTGTCGCCAAATTGGCTAGCTGATCAAGGTCACTATTTCCACTCTCAATATATCAAATATGGCAAATCTAAAATTGTTATGAATAACAAAAAACAGAGGGCAGTACCTGTAGAAATTACAAATCTAAGGGCAGAAAAAAAAATCTTGAGAAGAGAGAGCAACAACTGAGGGTGAGAAAAAGGAACTACCCATACAAATAGATCTCTAGTAGCAGAAAACAATAGAGAAAAGAAGAGAGAGAGAGGGAGCAATACCTGTGGAAATTGCAGACCTAAGGAAAGAATGAAAGAGAAAATTTCCTTGAGAAGAGACAGCAGCAACTGAGGGTGAGAGAAAGACAATACCCATATAAATAGATCTCTAGTAGCGGGAAAATACGATTTTAGAGAGGAGGGAGATAGAAAATTTAGGAAGGAGATGAAATTTTGGAGAAGATGTAAGTAGTGGGGGATTATGGGAATTTTGTTAACAGAAAAAGGAAAAAGGAATTTTGGAGTAGATGCGGGTAGTGGGGGATTTTGGGATTTTTGTTAATAGAGCAAAGAGAAGCAATTTTGGAGAAGATGTGGATAGTGGGGGGATTTTGGGAATTTTGTTAAGCAAAGCCGATTACATCTAGCAAGGGAATAGGAATGACTATTCCTCATTTTAAGGAATAGGGATTCATATGGAACGATTATTACATGTAATAAAAACATAACCAAACAACTGTATAGCTAAACCATAGGAATAGTTATTACATTACAGTGTCTATTACAATCTACCAAACGTACCCTAAATAATTTGATGGAACAACTCAAGGGGCAATTAAATTTCCTCAGTCTGATGGGCCTAAGGGAGTGAATGCACTTATGGCTACTCGAACCCGAGACATCAAAGTTTTACTACTTGTCCCAGAGTTCACCTGACCAATACACCACACCCTTTAGGGTTGTATACATTTGTTTATACATAGTGATTATGAATGTAGACATTTTTATATGTATACATTTGTTTATACACCAATTAATGGTTTCTTGTAATTTTTAGGAGAAATTACACTTTACCACCTTAAATTATACTATAAATTACACTTTACACTCTAAATTTTTCGAAAACACGTTTTGCACCCTAAAACTATGACTCTTGTTATATCTTGTACCTTGACATTAAGTTTGCCGTTAACTTTGATGAAATAGTATGACATCATGCGAAAATACCCAACTGCCCTTCTTCTCAATCTCCTAAAAACAAACGAGAATTTACACTTTATCACCCTAAATTATACTCTTGATCACACTTTGCATCGTAAACTTTAGATTTCCATCCAAGTTAACATAGAACTTGACTTTGAGGTGCAAAGTGTAACAAGATTCATAATTTAGGGTGCAAAATGTGTATTCAAAAAAGTTTAGGGTTTAAAGTGTAATTTGGGATATAATTTAAGGTGGTAAAGTATAATTTCCGTTAATTTTTATTTTCTCATATTCTATACATAAAGATCTGCTTCAACTCAAAAGAATATAATCCACTAATATGTAACAATAGTCGGTAAAATTGAGAAAAACTCAATTCCCATTAATTTAATTTGGTCTGGTAAGAAACTAAAAAAATCAACTTATCTATTACAAGGGTGAGTTACTTCCCTTTTTTGTGTGTCCACCTTGGTTTTTTCAGTGTTGGAACTTCTTTATTTTTTTTAAGGTTTTGTTAACAAATGTCCTTAGGGCTTTGGTCAATGAACAACTTTAGGAATGTTTTAATACCACTTTCATGAGAAATCAAGTCAATTATTTTTTTTCCCCATAAAATTTTTCTAAAAATGGTTAATTAACAAATGCCCTTAGGGCAGCCGTTAATAGTTCCCCCTTTTTTTAATCCTTTCTTCTCTCTCTATTTTTGTTGCTTTTTCTTGTGGGTATTGGGTGGGTATTTATACTTGCTCAAGTTTATCTCTCCAAGAATGGGGAAGTGGTAGTGGGCTTTAGTTCCATCAACTGTCTCTCCACTAACTTTTATAGCTCGTTTGGGAGGAGGGAGGAAATAGGCTTGCAATAGGTTGCTCTACTTAGATTGATCATTTAGTATTTAATACTAAGAAATTTTTGGTAAGTGAGGGCAATTAATGCGAGGTAATGGTTATTCCCTTTACACATGGTACCTTCTCTCTATTAGAGCATCAACATCAGTTGTTCTAAAAAAAAAAATCTATTTTCACACATCAAAAAGTTACTTTATCTATTTTAACATATCATTTTACAATTCAACTACGTTGGGTATTCTATTATTCCATACAACATACATACATACATATATAGAAATATATATATATATATATATATATATTATTAATAGGTAAAGTTTAGAGAAATTCCAATTAGAATTTCAAATTAGAGTCCAATTTTTGCGTCATGTATCCTAAATTACTTATTTTTAGAGAGAATTTTATTTCCTAATTTTATAATCAAATGTGGGATCACATCATAAATATTCATCTAAGCGAGTTATTGAATACAAAAGCCAAAGAGTCTAGAATAAATGAATCGTAAAAGAAAAAAGTGCTTCACAATAACAAAAATTAAGAAGTAATAAATAAATATAGACAGTTTACATTTTATACCTTATAATATTCTTACAAGACTTTTTAAGAAGTTAACAAAATATAAGATTCTTAAATATAAGATTCTTACAAGACATTTTAAAGAGTTAACAAAATATAAGAATGACTATCAGTAGTATTTAAATGGGATAATTACAGATTACCCACCTATGGTTTAACCCGAATTTAACTTACCCACCCATGGTTTCGTTTTTGACACTTTACCCACCTGAGGTTACTTTCGTTTAATCTTTGTTACCCACCTCTGTTAAAAAAGAGGGGTAAATAAGTTCTTTTACTCTCATTTTATGTCTCTCTCATTCCAAAACAAGAAAAAGCAAAAAAGCAAAAGAAAACAAGGTCAAAATGGGCTATTTTAAACCCAGGAATTTGCATCTCTTAAAACATGGCTCAAATTAAAATTTTTTCAAACCCAGAACATAAGAAGACCACCATAATCACCTTCATCATGAAAGCCAGCCTGCAAAAAAAAAAAAAAAAAAAATCCCAGGGCTACCATTCATATATTCCTTTTGCCTCTTGGATTCGTTTATACATAATCTTTTGTCCTTCTCATTCTTCTCAGACCCTACCTCCCTCTCTCTCTCTCTCTCTCTCTCGTACAATCAGAGAAGTCATGTCCGGGGAATCAGCCAGTGCAATTCACATAAACCAAGTACGTTTTCTAGGTTCTCAAATATTCCCTTTTTTTTTTCCTTAGTTTGTTTGCTCAGAAACCTGAGAAAATCAATGGAAAAACCCAGTTTTAAAATCGTTGAACTCGATTGTTTTAATAAAGAAATAATCTTTCTTCTTTGTGGTTAAAAATTCACTTTCAAGTTTCTTTCTTTCTTTTTTTTTTTTTTTTTTTTTTTTTTTTTTCCTTTCCTTTTCCTACCAATTTCTTTTGGCAACCAAATTAGAGAGTAGAATGGAAGAGTTAACATCTTAGTTCCAATTTTTCTTATTTTTTGATTGGTTTCTGGGAAAAGTTTGGAATCTGAAATGTGTTTTGGATGTTTTGAAAGCTCAATTTCCAATTTCCAATTTTCTTTTTTTAGCTTGAATATTCAGAAAGTGGGTCTTTTTAGTTTATAAACCCAGCTTTAAGAAATGGAGTTAAGCACAAGTAGGTAAAGTGTCAATAATGAAACCACAGTTGGGTAAGTTAAATTCGAACTAAACCACAAGTAGGTAATCTGTAATTATCCATATTTAAATTATATACCTAGGAATTATACTATCCATCATTTTGTATATCTTTAATGGCTTGTTTGGATGGAGGGGGGAAGGAGGGGGAGTGGAGGGGAGTAGAGTAGAGTTGGCTAAAAATAAGCTAATTTTAGGCTAAATCTACTCTTCTTCTCCTCTTCCCTCCCCCCCAATCCAAATGGATCATAAGTGTATTTATGCATATACATGAGGTTACAAACTAATTAAAATAATATATGCAACAAATCAAAATAACCTAAAAAAACTTATACAATAACAAAACCCACAACCCACAATAGCCGCCACCACCACTACTAACAACACGCTCACCAGATCGAAATCCCACCACCACCACCACCCAAAATCAACCATTGACCACCGTAATCGAAAACCCAAAATCAACCAACCACCATCAACCACTGTGCCCATAACCTAAAATCAACCCAACCACCACCTGATGTTGTATCCATAACCACCAAAATCAGCCTACAACAACCGTAACCCACCACAACCCATCAAAATCAATCTAAAAAAACCACCACCACAACCACTGATTGGGAGAGATCTGAAGCTTCAAATTATAGAGATTGTTAGTGTGGCTAAGGAAGAGAGTGAGATTGGCGGCTTGTAGCTGAGGAAAAGGGTAAGATCGGTGGTGTGGGGGTGACATTGGTGGCGTATGGTTGAGGAAGAGGGTGAGATTGACAACATGGTGATCAAGTGGCATGGCTGAGGTTGGCAACGTGGCTGAGGAAGAGAGTGAGAGAAGGTGAGACTCAAAGAGGAGGCAACAGACAGGGAAAGAGAGATAGAGATAGAGATATTAAGGAAAGAGAAAAGTATAATAAAATAATATGATTGTATTTTAGCATTTTGACCATACAGTTCTACTTTTAGAACTGTAATGTAGCAAATGCCAATTCTATTTGGCATTTGACACACCTCGTGAAGGTCAATTTTTGGCGTCTAGCATGCCGAATGCTAAAAATTTAGCATTTGACACACTTGATGCTAATTCTCTTAAGAGCTCCTCTTATTTGAGAAATCTACAATAAAATTGCATCTCAAATGAAAATATTGGAACCTAATGTACCTAATGCACAATTGAAAGTTAATTGCATGAAATAATCATGGGTTTTGCCATTGGCCCAGTCTTGGACATATTATCTCATTGGCGGTATACATTCGATATTTTTGTAATTAAAAAAATAAATTATAAACAAGTAAGCTAGTAGAAATAGCATTAATTATTTTATAATTCATTTAAAATAAACTTTTAACAATTTCTTTTGAGAAAGTACTAAAAGGAGGACGAGATAATACGTAGTTGGAATTCACTAATTTTACTTGTTTATTAATAATATGTCCATAGCATGCATAGATTAATTAAAAATTATATATATGTAGATAATCATAATATTTTATTAATATTATTTAAACTAATGTAAATAAAAGATATAATATTTTTTAAATAATATCAAAATTATATGAGTCCCTTGAAAATTTTATATTTTTATCTAAAATAAATTAACTATGTTAATAACTAGTGTAATATATATATATATATATTATCGAGTTATTTGGAATAAGATTTGTAGTGGGTAGGAGTATTCGCAGTGTGGTGAAGTGCGGTTTTTGGCCATTTTTAGCACCGTATTTTGCAGTGTGGTTTAGCCAAATCCATAATTACACCCGTACCTAATTTTTGCGATCACATGTACGATGCGATGTAGTTTAGAGTTTAGTTACAACCATAACCACACCGTACCTTATTTTTGCAGTCACATGTATGGTACAGTGTATAAGATGCGGTTTGAACAGTTTGAAGTCGATATATTTTTCAAATTTTTGGCTTTTCCTATCCAACCCAAAATTGATTTTTTCATTTGTTTTGGGCTAAGTTTTAAACTATTGAGCTAGTTTTTCTTTATTTTGGGTTGACTTTCCTAATCAACACTTACTAGAGTTATTAATTTTTTTTTTTTTTGAAAACTAGAGTTATTAAACAATTAATAATATATTTAATATTAAAAAATAAATATATTAATATATAGAGAAGGTCCGGTGCGTTGCGGTGCACTGTTACTTGTGGTGCGGTGTGGTTATGCCATTTTGCGAGCAATTTCGATGTTGTTTTTGCGATTTGTGCGGTTGTTAAACACCCTTAGTACTAACAATGAGCATGTTTTATATTATATTAAAACATAATATCTTTATATATCAAGAGGGTTCAAAAAGTTAGTTGTTGCCTTTTTGATTTCCAAAAATATCCATAATTTAATTCAATTATCTTTATTCCTAAAATATAAAAAATGAGATTTAAACCATAAAAAGACAAAAATTAAAATAAAAAAATCTACTAGCTAAAAACTCCCCACTAGATAATAGATAGATACAAAGTTCCTACCCAATTTATCACCAAAAAAAAAAAAGAAAAAAAAACTCCTAGTTCCCACTACCCCATGTTTCTATATATATATATATATAAACTACCACTTGATTTATAGAAAAATAAAACTACCATATGTATCAATAAATAAATAAAAACTATCTCACATTCTATTAAAAAAAAAAACTACCTATAGTGGGGCGAATGCAAAACGAGCCTTGGGCCTAATTATAATAAATATAAACATTGAACCCAACCAGAATATGAGCCCAAGCAATGGGGATAAATCCCATGATGGCCAACCCACTTCTTAATCAATGCAGAACCTCAGATCCTCAGTTGGGCCCAAGATCCACCTAGCTAGGCAACACGCAAAGGTCACCTCCGAGGTCTATCCGAGCTACCAAGATAAGTTGTAGAAAGGCCAAACTTCTCCAAGATAGTCTTCTAAAGGTTCCTGGTTATTCCATAACTGCCTCCGCATTGAGATAGGTCACCTGCCTGACATCACCGCATTCAATGCAGAAGGATAAGCCTGAACAATAGAAGGAACCCCAGAAGTCTTTATTCATGATGAAAAACCTGCAAAAAAAAGCGTTGGATAAGACCAGGAGTTGTCCAGGTGGACATTTGAATAGTGAAGAATACCTCAGAAATCTTCATTCATGATGAAAAGCCATAAAAAGAAGAGCCCAATAAGACCAAAGGCAATCCAAGTAGCAATACAGGTGAACTAGGACAAAAGATGAAGAAGAAGAAGATGACTCATATAAAAGGAAGAAAAGAAGACTCAAAGGTGGATGTAACATGTGATACTAAAATTAATAGAAGAGATTCTGGTTTTAAGTGTTTTTGTCCAAACTTACCATTGTGGATCAATATCATATCACAAATTAATTGCAACACGATTTTTGCTTAGTATCTTAATCCAAAAGAAAAGGACAACACTCCTATACTACCCACAACACATAAAAAAAAAACATTATAAATAAATAAATAAATATATATATATAGGTAAGACTTAGGTATAGTTCTTAAGTGTTATTCCTTAGATTCCTCTCTTAAAATTCTGTCATGTGACATTTTTCTCATAGGATGAAAGTATATTTTTTAGTTAAATAGCCACAAGGCAGAATTTTAAGAAAAGAACCTAAGGAACAACACCTAAGGTACTATATATAAGTTTTGTCCTATATATATATATATATATATATATATATATTGTGAATTAATAACTCTATGACATTCTGTGATACAAGAACTATATGAAAAATATTATATAAAATTTGATTATGAATGAAAAATTACGACATCAAACCTAAAAAATAAAGACCTAATTTAAAAATGTGTGTGACAAGGATAATATAATTTGACCATTTTTAAAATTTATTTTTAAATTAAGAATTCTTTTTTGATGAACTTTAAATTAAATTAACAATAACTTAATAGAGTCCTTGTTAGGGTGCTTGGAATTTACACAAGTGAATATAAAAGAAAGGGATTGAGATCCCATGCAATAATACCTAGGGTATTGCACGGGGTGCAATAGCACAAATCCCAACCGTATATTTGATCCAAAGCTCATTATTTTGACTTGAGGTCTTTCAAAGAGGAAGCTTGTTAGAGTCCTCCAGTAGAGGAAGAAGAAGAGGCATTGAAGAAGAACTTATAGCTGAGGGGAGCTCGGTTAGTGTTAGGGTTAGAGAAGTGAGGAGAGCGAATGTGGTTATTGATGGAGATGGAGGAGCTTATGGCTCGAAGATGGCTATGCCTGACGAGCTTAGAAGCCATATTTGAAGCTTGATGACCGACCAAAACAAACAACAAGGAATGAGTTTTGGGTAGGAATGACAATAGGTCGGGTTCGAATGAAAGCAAGTCTTGTAGGATTCCTCACATGCAATGGCTTAAATAGCCCTTCAGAATCCCACCTATTCATAACACAAGTTAATTTAAAATTTCAAGTTGTAATTTCTTTCATTTTCCCTTTTTTTTTCCCTCACCAACCAAATAGAGGATTAAAAAAATAAAAAAAGGAAATAAAAAGACTGACCAGGTTTTGGCGATAGAGGCAAATTTTGCGAGCTCTAGGTCTTTCAAAGAGGAAGCTCGTTGGAATCCTCTAGTAGAGGAAAAAGAAGAGGCATTAGAGAAGAGCCTATAGTTGAGGGGAGCTCGGGTAGGGTTAGGGTTAGAGGAGTGAGGAGAGCGAATGTGGTTGTTGATGGAGATGGAGGAGCTTAGGGCTTGGAGATGGCTACATCTGGCGAGCCTAGAAGCCATGTTTGAAGCTTGATGACCAACCAAACAAACAACAGGGAATGAGATTTTGGTAAGAATGGCAACAGGTTAGGTTCGAATGAAAGCAAGTCTTGTAGGATTCATCACATGCAATGGCTTAAATGGCCTTTCAGAATCCCACATATTCATAACACAAGTTAATTTAAAATTTTAATTTGTAATTTCTTTCATTTTCCCTTTTTTTTCCCCTCACCAACCGAATAGAGGATAAAAAAAAAATGAGGAAATAAAAACGCTAACCAAATTTCGGTAATGGAGGTGAATTTTGTGAGCTCGAGGTCTTTCAAAGAGGAAGCTCGTTGGAATCCTCCAGTAGAGGAAGAAGAAGAGGCATTGCAGAAGAGCCTATAGCTGAGGGGAGCTCGGGTAGGGTTAGGGTTAGAGAAGTGAGAAGAGCGAATGTGGTTGTTGATGAAGATGGAGGAGGTTAGGGCTTGGAGATGGCTATGCCTAAAGAGCTTAGAAGCCATGTTTGAAGCTCGTTAACTGACCAAAACAAACAACAAAGAATGAGTTTAGGGTAAGAATGGCAACGAGTTGGATTCGAATGAAAGCAAGTCTTGTAGGATTCATCACATGTAATGGCTTAAATGGCCCTTCAAAATCCCACCTATTCATAACACAAGTTAATTTAAAATTTCAATTTGTAATTTCTTTCATTTTCCCTTTTGTTTTTCCCTCACCAACCAAATAGAGGATTAAAAAAAAAATGAGGAAATAAAAAGGCTGACCAGGTTTTGGTAATGGAGGCAAACTCTAGCGAGCTCGAGGTCTTTCAAAGAGGAAGCTCGTTGGAATCCTCCAATAGAGGAAGAAGAAGAGACATTGGAGAATAGCCTATAACTTAGGGGAGCTCAGTTAGGGTTAGGGTTAAAGAAGTGAGGAGAGTGAATGTGGTTGTTGATGGAGATGAAGGAGCTTAGGGCTCGGAGATGGCTACGCCTGACAAGCTTAGAAGCCATGTTTGAAGCTTGATGACCGACCAAAACAAATAACAATGAATTTATTAAGTGATTATAATATAATTCTATTTAAGGCATGTAGGTAAAATAAAATTTATTGTTAAATCCAAAATAAAAAAACTTATTTTGTTTGATAAATAAATATTGTCTAAAGAGTTCTGTTTTTTTTTTTTTTGTCACTTTGAATTATGTTTTTAATATGTTTAGTTTTTATAATTTTCTTGGAAACTTAAATTTTTATTTTCTTCAATTTCTTGTTATGTTTCTTACTTTTATAGTATTTAATTGACTTATGGGATAAAAAAGAGTGCAAAATCACATAAGATATCAGTTGAAAAGAAAATTGATTATATATATATATATATATATATAATTTTTAGAGTGTGTTAATCCTTTAGTATATTCTACAAGTTTGTAGAATTGTGAGTGGTAAATAATTTTTTTTTTTTTTTTTTTTTGCAATTAAACTCCAAATTTTTAAGCAAAGCAAAAATTATCTCATTATAAGTTAAAAATATATTACAAATAATATATAAATACTTTATTTAAATTCAATTTTTTATATAAAATTTGTAGATATTATATATATATATATATATATATGTAATCAAAACTTATACAATTTAATATGAAAGATAGTATCTAAATAAAACATATGAAATTATAGAAATTAAAAAGAAGAAATTAGACTAAGAAATTCTCTATAATTTTAGTTTAGTTATCTCTTATGAAATATGTATATATATATATATATATATATATATCAAATTATTTAAGCTTGTAGAATTTTTTTTTCTTGATCCCGTTAAGAGAATTAGAAATATTTTCAATGAGTTAGGTCATTGGATGAACGAGGGGCGAGAAAGTAAGGTTTTTTTTTTTTTTTTTTAATAAAAACAAACACACATAGGAGAGAGGAGGGAGAAAGTAAGTTTTGAGTCCTGATGGAGTACTTAATAAATAAATGAATATGGGTACAAATTTTTTAAGGAAAGGGGAAGATTGCTGGGTACAGGTGGCATTGAACAAGAAAAACATAGTTCACCTATGGATACAACCATTCTTCCTCCCAATTTTATAATTTATTGACTTGTGAGATTGTAAATGTGCAGCATAAAGTGGTGGGTCACACAAGATAGAAAATGTTGACCATTCACAATCATACAAATCAACAAATTATAAAATTAGGTATGAGATTAGTTATATCACTAGAATTATTCATAAAAACAAAATCATTTGGATCACAAATTCAAAAATCAAATAATGTGATTGGAATCAATCTACTTTATTGCAATTTACATTATATATAGACACAAAATTTCTTAGTGGGAGAAGAAACAGCTCAAAACTCAAGTAATGACTACCCTAAACTATTCAAAGCACCAAAAATTAACACGTGTTTCAGATGCATATACAGGATACAGCTCCAAGCTTGCCTTATTTTTCCATCAATATATTCTTCTTCCATGAATGAATCAGCATTGAACCATGCAGCTAGCGTTTTAAGTGCATGGACTTAATCAACCATATTGCAGATAATATATAGAAAGAAAATGAGAAGCAAAAAGGATTCGTGACTATGACTGTCAACGAAGCAAAATAGCAAAAAGAGAGGAATAATTTGACCATTTTTAAAATTTATTTTTAAATTAAGAATGCTTTTTTGATGAACTTTAAATTAAATTAAGAATGCTGTGCTAATATAATTTAAACACTTTAAAATTTATTTTTAAATAAAACACTTTAAAATTTATTTTTAAATAAAATTAACGGTAACTTAACTGAGTCCTTGTTGCCTTGTTGGGTGCTTGGACTTTACGCAAGTGAATATAAAGAAACGGATTGAGATCCCGTGTAGGGATGGCCATACCCATTGGGTAATGGATATCCAACCCTACCTGATCCAAATGTTTCGGGTAATACCCGATTCTTCATGGGTAGAGCTTAACTGGGTAGGGTATGGATATTACCCAAATTATTTGGGTAGGGTATGGATATTATCCAAACCTGACCCGTATTAAAAAAAAAAAAAAAAAAAAAAAAAACCCAACCTCTCTCACCGTCACTACACTCTCTCTAGCATTAAGATTAGAAGGGTTGTAATGGACAGTCTTAGTGGCGAGATGAGAGAGGCCATCACCTTCAGCATTTCCCATTAAATCCTTGAGCAATTCGAGCTTCTGGGCAACCTCGGCCATGTCTAAAGCTCGAACTCGGTAACCCAACACAACTAAGAGCTTGTCCATGCCACCATCTTATTGTACTTCCTCTTCCCAACACATCTTGGCTTTTCCAGTACTTGAGCTGCCAATCACGGACGAGTCAGGCAAGGGTTGGAGATCTCGCTGATCAAAACCCTAATCGATCTCGCCGACCTCGAAATCCATTGACATCGCTCCATTCTCGTCTACTATCCCTATCCTTATCAACATGTCCATTTTCGGCGACTTCGGAGGTGGAGGAGGCGGAGACGGAGACGGCGATGGCGGAGGAGGAGGAGGAGGAGACGGAGACGGCGATGGCGGAGGAGGAGGAGGAGGAGATGACATCGCTCCATTCTCTCTCTCTCACTCTGTTTGTTTTTCGAGAAACTGTGAGGAAAAAAAAAAAAGAATAGATATATGAGTAACTATGAGATGAGAATTGAGAGAGAGATGAAAGTAAATGGTGCGGTAGTGAAGAGAGTGAGAATTTAAGGAAAAAAAAGAGACAAAAATGGGATTAACTAAGAGCATTCTCATCAGGTGTGCCAAATGCCAAATATTTGGCATTTGGCACACTAAACACCAAAAACTGACCCTCATGAGGTGTGCCAAATGCCAAAAAATTTGGCACACTACTACAGTACCGTCTCAAATATAAGACAATACGGACATCAATGCTATAATTTTTTTGTTTATTTTATTCATTTTTCTCTCTCCTCTCTGGTCTCCATCTCTCCATTGCTCCTATTCCCTTCTCACTTTCATTTTTTTTTTCTCACTATCTTCCTCTCTCCGTCTGCAATAGCCATTACCACCAAACTCTGCAACTTTCATATAGAGACCGAGGTCCAACCTGATTCATACCGACGAGGCCGAGATCGGGCGAAAACGTTGGTTTGCTCTCACTAATCCGTAGATCTCTCTCTATCCACACCTTGCCGATCTCTCTCTCTCTCTCTCTCTCTCTCTCTCTCTCTCTCTCTCTCTCTCTCTCTCTCTCTCTCTCTCTCTCTCTCTCTCTCTCTCTCTCGGTGGTTATGGCAATATTTCTAATGGTGGTTGGTTGTGGGTATTGTTGGTGGTTGGTTGATTATGGTTGAAGGTGGTGGGTTGATCGGGTTGTGGGTGTGAGGTTTGGTGGCGACAACGGGTGGGTTGACGGTGGGTGAGTATGTGGGATGCGGTGGGTCGGTGGTGGGTTGTGTTTTTTGTTTTTGTTTTTCTGTTTTGGTGGTTGTGATTCGAGTGGTTGTGGGTTGATTTTCATGGGTTGTGATGGGCTGATGTTGGTGGGTGCGATGGTTGTGGGTTGATTTTGGTGGTTGTGATGGGTTGATGTTGGTGGGTGCGGCAATTGTGGGTTGATTTTGGTGGTTTTCTTTTTCTTTTTTTTTTGTTTTTTCTGGTGGTTGTGGCCGCAACAATTTTTCTGGTAGTGTTTTATTTTTATTTTTTATAAGGTGGTGTTGGTGGACGTAGGTTTGTGTCGGTGGTGGCTATCGGTGTTGTTGCAGCAGTGGTTGTTGGTGGCAGTGCTAGTTGTGTCGTTGTTTGTTGTTGTTGATGTTGTTGAAGATGATGATATATTATTTTAATGTGTTGGAAATATTATTTTAATGTATATAATTGGAGAATAGAACATCTGATAAATGGTATGTTGTAAAATAATGTGTTAAAATGATAAAGTATGTGTTTGGTGTGTTAAAATGACATTTTTTATAGATCAGCTGATGAGAATGCTCCAAGAAGTTACTGCATTTGGATTTATTTTAAATAATAATAATAAAAAAAAATTTAATGGGTTTCGGGTAGAGAATGGATATCCATGGATAATATATTCGGACAAAATTCGAGTATAGATGCTAAGGGATATTGATATTCGAAACCAAACCCCCAAACACTCACTCCTACGAGCCCTTTTTGGACCCAGATCAAGAGAGAGCAAGGGTTGTTTTCTAGAAACATGGTTTATCTCTCATTTTTTTCATTAATTTTTTTTCCTTTCAGAACTATACTTGCGATTTATCTTCCTTCGCAACTACTGCTATTCTGAGTTCATGTTAAAAATGTCAATTACAAGAAAATTTCTGGGTCCGCCGTAAGGGTTGGGTTTGATTTGGTGATAAGCTTCTTTTTTTTGCTATCTTGAAGAAGAATTATAGGGATAGTTTTTTGTTTGTTCTAATCCATTCTGATACTTGGCCTGTGACTGCTTGTAGGCTTTGGTTTTCAAGGGGACTATAAATTCTGGTTCACTCAGTAAACACCCTCTTATTGAAACTTCCATTTAATCTCTTGTCTTGTTTAATATTCGGTAACACCCTCTTATTGGTGTGTGCTTTCTGGGAAATACATATCATAATCTTAGATTGTTGCTGATTGATGTCATGGAAAGTGGGTGAGAAGATAGTGTTCTGGATTCATATTTATCAACTGAGTTACATATGCTTTTTCAGAAGTTGGAGATGTTCGTTTTGTAGTTTTGTGAGGACAATTTTTTATCGTTTTGATCTTGATATGTGTACAGCAGTCAAAATTGTAAATAAATAAAAAAAAATCTTTATATTATTCTATTGATTTCAAGCTTGTTTGTTTATTTTGGTCGGTCATCAAGCTTCATTCAAACATGGCTTCTAAGCTCGTCAGGTATAGCCATCTCCGAGCCCTAAGCTCCTCCATCTCCATCAACAACCACATTCGCTCTCCTCACTTCTCTAACCCTAACCGAGCTCCCCTCAGCTTCAGCTATAGGCTCTTCTCCAATGCCTTTTCTTCTTCCTCTACTGGAGGATTCCAACGAGCTTCCTCTTTGAAAGACCTCGAGCTCGCTAAATTTGCCTCCATTGCCGAAACCTGGTCAGCCTTTTTATTTCCTCTTTTTTTTTTAATCCTCTGTTTGGTTGGTGAGAAAAAGAAGAAGAAGAGGAAAATGAAAGAAATTTCAACTTGAAATATTGAATTAACTTAGCTTCGGTGTTATGAATAGGTGGGATTTTGAAGGGCCATTTAAACCATTGCATGTGATGAATCCTACAAGACTTGCTTTCATTCGCTCCACTCTTTGTCGACATTTCGAGTAAATTTTTCTGCTTTACATTACATGTATTATGTATATAATTTTTTTACTCCACCAAGTTTCTGTTGGAAATATAAATTATTGGTTTTATATTGGGTTTTGTAGTTCATTGGGTACTCTTAGAGGTAGAGGAAGACTTAAAATCTAGGATGCACGGACACAATATGGTACAATATGGCGACACGGGCAATTTTTGAAAAATTATAACATGATAAAATAGATAGGACACCGTTACTTCATGGCTACGGCACTCCAAATGAAGTGTTGGCGCATCTAGCTTAAAATAACACTAGTCAAAGTGATATAAAAGGAACATGTTTATCAAGGAGGTTGTAGGAAGTATGATTTTTGATAGAATAAAATGGTGGAGATATATGTAGTCGACCCTGATTAGTCTGTTGAGGATTTATTGCCAACACTAAAAGTTTTGGGACTAAGGTTTTGTTGTTGTTGTAGTTCATTGGGTATTCCTTGCCTCTCTATTCTCATATTTTGGTAGGCTTAATGGATTAGGTTCATCAAGTACTTGTCTTGCTAGTTGTATGATTGCTTATTAAGCTGCAGTTTAAATTTGGGTATACAATGTGGTTACCCTGCAAATTGTTGTTTAAATGGTGACTGATGTGGGAGTTAAATTTATCTTATAAGCAAGGGGCAGAGGGTTTTAAATATGTAGAGAACATATGCCATCGGGCTTTCGATAATTTACAATTTTAGTTATTGGAAACCTGGAGATACTGCATTAGTTCAATCAGCTCTTATTGTCTTTCTCTCTTCATCATGTCTTTGTTCTTTTCTAGCCCTTTTTTCACCCCTTCTTTTCGCAAATCTCTCACCTTCTTTTAATTGGACTAGGGTTTCTGAGAGAGGAATTTAGTTAATTCTTTTTTCTGTTTTAATTTTCCTATTATATCTCTATGTTTTATTCTTAAGTCCTACATTTGGATAAGAATATAGCGACCCTTGTTAGGACTGTATATGACTAGACTAGATAAAGTAAATGACCCTTATTAGGACATTTATAAAAAACCAGACCATAGAATCTGACGCTGATAGTTGTCATTTTAGTTTCATTTAGCGTGTAAATTGCACTTATCTATGAGTATGCACTTTCACTGCAGCCTATAATAAAAGATTGTCCTTTAGCTTTTTATAAGCATTAAGATATTCATGCTAGGGCTTTCATTGGAAATATGCTGTCCTCCCCAGCTTTCTCTTTTATGGCTTGTTTGGAAGTTTAGAGAGAGAGGAAAGTAGAGGAGAGTAGAGGGAAGGGGAGTAGTGGGGAGGAGAGTAGAGGAGAATGATTCACCTCCACCTTATTTGGATGTTTTTAAAATTAGTAAGGGGGAAGGAAATAATTAGCCCTTCCCCTTATGTAATTTTGTTAATATAATAAGGGTAAATTAGGTAATTTACTTGGTCAATAGTTTATGTACTCTACTCCCCCTCCAAATCTCTCCAATTTGGGGGAATTAAAATTGGGGGGCTAGAGGGAGTCCAAACCCCTCCAAACTCCTCCAAACCCCTCCCCCTCATTCTTTAAAAAAATTCCAAACAAGGTAATTGCATTACTCTCCCTCCCTCTACTCTACTCCCCCTCCTTTTTTAAACATCCAAACATGCCATTATTGTTATGCATGTATGTAATGGTACAACAACAATTTCACTTCCACCTCCCCCACAAATAAATTCTGATTAGTTTTCCTTGTTTCAGTAAGGATCCTAACAGTGCTAGGCCTTTTGAAGGGCTTAAAATAGTTGATGTTGGTTGTGGCGGTGGAATTCTCTCGGAGGTATTCTTACAATATTTTGAATGCTAACATGTCTATTTTGGTTGCACATCCTTGTTAGCTACCAGTATCATCTCAGAAGAAATTATGGATAAGGCCTATTTAAAATAACCATCTGTTGAGGCCCTAAAGTATTTTTTAAGATCTATTCCTATATTTCATAATTAGCTTCCCCCCCCCCCCCCCCCCAAAAAAAAAACCCAAAAAAAAAAAAAAAAATGAAAAAGAAAAAAGAGAGAGATAGAAGAATATGAATGTGTGTGAGTGTCAGGTCTTCGAGAGTCCAAGTTGGAATTTTACACTCTACTCCCTATAACAAAGCTTCAAAATACCTAGTACTTGAAATTGGCTTGAAGAATCTTTCTTTTCCATGCACTCTATACCTAGGCCATCCTGTTGTCCTTCAATCATATGCCATCATGTTTCCATGCAACCTATATCTGGATGTATTCACCACTGCAATCAGAAAGTAGACACAATTGGAATGCAAATGTAATTGTACTAGTCAATGCATATTATGCTGCCTTACATTACTTGCGTTTGTATACAGTGGCATTAGATTTCTGCTATATATATATTAAAATTAGATGTAGTCTACATCTCATATTTACTCTCTTCTCTTGCTTGTTCAGCCATTAGCTCGAATGGGAGCTACTGTAACAGGAGTTGATGCTGTGGAGAAAAATATCAAGATTGCGTGCATTCATGCTGTATGGTCATTCTCTTATGTAAAATGTGATATCTTAGATTGGAATTGGATTTGAAAAGTATCAAATCATTGAATATTAGCGTTTCCTCTCTGGGGATAGCTCTTTAGCATTCTCTTATGTTAGGACATTGTTCAGATTTGTTTTGGATCTTTTTCCCTTTAAATCTTCCATCCAAATCACCAAATGTTAGCTGACTTTCATGCCCATAGGTGGACATGAATTTGGAAAGCACCAAATCACTCACTGATGCGTTGGCATTTCATAATTAATCAAAGAGAGAGAAAGAGAATAGTTCACCTGTTAGAAACTAATTTCTGGGGGCCTGTGGGAGGTAGTTACGGTAGAGTTAGATATTAAGTATTTAGCTAAATTGTAAATTTTTTAGGAGAGGCTACCTTTTTCATTTTAGCTGCCAGAGTGGCAAGTTATTGGAGGTTTATTCCAGGACTTTTCTTTTTTGGAAATATTTGTGTATGGTATTTTTTTGACATTGCAATATGCACAAATTCTGAAATTATTTGACAATGTAAACATGGTTTCCAATTTTTGCAACAATCTCTTATAATCCACTGTATTTTTTGTACTTATGTGGGCCAAAGATGACTAGTAAAGATTTTTCAATTTTTTTAACCCTTAATTCCCAACTAATTGAGGTCAGCTTGTCATCCCAGATTCTAAATCTATATTTTCTTGAAGCTTATGGCCTTTTTTTGTTTTTTGGTATTTTAAATGGTGTATGAAACTTTTTTAGTGGATTGAGAATATCTTGAATGATTATTCTATAACGTTCGGAACTATCTTTTGGTGCTACCTTCTCTCTCTCTCTTTGCTTCTTTTTTCTTGTTGTATATTCTTGAATTCTTCTGAGCAGAATATTGATAAAGTATTTCTGAATTATTTCCAATAATTTCCTAATTAATTCTTGGATTGCTAATTGCTAACAGAAATAACTTTTGGAGATCTTAACAACTTGGTTAAAATGTATAGTTCATCTATGAGAAAAATCTTAATAAATTGCAATTTGGGTTTTCAAGGATTACATTTGTTTTGTTCTTCTAGATTGTATAGACTTTAACATGGAAATTTGTTAACACGCAGGATTTGGATCCAATGACTTCAACTATTGAGTACTGTTGCACAACAGCTGGTATGTGCCAATCTTGTTTTCTACCTCTGTAGGACAGGCTTTATGGTAAATGTCATTCCCATGGAGCATTCAAATTGCATTGCTTCTCTACTGTAAGCTGGGGCATCTTTTACAATGGATGGTTACATCCCTTTTCAAGTGGGACTAAGTGGCTATGTGACATAGACTAAGTAACATAATTGACATTGTTTTGTTGTGTCATATTATTGCAGTCTGGTATAAAGTTTTTCTGCATTGATTTTTGGACAGAAAAGCTAGTAGCGGAAGACAGGAAGTTTGATGCTGTGATTGCTCTAGAAGTATGCTCTCTCTTTCTCTCTCTCATTCTTTTGTATATATGTACACATGCTTGTATGTATAAATATTATTATGTAGTTTGTTATTCATACTGATTACAGATACCCTATGTAATTGTCTTACTTTTTTTATGTTGGATCTAAAATCAAGTTCGTTTTACCTAGCACATTTGCTTCTTTTTGAAACATTTAAGTGATATTGCATATTATGTATACTTCTACCATATATTTGCCCTGCTATAGTTATGATATGGCCAAATGATTGGTTGATATCCATTTATTTCTGGTTTTGCATATAATCTTGGATTTCTTCCCTTCATTTACTTATCATGATGAGCATACAAGAGTATTGAAGTTGAAACTTGAAACTCAAAATTCATGAGTTGCTGGGTTCAAGAGATTTAAAAATACAAAAATGAGATTTTAATATTAGATGGCAAAGTCCTCTCATAAGAAATTTTTTGTTGTTAAGTCTTCTCTCAAGACCTTTTGAAAGACTATTATGCTAGGATTCAAGTTATTAAAGGTGATCAAAGAATAAAGCAAAAGAATACTTTAAACAAATTGCAAGAGGATTTAAGATCTATCTCTTTTTTTCTTTTTTTTGGACCATGCAATAGGATTTCTGGGATTCAAGAAAGTAAGAACGCAAATCTGAAATTTTACCATTGGATGGAAAAGTTTCTGGAAAAAGACTCTTCAACCCCTTGATTGGTAAGTTACTCACACACCTAATGGGTCTTGATCCCAAGGCCTTATCCACCATCTCATTATTATGGGAGGAAGAAGTGCCAGTTAAGCTATAACTCATTGGCGACTCTTCAAAGACTATATATGCTACATTTTGAGATACTCCATGATACTAACCTTAATAGTTGATAGTACCTGATACATAAAGCCTTGTAACATGATTCAATGCTCCTGCATTATCAAATTGGATCCCTTGAGTTTGGAAGTCCTCTGTAAATACAAGACAGTTAAACATAAATTACGCAAGATAAATTTAGATTTCCGCTAAAGATTATATGAGTACCCACCTATGAAATTGAAATTGAAGGTATATTTGTGATGATTAATGGAAAGGTTTAACAAAGGTATAAATATAATGGTGTTCCCAAAACTTTGGGTTTTTCTCAGTGCACTTTTCTTCATGCTTCTCTAGAGTGTATTCAAACTGTTTTTAAGTTATGTGTTACCTATTTTTGACCTTATCCAATTTGTTTGCAATTGGAATTTTACTTAAGGTAATTGAGCACGTAGCAAATCCTGCTGAATTCTGCAAGTCTCTGGCAGCATTAACTGTTCCTGATGGAGCTACTATAATTTCAACAATTAACCGTTCTATGAGATCATATGCAGCTGCCATTGTTGCAGCAGAGTACCTCCTCCATTGGGTATAGTTATTTCCATCATTCTACAGCTTAATATAGCTTCTTGATTATCTATGTAGCACCTCTTGCACTGCTGGATATGCCTTATTTTGAAACTTGGTGACATGCTTTGAAATTTACTTGTGTCTATTTGAGATCCACCTTGATCTCTATATATGTTGATTATCTATTTCAGAAATAGGTGTTATCCTTAAATCATAGTACAGGATACATGCCAAGTGGTAAACTGGTTCTTTATACTTGGCAACAAGTTTGTTTTCCTTAAACAGTTGAGGTTTTGTTTTTAACAAGTTGGTTCACGTTGATATTTTTAATTGTATTCTAGATGACAAGAACTCGATACATATGAGCGTAATGTGGATGATTCAATGAAATGAATCTTTTCTTCTAAAGATTTGAATATTTTCATACAAAGCGTTCTCATCTATGGGTCTGCTGAGGTCGTCTACTATTCAGTTTGATCTAGATTAACTTAGAATTGATCCATACTATTAAGGAATGTTACAATGCCCATGGAATTTAGATTTTTCCATTTTCATTGCCTTCACAGAAACAATTGATACAATTTCAATTAGTCAAATCTGGAGGTGAACTCCACTTGCAAACGGAAAAGTAGATAATTTTTAGCTAGAATTGATAGTCTATCAGATTATCATGAATTTCATGTAATTTGGTTTTTCAAAAATAAGGCTAAGAAAACTATGAAGCATGTTTTTCTAATGCAGCAGAAACATTTCACGTAGACTATCTGTAAAAGTTTGAGATGCTTCTTGGGTTACCTTGGAACTTTGGTTACCTTATGAAATTGTTAGTACAGTCAAACGCTTTCAATATACATTGGTTTAATACCTTAGTTAACTGATCAAGTTATTTGTATTTAAATTCTGGATTTCGCACCTATTGGCACCATTTTGATAAACTTGATATTTTACAGCTTCCTAAAGGTACACATGAATGGTCAAGTTTTCTCACTCCTGAAGAACTAGTCCTGATCCTTCAACGTGCCAATGTCACTGTGAGTAAAATATGTTCATGATGTTTCATGAATATCTGCCTCATGTTTTAGCGTTACTAACCTCTGCACATTTTAGTAAAGCTTGTTTGCTGTCTGGTTGGCTTTTTGCAGGTCAGGGAAATGGCTGGATTTGTTTACAGCCCCTTGACTGGAAGATGGTCTCTATCTGATGATATTAGGGTAAATTTCATTGCTTTTGGTACAAAAAACTGCCAATAGATAAGAATATACCATTATAATTTTCCTAGTTTGTTCTCCTCCTTCTTTTTTGGTTTTTTGTTTTGGTTTTGGTGGGGGGATTTGATGAAATTTTTGTACTTGTTCATACAAATAATGATGGGTAGATCCAACACATTGACGGCAAATATTGATTTTTATATGGGCCATTATTTTATCATGAATAATGCTAGAGATAATGCAACTTTTAGTACAAGCAGTGGCAGCACTATCAATTTTTTTCATGGTGTTCGTTGAGAAACTTAAATTTTAAAAAAATAATAATAAAAATAAAACTTAAACTTAAATTTTTTTTTTAAATTAATAAAAGTAAAACTTGAACTTAAATTTTTTTTTTAAATTAATAAAAATAAAATATGAATATATTGACATCGCCAAAAAAAAAAGTATAAAATTTTTCATTCTACAATTTTCATATTTTGAAATCATTGTGTAATAGTTTCATTATCAATGTTATTAATTACATCTTTTTCAATATGCATAATCGATTTCTACTAATCTCCTATTCAATTATCAACATCTTATTTAAATAAATAACAATATAAACAAAATATGTTCCAACCAATTTTTGTATTTTTTAAACCAATCAAGATTAAATAGATGCAATGCTCCACTATTTTTATCTTTTTTGGTTGGGAAATCATGGCTAAAAGGTACACAAGAACCTATTTGTAAATATACTCTTCTTATTTCATCCTAATCATTAAGATGAAAATATGAGACATTTTCTTACATCCTAAGATCTGAAAGAAGATTATTCAAGTTAATATGAATTCGCTTAGAAGATTAATCTTGCAATACAAGTGATTTTCTTAACCATGACATTAATTATATTCAATAAAGCATTCAGACATTATTTTGGTGCGTATATGTATGTACAAAATGAATTACATAAATTCAATGGGAATTTCAAATTAAAATTTCAATTTTGCCTCATGTGTTCTAAATATTTATTCTTAAAGAGTTTTATTTCTTAATTTTAGAATTAAACATGGGACCACTTTATAAATATTCATTCAAATGAATTATTAAATACAAAAACTAAAGAGTCTAGAATAAATGAATTGTAAAAAAAAAAAAAAAAAGTGCTTCACAATAATAAATAAATAAACATGGACAATTTACATTTTATACCTAATAATATTCTTACAAAATTTTTTAATAAGTTAAAAAATATAAAAATGACTATCAATAATATTTAAATTATATTATACATCTTGTTGTATATTTTTAAGTGTATTTATGCATGTGCATGGGGTTACAAATTAGTTCAGTTAAAGACTAAAGCAAGTACTAATAGACTAGATATTTGAAAAATGTGTGTGTTTTTTTTTTTTTTTTTTTCATAAAAATAAATAGCAATTTTAAAATATGCCTTTTGAAAACACAATTTTAAAAATCACAATTAAACTTTGATAAAATTGCAGATTGACAATTGACCTAAATTTGCTGTTTCAATGCAAATTACTAAAATTAACCTTCAAGTTCAATAGACCAAGGATGTGCAACCAAAATAGACATGTTAGCATTCAAAATATTGTAAGAATACCTCTGAGAGAATTCCACCGGCACAACCAACATCAACTATTTTAAGCCCTTCAAAAGGCCTAGCACTGTTAGGATCCTTACTGAAACAGGGAAAACTAATCAGAATTTATTTGTGGGGGAGGTGGAAGTGAAATTGTTGTTGTACCATTACATACACGCATAACAATAAAAGAGAGAGCTATGATTGACAAAATTGTTGTGGACAGCATATTTCCAATGAAAGCCCTAGCATGAATATCTTAATACTTATAAAAAGCTAAAGGACAATCTTTTATTATAGGCTGCAGTGAAAGTGCATACTTATATATAACTGCAAGAGAAATGATATGTCTACAATATTTTTACAACATATTCTAAGTGGCAGATTGTCACTGGTTGTTATTATTGGAGCAAAAAAGTAATCTTAGTGTTAGTTTTAAATTTGAACCAATAATAATTAACTACCTATGATTTGTTGTAAAATTGTTGTAGACGTAGTATCTTTCTGCAAGAGAAATGATATGTTTACAACATTTTTATAAGTGTAATTTACATGCTAGATAAAACTAAAATGACAACTATCAGCGTCAGATTCTATGGTCTAGTTTTTTTATAAATGTCCTAGTAAGGGTCATTTACTTTATCTAGTCTAGTCATACACAATCCTAACAAGGGTCACTATATTCTTATCCAAATGTAGGAATTAAGAATAAAATATAGAGATAAAATAGGAAAATTAAAACAGAAAAAAGAATGAACTAAATTCCTCTCTCAGAAACCCTAGTCCAATTAAAAGAAGGTGAGAGATTTGTGAAAAGAAGGGGTGAAAAAAGGGCTAGAAAAGAACAAAGACATGAGGAAGAGAGAAAGACAATAAGAGCGGATTGAACTAATGCAGTATTTCCAGATTTCTAACTAAAATTGTAAATTACCCAAAGCCCAACGACACATGTTGTCTAAATATTTAAAACCATCTACCCCTTACTTATAAGATATAAATTTAACTCCCACATCAGTCACCATTTAAACAACAATTTGCAGGGTAACCACATTGCATACCCAAATTTAAATTGCAGCTTAATAAGCAATCATATATATATATATATATTTTTTTTTAGAAAAGAAAATGGGGGACTTTATGGTCATATTACACTCCCGGACAGGGAGCCAGTGGCCTCGAACGAGGTAGCCTGTAGTCAAGGGCTCGCCTGTACCACTCTGTGGGAGTCACCTCACATTTGTGAGTACACCTAACTACTAAATTTACCCACCAACGAAAACCTGCGGGCAGCGGGACTCAAACCTAGGTGTGTTGCACGAAGCGTCCGAGCCTTACCCACTTAGCCAAGCACTCGTTGGCTAATAAGCAATCATATAATTAGCAATTCAAGACAAGTACTTGATGAACCTAATCCATTAAGCCTACCTAAATATGAGAATAAAGAGGCAAGGAATACCCAATGAACTACTACAACAACAAAACCTTAGTCCCAAAACTTTTAGTGTCGGCAATAAATCCTCAACAGACTAATCAAAGTCAACTACATATATCTCCACCATTCTATTCTATCAAAAATCATACTTTCTACAACCTCCATTATAAACATGTTCCTTTTATATTATTTCTACTAGTGTTATTTTAAGCTAGATGCACCAACACTTCATTTGGACTGCCATAGCCATGAAGCAACGGTGTTCTATCTATTTTATCATGTTATAATTTTTCAAAAATTGCTCGTGTCGCCATATTGTACCATACTGTGTCCGTGCATCCTAGATTTTAAGACTTCCTCTACCTCTAAAAGTACCCAATGAACTACAAAACCCAACATAAAACCAATAATATAAATTTCCAACAGAAACTTGGTGGAGTAAAAAAATTCTATACATAATAAATGTAATGTAAAGCAGAAAAATTAACCTTAAATGTCGACAAAGAGTGGAGCGAATGAAAGCAAGTCTTGTAGGATTCATCACATGCAATGGCTTAAATGGCCCTTTAGAATCCCACCTATTCATAACACAAGTTAATTTAAAATTTCAAGTTGTAATTTCTTTCATTTTTCCTTTTTTTTCCATCACCAAACAAGTAGAGGATTTAAAAAAAAAAAAATTGAGGAAATAAAAAGGCTAACCAGGTTTCAGCAATGAAGGCGAATTTAGTGAGCTCGAGGTCTTTCAAAGAGGAAGCTCATTGGAATCCTCCAGTAGAGGAAGACGAAGAGGCATTGGAAAAGAGCCTATAACTGAGGGGAGCTCGGTTAGGGTTAGGGTTAGAGAAGTGAGGAGAGCAAATATGGTTGTTGATGGAGATGGAGGAGCTTAGGGCTCGGAGATGGCTATGTCTGACGAGCTTAGAAGCCACGTTTGAAGCTTGATGACCCAACCAAAACAAACAACAAGGAATGAGTTTTGGGTAGGAATGGCAATGGGTCGAATTCGAATGAAAGTAAGTCTTGTAGGATTCATCACATGCAATGGCTAAAATGGCCCTTCAGAATCCCACCTATTCATAAAACAAGTTAATTTAAAATTTCAATTTGTAATTTCTTTCATTTTCCCTTCTTTTTCCCTCACCAACCAAATAGAGGATTAAAAAAAAATGAGGAAATAAAAAGGTTGACCAGGTTTCGGCAATGGAGGTGAATTTAGCGAGCTCAAGATCTTTCAAAGAGGAAGCTTGTTGGAATCCTCCAGTAGAGGAAGAAGAAGAGGCATTAGAGAAGAGCCTATAGCTGAGGGGAGCTTGGTTAGGGTTAGGGTTAGAGAAGTGAGGAGAGCGAATGTGGTTGTTGATGGAGATGGAGGAGCTTAGGGCTCGGAGATGGCTATGCCTGATGAGCTTAGAAGCCATGTTTGAAGCTTGATGACCGACCATAACAAATAACAAGTAATGAGTTTTGGGTAGGAATGGCAGCGGGTCGAATTCGAATGAAAGCAAGTCTTGTAGGATTCATCACATGCAATGGCTTAAATGGCCCTTTAGAATCCCACCTATTCATAATACAAGTTAATTTAAAATTTCAAGTTGTAATTTCTTTCATTTTCCCTTTTTTTCCCTCACCAACCTAATAGAGGATTAGAAAAAAAAATGAGGAAATAAAAAGGCTGACTAGGTTTAGGCAATGGAGGCGAATTTAGCGAGCTCGAGGTCTTTCAAAGAGGAAGCTCGTTGGACTCCTCCAGTAGAGGAAGAAGAAGAGGCATTAGAGAAGAGTCTATAGCTGAGGGGAGCTCAGTTAAGGTTAGGGTTAGAGAAGTGAGGAGAGCAAATGTGGTTGTTGATGGAGATGGAGGAGCTTAGGGCTCGGAGATGGCTATGCCTAACGAGCTTAGAAGCCATGTTTGAAGTTTGATGACCGACCAAAACAAACAACAAGGAATGAGTTTTGGGTAGGAATGACAACGGGTCAGGTTTGAATGAAAGCAGATCTTATACAATTCATCACATGCAATGGCTTAAATGGCCCTTTAGAATCCCACCTATTCACAACACAAGTTAATTTAAAATTTCAAGTTGTAATTTCTTTCATTTTCCTTTTTTTTTTCCCTCACCAACCAAATAAAGGATTAACAAAATGAGGAAATAAAAAGGCTGACCAGATTTCAGCAATGGAGGCAAATTTAGCGAGCTTTAGGTTTTTCAAAGAGGAAGTTCGTTGGAATCCTCCAGTAGAGGAAGAAGAAGAGGCATTGGAAAAGAGCCTATAGCTGACGGGAGCTCGGTTAAGGTTAGGGTTAAAGAAGTGAGGAGAGCGAATGTGGTTGTTAATGGAGATGGAGGAGCTTAGGGCTCGGAGATGGCTATGCCTGACGAGCTTAGAAGTCATGTTTGAAACTTGATGACCGACCAAAACAAACAACAAGGAATGAGTTTTGGGTAGGAATGGCAACAGGTCTGGTTCGAATGAAAGTAAGTCTTGTAGGATTCATCACATGCAATGGCTTAAATGGTCCTTCAGAATCCCACCTATTCATAACACAAGTTAATTTAAAATTTCAAGTTTTAATTTCTTTCATTTTCCCTTTTTTCCTTCACTAATCAAATAAAGGATTAAAGAAATGAGGAAATAAAAAGGCTGACCAGGTTTCGGCAATGGAGGCGAATTTAGCGAGCTCTAGGTCTTTCAAAGAGGAAGCTCATTGGAATCCTCTAGTAGAGGAAGAAGAAGAGGCATTGGAGAAGAGCCTATAGCTTAGGGGAGCTCGGTTAGGATTACGGTTAGAGAAGTGAGTAGAGCGAATGTGGTTGTTAATAGAGATGGAGGAGCTTAGGGCTTGGAGATGGTTATGCTTGACAAGCTTAGAAGCAATGTTTGAAGCTTGATGACCAACCAAAACAAATAACAAGGAATGAGTTTTTGGTAGGAATGGCAACGGGTTGGGTTCGAATGAAAGCAAGTCTTGTAGGATTCATCACATGCAATGGCTTAAATGGCCCTTCAGAATCCCACCTATTCATAACACTAGTTAATTTAAAATTTCAAGTTGTAATTTCTTTCATTTTTCCCTTTTTTTCCCTTACCAACTGAATAGAGGATTAAAAAAAAAATTGAGGAAATAAAAAGGCTGACCAGGTTTCGGCAATGGAGGCAAATTTAGCGAGCTCTAGGTCTTTCAAAAAGGAAGCTCGTTGGAATCCTCCAGTAGAAGAAGAAGAAGAGGCATTGGAGAAAGGCCTATAGCTGAGGGGATCTCAGTTAGGGTTAGGGTTTCAGAAGTGAGGAAAGCAAATATGGTTGTTGATGGAGATGGAGGAGCTTAGGGCTTGGAGATGGCTATACCATACAAGCTTAGATGCCATGTTTGAAGCTTGATGATCGACCAAAACAAAAAACAAGAAATGAGTTTTGGGTAGGAATGGCAACGGGTCGGGTTCGAATGAAAGCAAGTCTTGTAGGATTCCTCACATGCAATGGCTTAAATGGCCCTTTAGAATCCCACTTATTCATAACACAAGTTAATTTAAAATTTCAAGTTGTAATTTCATTTTCTCTTTTTTTTTTCCCTTATCAACCAAATAAAGGATTTAAAAAAAATGAGGAAATAAAATGGCTAACCAGGTTTTGGCAATGGAGGCTAATTTAGCGAGCTCTAGGTCTTTCAAAGAGGAAGCTCGTTGGAGTCCTCTAGTAGAGGAAGAAGAAGAGGCATTGGAGAAAAGCCTATTGTTGAGAAGAGCTCGGTTAGGGTTTGGGTTAGAGAAGTGAGGAGAGCAAATGTGGTTGTTGATGTAGATTGTGGAATTTAGGGCTCAGAGATGGCTACATTTGATGAGCTTAGAAGCCATGTTTGAAGCTTGATGACCGACCAAAACAAACAACAAGGAATGAGTTTTGGGTAGGAATGGCAACGGGTCAGGTTTGGGGCAGGTTTTTTAATACCCAAACCTGACTTGCGGGCCTATACCCATGATCTGAACCTGGCTTGTTTAATGAATGATCTTTTTTTAAAACCCCAAACCTGGCCTGTCGGGCCCCGCGGGCTCTACGGGCCCCGTTGGGCATGGTACTTCAGGGCCCATTCTGTGGCCCAATAAAAAAAAATGTCTGCCTAATACTGATTTTCTCAGCAACCAAACAGTAGAGGAAAAAGAACACTAAAGAAAATATAGATCTGAACAAATCGGAAACAAACAAAACCTATTATTTTCTCAACAACCAACAGATCAGAAACCCTTCTTTTTTTCATGACAATATTTTCCCGCATCAAAAGTAAAAACTAGAATTAACACATAAACCCTAGGTTTGAACAAGAAGACCCTACAAAATCAAATCAAACAAGCCGATCCTATTCAACAAAAATAGCACTTAAACTAGAAAATACAAATTTGATTCTTTGAACAAAAAGAACGATTTTCATTGCAAAAGCTTGAGTTCAAGAGGTGAGGGAGATGAGAGAGTTGCAGCCTTGTGAGGTGGAGGAGGGATTGGTGAGGTAAGGGAGGAGCAGCGGTGTCTGCAGGTTGTAGCAAGGTGAGGGAGGCAAGAAGGAAAGACCGTCGAGGTGGAGAATGGAGCTGCGCCGGCGAGGTGAGGTACGTAAGGAGCAGTGGCACTGACAAAGTGAGTAGCAGCGGTCTTGTTCAAGTGAGAGTGAGAGAGAGGGTGAGAGTGAATGGGTTTGAGGGATTTAGGGTTGGAAAAGTGAGTATTTATACTTAGGGTTTTTTTTTTTTTTTTTTTTTTTATAATTTTAATATTATATATATGGGTCAGGTTCAGGCCGGGTATGCCTAATACCCGAACCCACTTCGGGCTTTTTAATGAAAACCCAGCCCCAACCCTAAGTTAAACGAGCTGGGTAAAACCCAACCTATTAGGGTCGGGTCTAGGCTGGGTACCTGCGGGTCGGGTACATTTTGCCATCCCTAGTTTTGGGGAAGAAAACTCAAGTAGGAATGTCAATGGGCTGGGCCTAAATTTTTACAAAGGGTAGGCTTTTATTCAGCATTAAAAACATTTATGACAAAAAAATAAGAAAAATAAAGATCTAAAAATGGTATTTGTGAAACTTGCTTGAAGAATCTTATGAAAACTATACCTTATCTCTCTATGTAAAGTTCATAAATCAAATCTATTTGCATTAAAGAATACACAACGAATCTTACCAAAAAAAAAAAAAAAATTGCTCCAACAATATATAATAAGTCTTGCTAAAAAATAACAAAGAAAATTTTAAAGAAAAAATAAAATAAAAAAGAACCCAAGGTTCAAAATCCAAAAAGCTTAGATATAGTCTAAATACTGATTAATTATTAGATATTTCCAGAGCATAGAGAATTGTGTTCTCTCATTTTACATTTATAGTGTAGTTCACTCATTAAATTTATATTGGGGTTCATCATGAATGTGAGAGTAATGAGCACAATTTTTTAACACTCAGGAAGTAGCTAAGAATTTTTTCAAAATACTAAATACTTTTTCCTCAAATTGATTGTCACCAAAAAAGGCCCAATCTAGTTAGAGGAATAAGTGTCTTAAAAACTATACAATAGTGAGACATTCTTATATGCAACAAATTTTGCAAATAGTGTTAGAAGACAAACATAAAAGTAGGTTTCTCTAAGAAAAAAAGAACATAAAAGCAGTTGGAAATCCATTCACCTGCAACAACTCTACACTTCAACCAAAATATGGGAATACAATAATTTTTTTATTCTAAATTCATGCATCATCCAAAGAGATCTCTCTTTTATCTATTTTTAGAACTAAACCAAGAGAACCCAAATCAAAACCAAATCAAACCAACCCCTTCCCACACAAATCAAAATCCACATCATTCAACACCCTTTCAGGGACTGAGTCGCATTAGGGCCAACGAGAGCCATGCCCCCCCCCCCCCCCAACACACACACACACACACACACACACACACACACAAGAAACAAATAGAATATAATTTTTTTTTAATTTTATAAATAGCTCTATTCAAATTCATTATTTTAAAAAAATAATGTATGAAAATTTTGAAGTGTTTTAATATAAATTAAAAATAACAAGATTACAAAAGATGTTTAATAAATCTCCCACTCAAATTTCTTATTTTTGTGAAAATAATACATGAAAATTATTAAGTGATTATAATATAATTCTATTTAAGGCATGCAGGTAAAATAAAATTTATTGTTAAATCCAAAATAAAAAACTTATTTTGTATGATAAATAAATATTGTCTAAAGAGTTCTATTTTTTGTCACTTTGAATTATGTTTTTAATATGTTTAGTTTTTATAATTTTCTTGAGTACTTAAATTTTTATTTTCTTCAATTTCTTGTTATGTTTCTTACTTTTATAGTATTTAATTGATTTATGGGATAGAAAAGAGTGCAAAATCACATAAGATATCAGTTGAAAAGAAAATTGATTTTATATATATATATATATATATATGTAGGGTTAGGATTTGTGGCCCAAGTCCAAAACAATGAATTTGTAGAGAATTGGTGAAAGAGTTAGGTTGATTATGAAATCGACAACAATTAATCACAACCCCCAAGCATAAACCAACATGAATTTAAACGTAAAGAATTGGTGTCCGAAGAGGCATATTATTGATTATGTGGTGAATACAGATCTTAGGGTTACAATAAAGCTTTTTTGTTTTCTTCTCCCTCCTTCTCCCCCTTTTCTCAGGAGCTTCTTTCCTTTATATAACCTCCTTCCCCAGTATCCCCATCGTCCACTTGTTCCTCATCTGTGACTCTACTTGAGTATATGTCACGTCAAGTATTTCCTCTAGCTCTCTGTGAGTGGCGGTAAGTAGGTTACACTGTTCAGAAGTCTTCTCCACATAAATGCGGCTAGAGAAGTTGCTGCAATGCCTTAAATGCGGTGGTAGCAGCTTTTCCTTTAGATATTTCCTCATTCTTATCTTCTCCAGATATACCCAGAGAATATTTTGATCATTGGGGTTGCTAGGAAAATCATTCAGACTTTCCACACGTTTGATCAATCAATACTATTTGCGTCCGAGGAATAGAATCTCCTTGGACGGAAGGCGGTCTCCTCGGATGGCAATCATCATTTTTTTTGGGGATCCTCCGTCCAGATAGGCCTTGCCTTTACCATCTCCTTCTCTTCAGACGCACAATAATCCTCGCATGGGGCTCTAGGCCCACTACATTAGACTGGGCCTTTTCCCCCCACAATATATATATATATATATATATATATAAAATTTTTAGAGTGTGTTAATCCTTTAGTATATTCTACAAGTTTGTCGAATTGTGAGTGGTAAATAATTTTTTTTTTTTTGAAATTAAACTCCAAAATTTTAAGCAAAGCAAAAATTATCTCATAATAAGTTAAAAATATATTACAAATAACATATAAATACTTTATTTAAATTCAATTTTTATATAAAATTTGTAGATATTATATATATATATATATATATATGTAATCAAAACTTATACAATTTAATATGAAAGATACTATCTGATGCTGTGAAGAATCAGTAGGTTAAATGCTCTGGCTTCAATGGCTAATAGTCCTAGTGAAGGCCTGCAAGGATGAACATGCTGTCAAAGGGGACCGGCGCGGACCGGCCTAACACCCTCCGATGGCTAAGTCAATTTCTCACAAGAATGGAATTCTAACTTTTTTTGGACTAAAATATCAGAATGTCCTTACCTTTGTTTGATTCATATCGGTCTTTATATAGAGAACCTTGGAGCAGTTATTGGTTTAGTAACTTCCCCCAGATTCGTGGAAATCAGGAATTCCGGAAATAACTTCCTCAACGGCTACAGAAGTTGCAACCGCTAGTGGAAGTTAAGTACTTAGGAGAAATTAGTGGCGATGAGCACGGGTTGATTAACTGCTCCAGGATTTGCCTAAGTGTTATGTGGTCGTCCATGTGCTTTGCCCGTGGACGACTCTTTGTTCATAGACTGATGTTGTGTGGTCGTCCATGCGCTTTGCAAATGGACGACTCTTTCGTCCAGACGATCTATGGTCATTTAGCTAACCAATGTTCATGGACAACTCCTCTGGACGAACCAGAGATTGTCAACTTTGCTATCCCATCAGTATCTAAATAAAATATATGAAATTATAGAAATTAAAAAGAAGAAATTATACTAAGAAATTCTCAATAATTTTAGTTTAGTTATCTCTTACCAAATATGAAAAATTTGCTCAAACTTATAGGTGAATAGTAAACACACAATTATGTACGACCTTGTGTGTATGTGTGTGTATGTGCGTGTGATTTGAATTTTATATAATTTTATTTTGGTCCTAAAGGTTAGCCCCCCAAGTTAAGAATTTTAGCTTCGTACCTGCATCTTCCTTTTGCCTTTGCTTTTGTTTTCAACTATTTGGTTTATTTTCAAAAAAGCCTTAGAAAGGATATTATAGCATTGTAGAATATTTTTATTTTTTAAAAAACAAACAAAATTCTGTCACATTTGTTAAAGGGTGTTGTGATAATTTATATATATATATATATATATATATATATCAAATTATTTAAGCTTGCAAATTTTTTTTTTCTTGATCCCGTTAAGAGAATTAGAAATATTTTCAATGAGTTAGATCATTGGATGAACGAGGGGCGAGAAAGTAAGGTTTTTTTTTTTTTTTTTTAACAAACACACACAGAAGAGAGGAGAGAGAAAGTAAGTTTTGAGTCTTGATGGAGTACTTAATAAATAAATGAACACGGGTACAAATTTTTTAGAGAAAGGGGAAGATTGCTGGGTACAGGTGGCATTGAACAAGAAAAATATAGTTCACCTATGGATACAACCATTCTTACTCCCAGTTTTATAATTTATTGACTTGTGAGATTGCAAGTGTGCAGCATAAAGTGGTAAGTCACACAAGATAGAAAATGTTGACCATTCACAATCATACAAATCAACAAATTATAAAATTAGGTATGAGATTAGTTATATCTGTAGAATTATTCATAAAAACAAAATCATTTGGATCACAAATTCAAAAATCAAATAATGTGATTGGAATCAAACTACTTTATTACAATTTACATTTTATATATAAACACAAAATTTCTTAGTGGGAGAAGAAATAGCTCAAAACTCAAATAAGGACTACCCTAAACTATTCAAAGCACCAAAAATTAAGATGCATATACAGGATACAGCTCCAAGCTTGCCTTATTTTTCCATCAATATATTCTTCTTCCATGAATGAATCAGCATTGAACCATGCAGCTAGCGTTTTAAGTGCATGGACTTAATCAACCATATTGCAGATAATATATAGTAAGAAAATGAGAAGCAAAAAGGATTCGGGACTATGACTGTCAACGAAGCAAAATAGCAAAAAGAGAGGAAGAAAAGGGCTATGCGGAGTATATCATAATCGAGTGGAATGAGAAGAAGAATTGTTATGTAAGAGAACATAAATGTCACAGAATTTGAAGCCAAGAACAACCAAAAAGGAAGAAGCCAATGGGAGTCCTTACAATCTTTTCAAGAAGAGGAGCACTTTTGTTGAAACTTCGGTTGGGTTTCATGTATACTGGAGCAAGGGAGTCAATTTCGTACCCGAAGCCATTTCGTTTTGGCCAAAAAAAGGTTATATTTCGGTACTGATTAATACCGATGTACTGTTTCGAATTTACCACTATTTTATTATTAAATTGATAAATATTTTATATAATCTATTAAAAAAAATTGAAAACTATAATTAAGTCCATCCCGAATTTATTTTTGATGAGAAGTCCATCCCAAATTAATATGTTCAGCTCTAGCCAAGTGTCAAAACTCAATATAAATATATATTAACGACTAATTTGAGAATAAAAAAAAAATTAAATCAAAACTTATAATTAGTAACATAATATTTGCAACCTGGAAGGTTGACAAACCACATAAATTCATTGATTTGTCCACAACTTTTTAGTGCATAGACCTTAGACTTTCACTTACTTTTTGAAACATGGGGTACAGCTAGGCAATGAAATAAAAGAGTAGGGGTAAAAAAGAGAAAGCAAAAGATAGAAAGAGAAGCTAAAAGAAAGAAATGATGAAGACAGAGTTACAAAGAGTTGGGGGGAATGGGCAGACTAGCTGTGTGAGGGGCAACTGTTAGGCAACATTTCAAATTTTTAAGAAAAATAGCATCTCAAGTTTTAGAAACTCGAGATGCATATTAAAACTCGAGTCCCAAAGACTCTCTTTGCGAGTGTTTTGCTAGATGACTTCGACTGAAAATGCCACATAGATCTCGAGTTTTAGAAACTCGAGTTCCATGCAAAAAAATTTTTAGTTTAATCGCCTCTAGAGTGGCGTTTTTAAGTCCTATAGTGACGTTTTAAAGCCCTATAGCAGCGTTTTCTTGCAAAAAAAATTTTAAAGTGTGATCACCCCATACCAGGTTCAGGGAGCCCTATAGTGGTGTTTTTAAGCCCTATAGTGACATTTTAAAGCCCTATAGTGGCATTTTTCTGCAAAAAAAATTTTATCAGGGTAATCACTGCATACCAAGTTCAGGGAGCCTTATAATGGCGTTTTTAAGCCTTATAGTGACATTTTAAAGCCCTATAGCGGCGTTTTCAAACTCGAGTCTATAAAACTTGATTTCCACGTGGATTTTTTTCCACATCACGCCCATCCGCTTACAAATCGAGACTTAAAAACTCGAGTTTTAGACACTCGAGAAGCTAGTTTTCAGCATTGTTTTGAAACGTGACAACTAATTAAATTTTTTGATATTTATTGTTATTTGGAAAGGGTGTTCCAAAGAGTTGTTGACGCCGATGAAAAGGAGAGGAGAAAAATAACACAGCGACGAAGAAGAAGTTGAAGGCGCTTGTGGCTGGGTTTGAAGAGAATTTCTTATACCGGCCGGAAGCACAAAAACCATATGAAATGGCCGGTACAGACGGAAACATCCGAAACATCTAGTATTTAAACCGGTACATTTTAAGACGTTTTCGGTACTGATTTGGTGACCAGTACGGTACGAATTTCACTTCATTGGCTTTAACTAATCCTAGCATTACTCGGCATTTTTATTCTAGTTCCTTTTTTAAAATGCCATCTACATGCACTTATTACAACTTTTAAGAACCTAAGATTATCAATTTTGTCATTGGGCAGTCATGGAAGATAAGAGCTGCTAGCTATAAAAATGGTTGTTTGAATGCCAGAAAAATATAAGATTTACCTTGTATGGAAGAGTTCTTCTATTCTTTATGCAACTTTTGCAATTGTAGGTGCATGTGAAAAAATCTCACTGGAATTTTTTTTTTGGTGCATGGTAGCTTAAGGCTTGGATCATGCTCTAGGATAGGAGGGTTTTAATGATTTTGTTACCCCTAAATTAATTTGTTTAATATGTGTAGGTGTGGTATGTCTACTTGGTATGGAGAGTGAAGAGGACCTAAGGCAATAATCTTTCTTTATCAATTGATTTCACTATTCTTTATTCTCTTCATAGTAGCTAAATGATAATGTTTCTGCTTGTGTGTTTTTTTACTTCGTTGGCTTGCAACTTCATTTTGTTAATTGAAGTCTTTGCTATTTGTTGTCTATTTCATCATCGATGTCATTTTTTTTAACCTACAACTATAGGTTTATTATATCTTGCTATTTGTTGGTAGTTAGAATTCTTGAATCTTGATGTGTCTGCAGATTGGGAAGTGCATAGAAGTCTTGAATTTTTATATGAGGATATAAGGCAACAATTTTTTTTTTTAATCAATTTATCAATTTATCTCATCATTCTCTCCCCAAGTTGTGAAGATTAATGTTTCTGCTTGAATGTTTCTGTAGTTTGTGCTAAACAATGGAGTTTCATTATGTCCTGCTATCTATTGCTAATTCAAAGACTTTAATCATGATGTGTCTACAGGTGGAAAAATTATGATTTACTCTTTCAACAAGAGTGTGTAAAAGTCTTTCAATTATCATTCTCTTTTGATTTTACGTTTTTTAACCCTTGAACATGATCTTGTCTATTGTTCAATTTATTTTATGGACTTTGTTTCTTTGCAGATTTTTTAAGGCGTTTATGTTGGATCAATGTCTGCTTTTCTAGATCAATTTGATCCTCTTTATTAGGAGCCCAAATATGTATACTCTCTTCCCTTATTGTTGTCTGGCAGGTTGTTATTTATTTTTTGATAAATAACGTAAGAACTTTTTATTAGGGAATAGCCAACCCAAGTACATTGGAAATGTACTATAGTGGTAGAAATTTGTCACCCAAATTACAATGATCAAGAAGAATAGGGAGGGACAAAGAAGTGCATGAAGCTAATACTAAGCTCCATTCAAGGAGAGTATGGAAGAAAAAGGATTGGCAGGTTATTGTGTGTTCCAAGTGACGATACTGACGAAGTTCAAGAGAACACCGACGGCTCCGTTGGTGTGGACGAATACAGGATCCGGAATCGAGCATACTCTTTACTGACGAATACATCCAGACCATTCAATGCAGGAAAAACGGTTACAGAGACAACTGTACAGCCCGTTGAAAGACAACAATGGCCTACTAAAGAGACTCAGGCGTTACCAAAAGGAGCATTAAAAACCTCCATAACTGCCCAACGGCTAGAAGCCAAGAGAAGGTATATAAGCCACCTACATCGCTGAAGAACAGGTACATACACATAGAGAAACCCCAGAGCCATTTTTCTTATTATTTCCAGTTATCTTGCTTACTTTATCCAAAGGTATTTTTACTGGCTTTGGCATCGGAGGCGTTGTGGCAGGCACCACACCGGTGTCCATCTCCAGGGGTTGGAAGATCACCTCCGTCCATCGAACAAGTTACTGACGAGTTCACGCTCATCAGTTTGGCGCCGTTTGTGGGAATCGATACTTTTTCGTGTTCAAACTCGGAATAGTGATCCTTTTATCTTTGTTCGTACAGGATGGAGTCTAATCAAGATGCTGCAGCCCTAGCACAACAAGTCCAAGCCCTCGCAGCCACAGTTGAAGAACTGACCAAGCAGAACCAAGAAATGAGATTGCGACTTCAGCAAGAGGAAAATCGTTCGAAGGGAAATCAGGAAGATGAAGGAGATAGCAACAGAAGGAGTGATCATCGAAGGCCAAACACTCCCGTCGAGCAAAATTCCGATGTTCTTCGGGAGATGAGGAGGGAGATGGATGAATTGCGAAATGCTATTAAAGAGAAAACAGAGCGGACTGTGGATCGGATGGTCCGGGCGACAGATTCGCCATTCACTACAGCAGTCCTCGATTGCCCAGTACCGTCGAAATTCAGGTTACCCCAGCTCGAACCATTTGACGGATTGAAGGACCCTCAGGATCATCTCAACACCTTTAAGACGACCCTAGGACTTCAACAACCTCTAGATGAAATATTGTGTCGCTCCTTCCCAACTACACTTAGAGGAGCTGCCCGAGAATGGTTCACGAAGTTGCCAACATCGTCAATCGATACGTTCGACCAGTTGAGCAACTCCTTCCTGCGTCACTTTATAGGAGGGAACGACCAAAGAGGACTGCAGACCACTTGCTTACCATCAAGCAGGGGGAAAGGGAAACCCTGAGGTCGTATGTGAAGCGTTTCACGAGGGAAACACTGGAGGTAGACGAAGCCGACAATATGGTGCAGCTGACGACCTTCAAAGCAAGGCTAAGGTCCAGGGATCTCGTTAGTTCCCTCGCAAAGAACCCCCCAAAGACGATGGCTCAAATGCTCCTCAAGGCGCAAAAGTACATGAATGCTGAGGACGCTTTGGCTGCCATTAATGACACGGACAGAACAGGGGATAAAGGCAGAAAGGAAGACGATCGTAGAGGGCAGAAGCGAGATCGTCCAGATCGTCGAACCAATGACGGAGTCAGACGGAAGGATGACAAAAATCCACGAACGGTAAAATTCACCCCTCTCGTTATGCCTGTTGACAAAATTTTGACACAGATTAAAAACGAGCACTACCTCAAGTGGCCACGACCACTACACTCGTCTCCTAACGTCCGCGACAAAAATAAATACTGCCGATTCCACAAAGATCACGGCCACTACACTGAAGATTGTAGAGATCTCAAAGAACAGATAGAAGAATTGATACGGAGAGGGAAGTTGCAGAAGTTAGTAAAGAAGGGGGAACAGAACGAATTCCGGGATGAAAACAAAGGTCACCAAGGGTCCACCTCCAGGAGAGACGACCGTCAGCCACAACCTCCCCAAAACGTGGTCGGGGAGATACAGACGATAGCTGGGGGGCCTATCACCGAAGGTTCATTCAAATCACTCAGGAAAGCACATCAACGGCATGTGAATAGTGTCCATATGATACCCCCAAACAAGTACAGACGGATTGACCAAGATATGACCTTCAATGAGGATGATTCCAGAGGAATAAAACAGCCTCACAATGACCCGCTGGTCATCATGCTCACCATAGAAGGATTCAACACCAAAAGAGTCCTCGTGGACAACGGCAGCTCTGCCGATATTATTTACTTTTCCGCCTTCCAACAATTAAGGTTGGATCCCAATAAACTTCGTCCTTTCGATTCTCCACTCGTCAGTTTCAGCGGCGACAAGGTGTATCCCAGGGGTATAGTGACGTTGATAGTAACGGTAGGAACGTATCCAAAACAGTTGACTCGGCAGATAGACTTCTTGGTAGTGGATTGTCCCTCGTCCTATAATGTTATCATCGGAAGGCCAGCCCTCAACAAATGGAAGGCGTCCACGTCCACCTACTGCTTGAAGGTGAAGTTTCCAACGGAAGAAGGCATTGGTGAAGTTAAAGGGGACCAAGTTTTAGCTCGAGAATGCTATCAAGCTGTGTTGGCATCTAAGGAAAACCATGCGTGGGTAGTGGAAGAGAAAGAAGAAGAAAAAATGGAAGCCCTGGAAGTAGTGGAGCTGATCGAGGGGGAAGGGACGAAAACAACCAGGATTGGGACAACATTAAGTCCTGAGATGAGAACGAAGCTCATCCAATTTCTTAGAGGTAATTTGGATGTCTTTTCTTGGAGCCATGACGACATGCCAGGAATATCCCCAAAAGTCATCCAGCACAGGTTAAATGTAGACCCTGAGAGGAAACCTGTCAAGCAGAGACGAAGGACGTTCGCGCCAGAAAGAGACCAAGTAATTGCTGACGAGGTAAGTAAACTCTTGGCCGCAAGTTTTATCAGGGAGGTGTACTATCCAGATTGGTTAGCAAACGTTGTCCTAGTGAAGAAAGCCAACGTAAAGTGGAGGATGTGCGTGGACTTCACTGACCTAAACAAGGCCTGCCCAAAGGACAGTTTCCCTCTCCCAAGAATAGAACAGCTAGTGGATTCCACAGCCGGGCACAAGCTGTTAACGTTCATGGACGCGTTCTCCAGGTATAATCAGATAAAAATGACCGACGAAGATCAAGATAAGACTGCCTTCATCACTAGTCAGGGACTTTACTGTTACAAGGTAATGCCCTTCGGTCTCAAGAATGCAGGAGCAACATATCAAAGGTTGGTGAACAAGATGTTCGTCAAACAAATAGGCAGGAATATGGAAGTGTACGTCGATGATATGCTCGTCAAAAGCAGGGAAGAGCTTGGGCATCTAGACGACCTTAAGGAGACATTTGATTCCCTCAAGCAGTACCAAATGAAATTGAACCCTGGCAAGTGCATTTTTGGTGTCGCCTCAGGAAAATTCCTGGGGTTCATGGTATCCCAGAGAGGGATAGAAGCAAATCCCGAAAAGGTGCAAGCTATACTCAACATGGCATCACCCACGACCGTCAAGGAAGTCCAGAAGCTCACAGGACGGATTGCAGCTCTAAACAGATTCGTATCGAGAGCAACGGACAAATGCTTGCCATTTTTTAGGACCCTGAAGCAAGCATTCGAATGGACCGACGAGTGCGAAGCGGCCTTTCAAGAGCTCAAGCGTTACCTCAGCAATCCACCTCTTCTAAGCCCGTCCAAGGAAGGGGAAAATTTATACTTATACCTGGCGGTTTCGTCCACAGCCGTTAGTGCAGCCTTAATACGAGAAGAAAGCGGGAAACAACTCCCAGTGTACTACATCAGTCAGGCTTTCTAGGGAGCTGAATTCAGGTACCCGAAGATCAAGAAAATCACCTTTGCCTTGATAATAACCTCGCGCAAGCTCAGACAATACTTCCAGGCAAACCCGATCTTGGTAATGACGAACCAACCCATCAAGAAGTCAATGAACAAACCCGAGGCAGCCGGGAGGATGGTCCAATGGGCAATTGAACTCAGCCAATTCGACGTAGAATACCACCCCAGGACTGCCATCAAAGCACAAGCTCTGGCTGACTTCATCGCAGAGTTTACTCCCCCGGACGAACTAGACGTTGCAAGCATGAACGAGACTTGGGTAATGCAGACTGATGGATCATCAGCCCAGAAAAGGGGGGGAGTAGGGGTCGTCATAACCACTCCTGACGGAGAAATATTGAAGTATGGAGTCCAACTGAAATTTCCAGCCACCAACAACGAAGCTGAGTACGAGGGAATTTTGACGGGTTTAAGATTCGGAAAGGAGCTGGGGGCCAACAACCTGATAGTCCAGAACGACTCAAAGCTAGTAATTGGACAAATCAGAGGAGAATACGAGGCAAAGGAGGAAAGGATGCAGAAATACCTCAAGTTGACGAAACGACTGACTCAAGAGTTCGAGAAAGTGGAGTTCGTCCAAATTCCGAGGAGCCAGAATGTGGCCGCAGACGAAGTATCGAAGATAGCCTCATCTGAGGAAATGAAATCAGGGACGGAGTTAATGCTGGAAATACAAAGGCACCCCAGTATTGAGGAAATTTCAACATTCGCAGTTGACGGCACAAGCAGCTGGATGACGCCCATTCTCTCCTTCCTCCAGGACGGTCACCTGCCTCAAAATAAAGATGAAGCCAGGAAAATCAAGAAGAGATCCGCCAGGTTCACTATTATCGGTGATACCTTGTACAAAAGAGGATTTTCCATGCCATACTTGAAGTGTGTCGACGAAGAAGAGGCCGAATACGTCTTGAGGGAGGTCCATGAAGGGATATGTGGGGATCATGCAGGCCCAAAATCCTTGGTGAGGAAAATTATGCGAGCCGGTTACTTCTGGCCAACCATGCAGGACGACTCAGAAAGGTTCGCCAAGAGGTGTGACAAATGTCAAAGGTTCGGGAATGTGCAGGGGCTCCCATCCGAAAAACTGACGACGATAACATCCTCCTGGCCCTTCGCACAATGGGGAATCGACATCGTTGGCCCACTACCTCAAGGAAAAGGTCAGGTAAAATTCTTACTAGTTGCTATTGATTATTTCACTAAATGGGTGGAGGCAGAGGCATTGGCAACCATCACCGAGGCCAAAATCCAGGGGTTTGTATGGAAGAACATAATTTGCAGGTTCGAGATCCCAAGGACGATCATATCGGACAACGGACGACAGTTTGATAGCCAAAGCTTCAAGGACTTTTGTTCAGGCTTGGGCATCAAGAACCAGTTCTCGTCACCGGGCCATCCCCAGGCGAATGGACAGACAGAAGTAACGAACCGCACGTTGCTGAAGATCATAAAGACTAAACTAGATGACGCGAAAGGGGCCTGGCCAGAAGAACTGCCCAATGTATTGTGGGCTTACAAAACCACGGCCAGAACCCCAACAGGAGAGACCCCCTTTCGACTCACCTACGGTACTGAAGCCGTCATCCCTGTCGAAGTGGGGATTTCCAGCATCAGGAGAGAGGCATTCAATAAAGAGGAAAACAACGACCTACTTCGACTTGACCTAGACTGTCTGGACGAAGTTCCAGACAAGGCATTTAGCAAGATGACAAAATACCAGAGAAAGATGAAAGAATACTACAACAAAAGGGTGAAGCTCAGAAGACTCAACATCGGGGACCTAGTCTTGCGCAAGGTAACCCAGGCAACCAGAGATGCAACTCAGGGAAAGCTCGGCCCCACGTGGGAGGGGCGGTACAAAGTCATTCACTACTCTAGACAGGGCAGCTACCACCTGGAGACCCTAGACGGACAGAAGCTCCCAAGACCGTGGAATATTGAACACTTGAAGAAATATCATCAGTAGTTGTAATCGAAAGACACAGTCGTTAGTCACGATTAATAAATGAATTGTTCATCTTATATTTGCGTACAATACATGCCTGAGGAAACAAAGAAAAGCCAAAAAAGGCTAAGTAACAAGATTCTGCTTTGACGGATGTAAGTTACTGACGAATATAACGTCGCTAAAGAAAAGCCAAAAATGGCTAAGTAACAAGATTCCGCCTTGACGGATGTAAGTTACTGACGAATATAACGTCGCTAAAGAAAAGCCAAAAATGGCTAAGTAACAAGATTCCGCCTTGACGGATGTAAGTTACTGACGAATATAACGTCGCAAAAGAAAAGCTAAAATGGCTATGTAACAAGATTCCGCCTTGACGGATGTAAGTTACTGACGAATACAACGTCGCTAAAAAATGGCTAAGTAACAAGATTCCGCCTAGACGGATGTACGTTACTGACAATTATATGAGTAACGAAAAGACTATGTAATAACTGCGTGTAATGGCGAAAGTGAAACACACATGCAGAACTCATGAAAACGAAAAACGCCCTAACGAACTCACAATTAAAAGCATACAACAGGCAAACACATCAAGACACACGAAAGGTAAGTTAAAGAATTACCCTTGTTCCTTCTGCCAACCCATAAACACTGGGTTCACATATTGTTTTCCAAAAAAAAAAAAAAGGGTGTTCTTGAGTTATATTTACAAAAGAGCCATCACGGGCGAACAAAAAACAAAAAAACTTTCTTTTTCCCCAAGTAACAGGTTCAGGAGTTTGGGGCGTCAGCAGCTATGTCGTCAGCAGAAGGGGCATCTCCGGGAACATCGCCAGCAGGGGTTACAGATGCAGCGGCTTCGTCAGCGGCCATCTCCTTGTCCACTTCCTCCAGATCCAGGTTTCCCATATCGACGCCAGTAGGATGCTTGACTAAGTATCTGCGCAGAAGCTCAAAACCTTTGAAGTACCAGCTGAAGAGCACAGTATTGTACTCTTCAGTGGTTTGAAAGGCCTTCACCGACCTAGCGGCAACAGTCTTCAGCATCTCTTTAGAACTCTGGAGCTGCTCGTCCTTCTCCAGGTTCAGTTGGCGCTCTACTCTGAGGTCGTCACCTAAAACCTTGACCTTCTCCTTCAAAGTAGTAGCCTCGTCCATGGAGTCAATGAGATTCTTCTTCAGCTGGGAATTCTCGTTCTCCAGAGCTTGCACCTTTGACACGAGGGATGCAAGCTTAGCATCTTGAGTAAGATACTCAGAGGCCATATGCAAACTCTCCCCCAGTACCTAAAAAAAAAAAAAAAAAGAAAGAAAAGCACTAACTCTTCAGTAAAAAAAAAAAAAAGTTGAAAGGAGTTGGTCGTGAAAAGCACATTACCTGGACTAATTTATGGACGTGGCCACTAGCGACCGAATTAAAGGAAACTCCAGAGAAGACTTTCAGTTCGTCGGAAGTCAGTATAGAGTGGGCCCGATCAACCGCAATCTTCTCATCATTCCATACTGACGATCGACCAGTGTCCACCTCCTTCTCCTTCTCCTTCCCTGTCAGGCGGGGCCTCTTAGCAACGGGCGTGGGAAGCTCCTCCACCGAGGTGGACGGGGAAGCAGTCCTAGTCGTCTCTGTACCGGATGGGAGGGGAGTAACGGAAGATGGCAGAGTAGCGGGAAGACCCTTCCCTACTATACGCACTGTCTTCTTGCCTATGTTAGACAAAGGCTCGCTATTCTTCGCCCTCATCTTGGCGTACAAGTCCTTGTTAAACTTCGATGTCATCTCTGCCAAATGGAAAAGCATTAGCCACGAAGGAAAGCATAAAGACAGGAAAGGTCAGTACTGACGAAGATATGACTTACTCTTTTTTCCTTCAATGTCTAAGTTTTTTAGAACAAAAGCGGAAGGCTCAGGACCGATACAGAAGAACGCGAGGGTTCTGGGATTGACGAGGTCGTCCCAGTTCTCGATCGTCTGTGCGTACTTAATAGCCTTTTGCACACGCTCTCTGTACCTGCTTTTGAGCTTAGGTCGTCTTTTAACTATGAAAAAGAGAGAAAGACGATGTCATCAGTAGTGGACAGGAGTACGACAAAACTCAAGGTACAAAGTAGAAACGACAAAACTCAAGGTACAAAGTAGAAATGTTGACGCACCTAAAGTCGGGGTTTTCCACTGACGACGTAACACTGGGAGATCACCCCAAACCTCCCCCGGAGGCGTCTCAAAATCGTCCCCAGACACATAAAAGAATCTGGATTTCCAGTACCTGAATGACGAAGGTAGTTTCTTGACGATCCTAGTCCCTCTCTCCCAAGGCACTAGTTCATAGTACCCATACTCCTTTGACGCCTTCAACCTATACAAATATACTAGCTCGTCTACCCTAATCATGTCTCCGTCATTAGCCACCAGCCATATCCCTATACAACTGATTAGAATTCTCCAAGAGTTGGGCATGAGCTGCCCCGGAGCAATTCCAAAATAATGCAATAGCTCCATCAAGAAGGGATGTACGGGGAACCTCAACCCACAAATGAAGGCTGCCTCGTAAAAGTAAACCTCACTAGGGAAGAAGTGACACGCCCGGTCGTCCACGTTGGGCAGATGAACCCTAACCCTATCAGGAAACTGAAACCTATCTCTAAATCTTGCCAGCGTGTCTGCGTCTAACCCACACTCCTCACCCTGGGTGTAAAAAGCCCTAACCTCTCGAGAACCTGAAACGGTTGTGTCTTCGTCCACAGGACCGCCGTTGGACGACAGCCCAGTCTCAAGCTCACTCGACCTAACCTCCGACATATCTATTCGCCCCCCAACCTCGTTCCTAAACCAATCAAAAGATTGACGAAGCAGAGGCAACAAATCAGCCAAAGCAACACTTAAGCCGTTACCCTCAAAAATAAAATCCTCAATGTTCAAGGGACACCTCAAAAATCCACCTAACCGAGCAAAAAGAAACGAAATTGAGGGGCAAGCTATCCTAACCTCTAAGCTACTAAGCATGAAAAACCCAGAAAACCCAACAGCAAACTAAACCCAAAAAAAAAAAAAAAAAAAAAAAAAAAAAACAACAACAACAATAGAATCAGAGCCAAAACAGTAACAAAACGGGGAAGTCAAACACTGGAAAATAAACATACCTTGAAGGAGCAAGCACCACCAGAAGAGGAGGAACCACCACACTGGTTGCTAACTCGCAGAAGGAAGGCAGAGAAAACTCGCCGGAGAAAAAGCTCAGAGCAGATGATTAGAGGAAGAAAGAATGGGAGTAAAAGAAGATTTTAAACTGAGGCCTTGGAAAACTGAAAAAAACAGCGGGAAGCCCAATAGTCCCACCAAATCAGAACATTAACTGCACCTACCAGCACACGCCACGTGTACCACGACTTGCGAAGCGCCGCCACTTTGCATTTATTTCAGAACGAAATCCCAAACGACATACAGACTCTTCACATTCTATGATCGTCATGTCCATAACGAACACAGAATCGGGGGGCAGCTGACGATACTGACGAAGTTCAAGAGAACACCGACGGCTCCGTTGGTGTGGACGAATACAGGATCTGGAATCGAGCATACGCTTTACTGACGAATACATCCAGACCATTCAATGCAGAAAAAACGGTTACAGAGACAACTGTACAGCCCGTTGAAAGACAACAATGGCCTACTAAAGAGACTCAGGCGTTACCAAAAGGAGCATTAAAAACCTCCATAACTGCCCAACGGCTAGAACCAAGAGAAGGTATATAAGCCACCTACATCGCTGAAGAACAGGTACTACACATAGAGAAACCCCAGAGCTATTTTTCTTATTATTTCCAGTTATCTTGCTTACTTTATCCAAAGGTATTTTTACTGACTTTGGCATCGGAGGCGTTGTGGCAGGCACCACACCGGTGTCCATCTCCAGGGGTTGGAAGATCACCTCCGTCCATCGAACAAGTTACTGACGAGTTCACGCTCATCACCAAGTATTGAAAATTCAATTTGTAAATGAAAATTGCTGACTTTAATAAACTCCAGGATTGGTCATCACGATTGTCCTAGTTCCTTTTTCTATTGCCATTAACTTGCACTCATGACAACTTTAGAACTTAAGATCATTTTTTTCTATTGCCATCAGCTTTGGTCTATATTGTGAAAAATAAATAATAAATTGTGATTCATTATTGGGCAATCATATATGTTAAATATTTGCATATTTTAAACATGGTTGCTCTTTAAATTTCAGAACAGTACATGTGTATGCTTCCTTCTGTCTTCTGTATAGGTTTTAAAGTTATCACTTCTATGGATGTGGTTTGTATAGTTGGACTGTGTGGGGGTGATATTTTGAGGCTTATGGCTCTATTGCCCCAATTCTTGTGTTTAAAAAATTTCATGCTGTTTTCTACTTCGATGGCAAAGTTTGATGGGGGACCTCAGGTAATAAACTCTCTTTATGTCTTGATTTCACTATTTTTTTTTTCTTAATTTGAAGTTTTAAGTATTGGAGTAAGATATGTATGAGTTAGAAAAACAATTTGTTGGACTGACATTGGGTTGAAAACGGGCATCTATTGCAACTGTGTTTTAGTTTTTGCTTTTGATCCTAATACTCCCTAAACTACTTACTTGACCCTTAAGAGGTTTTTGGTTTTCTGTTATATATATATATATGTTATTTTTTTTCTTTCTTTTTAATATTTAAAAAAAAAAAAAAGACTATTATTTTAATCTACATTTTTATTATTGGAGATTGGATGTCTTGCTTGACTAAGTTGTCGGTTTTTCTAATTTAAGTGGTGATGCATTTGTGGTACTTTAGCTACGTTGATTTTGTTTGGTTGCTTCTTGATGAAACATTGAGATCTAACTCACTAGCTCCAATCTCTACCTTCGAGTGTCGCTAACAGCCATCGACGACGAGCCCATGCCGCCTCTTCGCCGTCGACTCCAGCGAAGCCATCATGACTGCTCCTTGAAGTTCCTTCTCTTTAGTTTTACCCTGTACTTCTTTCTTTAGTTTCAGTGTTTAGTGTTTGACGTGATACTGTTTGGTAGGCTTTAGTTTTATATTAAAGTCTTTCTTTATTGTATTTCAAAAAAGAAAAAAGTCAAAGGCAGAAAAGTTCCTGCAGAAACTAGAGTTCATTTACAAGCCACACTCATCAAGCCCTACATAATGTTCAGTACAGAGCACTAGCCAAAGCCCAGATTACCAAGCCCATGTTCATTTTAGAGTGTTGAAAGTCTATTCCAGTGAATCATGGTAGTCTTAGAAGTGCCAATATTTGATGGACATCTAGATCCATGGACCCTTATCAATTGGCTAGATGAGATGGATCAATTCTTTGATCAAATATGTCTACCAGATGTTAATAAGGTGTCATATGCTAATAAGGTTAGGTTTGCCAGGTTGAAATTGAGGAGTAGAGCTAGAGACTTTTGGCGTAGTATCGTGAATCATCGCAAAGTAAGGAGCAAGCCTGCCATAACTGATTGGAATGAAATGAAACAAATACTTAGAGAGAAATATGTTCCCCAATGCTATCAAGAGAATTATCAACCTCAATCCTCTCATGGGAATTTTCTACACCACAGAGACAGTATTCAGCAAGAAAACACCTCATCCTTCCATCAAGAACTCACTACCATAGCTCAAGACTTAAGAATTGCTAGATTCTTCTACTCAAAAAAAGGATGCTAAGGTTCCACCAAAGACTAATGTTGAAATAGAGGTACAAGTGCCAATAGATGATGTTTCAACATTCATGCAGCAAGAAGAAACTATTATAGAGTCTACACAAGAAGAGAAATTTCAACAAGTGAGCGAAAATTTAGAGGGTGCACTTGATGTGGAGGTTGATTCTAATGAAAGTGGTACTGAGCCCTTCATGATCCATGAGGTTGATGAGCATCTACAGGTTGTTGAAGTCCAAAAGGTTGAAGCTATGATTCAAGATAAAATTGTGCCTGTTCAACACATTGATTTTGTGTTTCTAGAGGAGTTCTATGGTGTCATGGAATTGAAGGTTATTCTACTCTCAGTGCTTCCTAGGGTGATTTCTGATCTGAAGGAAGTATTATGCACCAAAGTCTTAATTCTTCATCACTACAAAACTTGAGGTCGAGTTTTCTTAAACCAGGAGAGTATAATGCAGGAGTATAACCAAAAGTTATTTCAATATTTCATTTTAGATTTTCAGTGGATAATTTCAGATAGTAACATAGTTATTTGTTTAGTTTGGATTGGTATTTGAGTTTGGTTAGGATTAGTAGTTTATCATTATCATTTGTTTAGGATTATCAGATTAGTATTTGAAATTGTTTAGGATTTATTTAGGAGAGTTTATCCTTATCTTTGTGATTCCTGGAAGCTGCATATAAAGCTCCAGATGATTTCTTTTGTAGACAGGCTATGATTATTATTATTGAGATTATTTGCAAAGATTGCATTGTGTTTGTTTGGTGGTGAAGCCAAACACCTTAGGTGGAAAGCCTAAGGTTCTTCGGTAGGACTAATCTAGGTGGGAAGCCTAGGTTGTCATACATCAAAAGTCCTAAGACTACAGTAGAGATAGATACTAGGGCATTAGTGGGGCTCTCCATAGCATGACAAACATTAATGGAGTCAGTTTCGAAAATGACATCTTTGACTCCTATGTCCCATGCAAAAATAGTGGCTTCATCTAGCGCTTTAGCCTCTGCTTCCAAAGGACCCAAAGGAAGAGGTAAGTGCTTGCTTAAGGCGGTAATGACTGATCCAAAGTGGTCTTGAATGATCACGCCGATTTTAGTCATGCCGAGGTGGGAGAAAACTTTAGTGTTCACCATGGGAATGTAGGTGGGACCCAACGACCATTCGTGGCTTCCTTGAACTGGGTGGGCCAAAGTTGAGCAAGCTGGTATTCCTGCAATAATGAGCGAGCCCGCATCATGATTTCATACGAATATGATTTGTTAGAGCATTCGCAGCAGTGGAGCTAAAAATTTAGCTTTTTAGTTCTACCAAAAGTTATTTTATCTATTTTACCTACACACATGCTGCAGCAGTGGATCTATTTTAGCTTTCAACACAATAAAATAATATAAACATTACAATAAAATAATATATCGACTATAATAAAATAATATATCCACTATAATAAACAACAATCACAACCATCTGCAATCACCACCGCTATCGCTACTGCCATCGCAGTCGCCGCCGCCACCACCATAGTCGCCGCCACCAGCGCCACCGCAGTTGCCGCCGACTCTTCTACCGCCGCCAACGCCATCGACTCATCCACTGCCGTCGCCGCCGCCATATGATAGCAAATAATCGTCTAGTGTAAACGAGTTATTTTTTTAACCCTAAATTATACTTATAAATTTTTTTTTTTTTACTAAAATAATTTTTCAATCATCATGATAGTTTATCGTCTCAATTGTCCAAAAGCAATCTTGAAACAATGTGAACTATGAAATGGAGGAACTTTATAAGAAAACATATAAAATAGAACACATATTATAGCAGGAACAATGTAGTCCATACATTACTCACATACATAACTCAAACCAAATTACAATAAAACTCACACATTAGCACAAGTTCCTATAACTCATACTTCTCAACATACAAAAAAGAAAATTCCTACGACTCGCCTTGCAATTGCCATAAATGTTCAATGAGGTCTGACTAGAGTTAAAAATGAATTTCTCGGTCTCTAATGTGTCCATGCCTCTTAATGTATGATATAAATCCATCACTTTGTTCACGTAACACTTGCAGAGGAGGATTATCCACTTCATCAATTTGTTCATAATCTAAGTCTACCACTTCATTCTCATCCCGCTCATTTTCAACAATCATGTTATGGAGAATTATGCATGCTTTCATGATCTTTTGGAGTGTTTCAAGATGGAAAAATCGTGCAAGTCCACGAACAATTGCGAAACGTGCTTGAAGCACTCCAAATGCACGCTTTTCATCATTCCGACACGCCTCTTGGGCTGCTGCAAATAATTTATACTTCTGTCCTTGTGGAGATGGGATTGTTTTCACAAATGTTGCCCACTTTGGATATATGCCATCAGCAAGGTAATATCCCATTGTGTAGTCATGACCATTAATTGAGTAATGTACTGTAGGAACACGTCCTTCAGCAAGTTCATTAAATACATGAGACCGCTCTAATACATTCATGTCATTATTTGACCCAGGTAACCTAAAAAATGCATGCCATATCCAAAGATCATATAATGCTATTGCCTCCAAAATAATAGTAGGCTTATGAATATGACCACAATATTGACCTTTCCATACAGATGGACAATTTTTCCACTTCCAATGCATGCAATCAATTGAACCTAATATAGCTGGAAAACGTTGGCGTTCGTCATGAGCTAACAGTCTAGCAATGTCTTCATTGTTTGGCTTTCTCAAGTATTCTTCAGAGAAAACATCAATTACCACAGTAACAAATTTTTTCAAACTTTCTAATGCAGTACTTTCTCCAATCCGCACATATTCATCTATGAAATCACCCGATACTCCATATGCAAGCATTCTAAGTGCAGTAGTTATCTTTTGCAATAAAGATAAACCTAGTTTGTTGGCACTATTTCTTTTTTGGATAAAGTAAAAGTCATGAGCTTCTATCTTAGATTGAATACGGAGAAAAAAAGAACACTTCATCTAAAATCTCCTACGAAATACAGTAGGTGGATACACTGGTGTGGGAGCAAAATAATCAAGAAAAAGCCTTTCATGGCCTGCCAAATGATTACGTCGGATAGAACGTCAACGTTTAGGTTGTGATGTTTCCTTGACAAGTTCTTCGATTATCTCATCTTCATCTGAGTCATCAAAAATGAACTTGTGAACCAATAGTGATTCATGGATGCAACCTTCAAGACAATTGGAAAGCAATTATTACTATAGATGCAAGATTAAAGCCAAGTGACATAAGCCACAACAAAATGAATATAACTAATTCACGCACAAGTCACAACACAAACATAATATGGTGCTTACCCTCAAGCATTTATCAAATATAAGTATATAACCAAAAAATAAAAATTCCTCTCAGTAGGACCTTAATCTTAAAAAGATAAGTAAATGGTTAAATAAGAAATACTATGAATGCTCATTGTTCATAGATTTATTCTAAGACCTGTCATCTCAAAACCAAGCATATGATACTAGGAATGTTCAATGAATAGAAATAATTGGATCAAAGACACTTATAGTGGCTATAACAGCAATGTCTTCATAGATTTATTCTAAGACCTGTCATCTCAAAACCAAGCATATATCAATTATATCAAGATATATAATAGTATCATTTTTTAGTCTACAAACAATTATATCAGTGCCTATCACAAGACTGAATGGAACTTAATAAAAGATAAAAAAGATTGCACTTCAAAGTCTTTGTTGGATTGTACTTCAAGTCACAACACAAACACATACATTTAGTTTAAGATTAAAGTCTAGTGACATAAGCCACTACAAAATACATAAAGTTAAAAACAAAATACATAAAGGCTTACATAAGCCACTACAAAATACATAAAAGACTAAACTACATCCAAAATACAATCAACTCCATTAATTATGTGAACTTCGTCTTGCTATGATTTTCTCTTAGAGTTGCTCATAAAAAGCTTTTTGTGCTCCGGTCAAGCCACTTGTATCTATCATCATAATTCTCTCCTCCTCTAACTTTTCTATTATCTCAAATTTTTTCTTCTCAATCATGACTTTTTCCTTCTCAATCTTCAGTTTTTCTTCATTTCTTTCCTTCTCAACCGCAAGTTTTTCCCTCTCAATAGACATTTTCTCCTCTTCCAATCAAGTTACATCCTCAATCAATTTCAATTTCTTGGCCAAATATTCCCCTACATCTTTTTCGGGGGCTTTGTTCTTTCGGATGGCCTTTTCGGCCTTCCTACCAATAGGTCTCTCAACATTGGAAGAGTCACCAAGTCTGGACCCACAATCACCTTCGCCAATAGATATTGACTCCGGAGTTGGAGGCATGAATGATCTCGATTTAACACTGCTAGGATCGACAAACTTTGGTTGATCCTTTAACATGAGCCAACAATGGTCAAGAAGAAAGGCTTTCTTGTACTTCTCTAAATACAAAGCCTTCGCATCTTTAAGCTAAAAAAATTAAAAGAAATATAACATGATTAATATCTTCAAATTATTTGTGAATGGACATGTTAACACTATTGCAATATAATTTATACATTATCTTCTTCGGTTGTACCACTTTGATGAAGTGCATCAACTTGAGCCATACACCCGGCAAACTTATTTGTCTTTTCACTAATCGATCCCCAACAACTTATCAAGGAGACAATAGTATGTGTGGTACCAAATGTATTGTACTTCTTGAAGTACTCCCAAACTTTTTTACGAAATGTATTTTGTGTTTGTTCATTACTATTTATGGCATCAACACTAGTATTGAGCCATGCTACCACTAGGAGTTTATCTTCCTCTAAACTAAAGTTAGTGCCCCATTTTCCTTTTGAAGAAGAGGCATTTTCAACTTGAGGTTGAGGTGGAGGTGGAGAATCAGAAACTGACAAAGGAGTATTTTGAGACGTTCCCAAAAATTATGAATCAATTTCTATATCCCCATTCATGATACCCATAAAATTCCATTGTGTGTCTCTACGTGACTCCATAAAATTAGAAAAAAAAATGTAAAGTTCCCTGCACACAGAAAATTCCCAAATTTACATTTATATCAAAACTTAAAATACTTAGAATTATAAACAATAAAACATGATTATGCATATCAAAACTCAAAACTTCCTTGCACACAGAAAATTCCCAAACGTACAGTTATATCAAAACTCAAAACCAAACTAACAATTTCTCATTAAACTTCCCTGCACACAGAAATGTGTGCTCTGTTTCTAGTTTTGTGCAACAAAACATATCCAACAAAATCCACCCAAATCAGAGCACACCATCTTACAAAATCCATAATAATCATCATCATCAATGAGAAACTACCGTATTCATCCATTAAGAACATTATTCAGCAGGTTCATCATCACTCACACTTGCAGAGCAACAATAATCATCAATAATCATCATCAATCTAATATACAAATTCACCATTCATCAATAATCATCATCAAACCAATAATAATTATCAAGCCAATAATCATCAATAATCATCATTCACCGTATTCATCCATAATCATCATCAATCTACCAAAATAATCTACCAAAATCACCAAGCCAATAATGCAGAGCAACAATAAAAAATCATATATCAAAAATAAAAAACAGAGACATGAAGTGGATCGGCATGAATCATATATCAAAAACATCCACATGAAGTGGATCCAAATCAAAAACCCAAAGTGGATTGGCGGCACACTTGCAGAAGAATATACCCAAATCAAAAACCCAAAGCATCCACATGAAGAAGACAGAGACTGACCTGAAGTGGATCGGCGGAAGAGAAGTACGTTGAGGCAGATCGGCAGCGACATTGAGAAAGTGAGCTTGAGAGGCTTGAGATGAGAGCTGACAGTGAAACAGAGAGAGTGAATGAGACCGGATTTGATAAAATGAAAAAAAAAAAAAGCAAGCTGTACCAGAGTGAGCTTGAGGTGGACGGGTCGGCGATGATTGTGAGCTTGAGAGGAGAGATTTGAGCTTGAGAGGCTTGAGATGAGAGCTGAGAGTGAAATAGAGAGAGTGAATGAAACGGATTTGATAAAATGAAAAAAAAAAAAAAAGTTGTACCGGAGTGAGCTTGAGGTAAACGCCGGCGATGACAAAGAGCTTGAGAGGAGAGATGACTGTGAGCTTGAGAGAGTAAATGAATGGTCTGACCGAGAGAGAGATTGAAATGAAAAAAAAAAAGGCAAAACTTGTATCGACTATGAATAAAATATTATTATTATTTTTTTTGCTTCAAGCTACAGTGCACATCTATTGATAAATGTGCACTGTAGCAATTCATCTAAAATATTTAGGTATAGCACCACTGCTGTAGGGGTTTTTTTGTGCCTATGGAGCTAAATTTTAGCAATATAACATTATAGCTACACTGCTGCGGATGCTTTTATATAGAAAAGAGACTACCGTATGTTCCAATAAAATAAAATAAAAATACCCCATCACATTAAAAAATATTTATTTATTGTAAATTAGTAACTTTATGATATTCTGTGATGCATGGGCTGTACATGATAGTCCTTTTAATCTAAGTACTTTCAAAATTTATTTTTAAATTAAATTAAAGATGACTTAACCGAGTCCTTGTTGGGGTGCTTGCTTGGACTTTACGCAAGTGAATATAAAAGAAAGCAAGACACGTGTGCGTGCCAACTCACAAAACCGAGGGTGCCTTGGTTTTGAGCGAACGAGTCCTAGTCAAAAAGCGTCAGAAACGCGTTAAAAAGAAGAAACCCACTCTGGATTTCGCCGAAACCGACTCCGGATTTTGCCGACCTAGTTTGCTATATATACCCGCCCAACCCTCCTCATATTTCATAACTTGCTTTTTATTTTTTTGTAAGATTATCTGGTCGGGACCGATTGCCATGATATTTTCAATACGTCTATGATTGCTTTCAGAGATTCAGGTTTTCTTTGTTACAAATCGGATATGATTTTGTTGATGCTATCTTGTAGAAAAGAGCTTTAAGCTTTCAGAGTTACATGGATTTATATTTATACTTGCAAATTAGGGTTTTTTTTTTTTTTTAATACCTGGCGATTTTCTAGGTTTTCTTTCAAGAAATTGCAAAGGGATTTCAGATATTTATGGATTTATCTTGAATACGTTGGTGATTGCTCTGTTTTTAAGATGTCAGAGTTACCTGGATTTATGTTAATGCTTGCGAATTAGGTATTTCTTTCAATACCTTGGCGGTGATTTTCTAGGTTATGTTTCAAGAAATTACAGGAATTTCAGAATTATATGGATTTTCCTTGTATACCTTGGTGATAGCTCTGGTTTTCTTTGCTTTGATAGCTCTGGTTTCAAGAAGCTGGTCATCGTTTTTTTGAGAATTTTTTGAGAAATTGCAGAGGGAGACGGTATTGATTTATTACTTTATTGTGTATGACTCTTGTGATCGCTCTGGTTTTCTTTACTCTGGTTTTCTAGGGTTAACCTTGGTTTCGTTCAAGAAGCTGGTCATCGTTTTTTTGAGAAATTGCAGAGGGAGGCGGTATTGATTTATTGCTTTATTGTGTATGCCTCTTGTGGAAGAGAGTTTTCCTTATTTATCTTTCGCAACTGCTGCTATTCTGAGTTCATGTTAGAAATGTCAATTACAAGAAAATTTCTGTGTCCGTGGCAGGGTTTGATTTGGTGATAAGCTTCTATTTTTTGCTATCTTGAAGAAGAATTATAGGGATAGTTTTCTGCTTGTTTTAATCCATTCTAATACTTGGCCCGTGACTGCTTGTAGGCTTTGGTTTTGAAGGGGACTATAAATTCTGGTTCACTCAGTAAGGGTTGAAACTTCCATTTTATCTCTTGTCTTGTTTAATATTTAGTAACACCCTCTTATTGGTGTGTGCTTTCTGGGAAATACATATCATAATCTTAGATTGTTGCTGATTGATGTCATGGAAAGTGGGTGAGAAGATAGTGTTCTGGATTCATATTTATCAACTGAGGTACATATGCTTTTTCGGAAGTTGGAGATGATCATTTTGTAGTTTTGCGAGGACAATTTTTTATCATTTTGATCTTGATATGTGTACAGCAGTCAAAATTGTAAATAAATAAAAAAAATCGTTATGTTACTATATTGATTTCAAGTTTTTATTTTTATTTTTTTATAGTCTTTCAATATACTGTTCGCTACTATACATTCTCAGCAGCTATTTTAAGGTGTTTGCATCATAGTTCTTTTGTTATAAGTTCGAAAGGTTTGCATCATAGCATCATGAGTTTCGATTACCAAGTAGCTAATTCGTTCAGAAAGGTTTGCATAGCTAATTCGTTCAGAAAGGTTTGCATCATAGTTAGTAACCTTAGATTGTTGCTAATTAATTTCCTAGTTGTAGAAAGTGAGTGGGTAGATACTGTCATTGTCCTACCAAGTCCATTTTCAGGCTGAAGTTTTTGCCATTTTGGACTCATATTTGAGTTCTGAGTGACATGCTTTTGTATAAGTTGGTGATGTCTATTTTGTTGTTTTATGTGGACAATGTTTGATTATTTATCTTGATCTGTCTACAGGAGTGGAAACTGATATATGGGATTTCTTGTACTTGAGCAGTCGAGTATGTGTAGAAGTCTTAAATCTTTCTCAAACTTTAACTGTGTAGACTACAACAATAAGAAAGGTCATACTGTCTTGAATTTTACATTTTGCTTATAAGTCCTTTAATCTAGTGTTCCCACTAACTGTGATATTATACCGTTCATTGTTCAATTTATTTATAGGTTTTGGTCCTTAATAGATGTTTTAAGGTATTTGTTTTGGTGAAGTTGGCTTTCCTTGATCGATGTGGTTCTTGTCTATAGGAGCATGATTCCTTATTGTTGTCTCGCTGGTAATTATGAGTTTTAAAAAGTTAAAATAACATTGTAAAAAAAAATACTGGTGCTTCCATTATGTGTATTTTAGGATCCATTTGTTCGGCTTTAACTAATCCCAGCGTTACTCGGCATTTTTGTTCCAGTTCCTTTTTGTAATTGCCATCTACATGCACTTATTACAACTTTTAAGAAACTAAGATTGCCAATTTTGTCATTGGGCAGTCATATAAGATAAGAGCTGCCAGCTTTAAAAATGGTTGTTTGAATGCCAGAAAAATAGAAGATTTACCTTGTATGGAAGAGTTCTTCTATTCGTTATGCAACTTTTGCAATTGTAGGTGCATGTGAAATAATCTCACTGGAATTTTTTTTGGTGCTTGGCAGCTTAAGGCTTGCTGTTCTTGTTGGCAGCTTAAGTGATGGAGTTTAGTTTGGCGATAAGCAATCTTTTCTTTCCCCTTGTTTTCTTTATTCTCTCCTTCAATCATATGAATTATAAGGATATTTTCCCTATCGTTTGCTAATATTGGGCAATATATGCTTTTTTTTTTTTTAGGATCTGGTTTCCTTCAGTATTATAAATTTCAGTCTCACTCAACGAGGGTTCGAAAGTTCCATTGAAATTCTTGTCCTGCTTTCTAGTTCGACTATAGTCATTCTATTTTGGCAAGCTTATATCTAATTCGTATGTGGTAATACCTTTTATTAGTGTGGGTAGTTCCTGTGGTGATTTGAATGAGTTGGGCTTTGAATTTTCATCATTGTCAATATCGATTTATTGTCATTGGCAGATTGATAAGATTGGGCTCTGTAGCAAGAAATTATATATTCTGTTAAAGACAGTCCTTCACGTAATCTGCTTTGAAGGGGTAAATCAATCATTTGTTCTTGTGGATCCGACATTAACCCTCTCATACCTACTAATTGGTGTACTGGAGATGCATTTCCTCTAGCTCCCGAAACAGAACCCTCTCTCTCCTTTTTTGCTTGTGGAATATATATATATATATATTTATTTATTTTATTTTATTGGTTTTGTCCTGCTCAGTATTAGTATTCTAAAAGGGAATGGCTCGGCTAGGGGGATAGCCAAGCTAGAACAGAAAAAAAAAGGGTTCAATATATAATGAGTCGAAAATAAAAATAAAGGAATACCTTTTTTTTTTCCAGTATGTACGACCTAACCCAACCAAACGAACCATTCTAATTAGTTGATAATTTTTTGAAAGGATTCCTTGAAAGGTTTCATTTACTCCTAATTCATGTCAAGTAGACCTTGTTGTTGCGAAAATTCTTAATTCTGCATGCCTTAAAAATAGCTGTTCTCTAAATGCAAGGTAAGTTTAGGTATGTGCTTCCTTATACCTGCTCTATAGGTTAGTTGGTTGGGTTTCAAAGTTATGTAGTTTTCTCTTATATTGTTGGATCATGCTCTGGGATAGGAGGGTTATAATGTGGTAATTTCTCTTATTGGTATGGTGCAGGTAGATTGATGCTGATCTTGTGGTTGCCCAAATTGAGTTCTTCAGGTTATTCCGTTCTGTGATTGGCATGACTTAGGCTTTTTTTGAATCAAATTCTTTTAACTTACACATTTGGTCTTAGCATTATTATTTTTAAAAATTCTGTGAATCAAATTCTTTTAATCTATGTATTTTTCCTGGTCATAGATGTGTTTTGAGTAGATGCCATCTGTGTCGAACCAAGACTTCCCCCCCTTTCCTTATTAAAAACTGCAGTTTAAAATGGGGGAAAAAAATTAAGCACATGGCATATTAGTTCGATTGGTGGAAAAAAAAAACATTAAAAATAGTATATTTCTATTATTTCACTTGGGTAAGTTAGAAATAGTGACAAGAAAAAGGATTATGAATAGAAATCTTCTTAAAAAATGCTTTTTTTTTTTCTTTCCTATAGATAATCTCTCGATGAAGCTGGTTATTGCAGAAGGAGAAGAGAGTTTTCCTTTTCGAACTATATGGACTTATCTTCTATTGCAACTAAACTACAAGAATTTTCTGTGTCCGTGACAGGGTTTGATTTGGCGATAAGCTTTTTTTGGTTATTTTAAAGAAGAAATATAGGGATGGTTTTCTGCTTGTTTTAATCCATTCTAATACTTGACCTGTAACTTGTTTTCTAGGCTTTGGTTTTCAAGAGGACTATAAATTCTGGTTCACTCAATAAGGGTTGATACTTCCATTGCATCTCTTGTCTCGTATAATATTTGGTAACACTCTTATTGGTGTGGGCTTTCTATGAAATACATATCATAATTTGGTTGCTGATTGATGTCATAGAAAGTGGGTGAGAAGATACCGTTCTTAGTCTGAACTATTCTGGATTCATATTTATGAACTGAGGTACATATGCTTTTTCAAAAGCTGGAGATGTCATTTGTGGTTTTGTGAGGACAATTTTTTATCATTTTGATGATCTTGATATGAATTGTAATTTGGAGTTGGGCTTTATTCACTTTAACTATAAATAAAACCCTTTATGTTATTCTATTGATTTCACATTTATTTTTATAAGTCTTTCAATATATTGTTCCCTACAATACATTCTCTATTCCATTTATTTTATAGATTTTGGTCTTCAGCAGCTGTTTTAAGGTGTTTGCACCATAGGTTACGATTACCAAGGAGCTAATTCATTCAGAAAGGTTTGCACCATAGTTTGTAACCTTAGATTGCTGCTGATTGATGTCATAGAAAGTGGGTGAGAAGATAGTGTTCCTAGTCTGAAGTATTCTGGATTCATATTTATCAACTGAGGTACATATGTTTTTTCAGAAGTTGGAGATGTTTGTTGTGTAGTTTGTGAGGACAATTTTTTATCATTTTGATCTTGACATGTGTACAGCAGTCAAAATTGTAAATAAAAAAAATCTTTATGTTATTCTATCGATGTCAGGTTTTTTTAATGTCTTCAATATACTTTTCCCTACTATGCATTCTCTATTCTATTTATTCTATAGATTTTGGTCCTCAGCAGCAATTTTAAGGAGTTTGCACCATATTTCTTTTGATAAAAGTTTGAAAGGTTTGCATCATAGGTTTCGATTACCAAGGAGCTAATACCTTCATAAAGGTCTATATCATAGTTTGTAACCATAGATTGTTGATAAATAATTTCTTAGTTGTAGAAAGTTAGTGTGTAGATACTGTCATTGTCCAACCAAGTCCATTTTCAGGCTGAAGTTTTTGCCATTTTGGAGTCATATTTGAGCGAATGTCGTGCTTCTGTATAAGCTGGATTTTATTGTTTATGTGGACAATGTTTGATTATTTATCTTGATCTGTCTACAGGAGTGGAAACTGATTTGGACTTTCTTGTACTGGGGCAGTTGTGTTTGTGTAGATGTCTTAAATCTTTCTCAAACTTAAACTGTGTAGACTACAACAATAAGAAAACTTATACTGTCTTGAATTTTACATTTTGCTTGTAAGTCCTTTGATATTGTGTTCCCAGTTCCCGCTAACTGTGATATTATACTATTCCTTGTTCAATTTATTTTATAGGGTTAAGGCCTTAGTTTTGGTGAAGTTGGCTTTCCTCGATTGATTCGGTTCTTGTCTATAGGAGCACGATTCCTTATTGTTGGCTTGCTGGTAATTATATGTTTTAAAAAGTTAAAATATCATTGTAAAAAAAAACTGGTGCTTCCATTATGTGTATTTGTTACGCAACTTTTGCAATTGGAGGTGCATGTGAAAAGATCTCACTGGAATTTTTTTTTTTTGGTGCTTGGCAGCTTAAGTGATGGAGTTTAGTTTGGCGATAAGCAATCTTTTCTTTCCCCCTTGTTTTCTTTATTCTCTCCTTCAATCATATGAATTATAAGGATATTTTCCCTATTGTTTTCTAATATTAGGCAAAATATGCTTTTTTTTAGTATTTGGTTTCCTTGAGGATTATAAATTTCAGTCTCACTTAACGAGGGTTCGAAAGTTCCATTGAAATTCTTGTCCTGCTTTCTAGTTTGAGTTTAGTCATTCTATTTTGGCAAGCTTATATGTAATTCATAGGTGGTAATGCCTTCTATTAGTGTGGGTCGTGGGAAAGTGGTTCTGATATTTCTTTATCCTGTAGTGATGGGCATGAGGAGTGCTTTCTGGAATTCACTTATCTCTCTAGATTTAATCTTGAATTGTTGCTGATTTGATTTTGTAGTCATTGAAAATGAGAAGATACTATCAACGTCCTGTCTAATCCTTTGTTAGTCTGAAGGTTTTGCTATTTTGGACTCAAATTCACTAAACAACAATATTCTTCTTTATAAGCTGCCAATATTTGTTTTGTAAATTTGTGAGGGTGTTGTTTGGTGTTATTGATAACAATATGTCTACAGGAGGGGAAAATTGTGATTTGGACTTTAACATGCCTGAGCAGGAGTTTGTGCTGTGCTGACTGAGACAATAAGGAATCTCTTCCCTTCTCTTGATTTCTCCCTTTGCTTATGAGTCTTTTAAAACACTGTTTGCTCAAACATGATACTCTTCAGTATATTTGTTCAATTTATTTTACAGATTTTGGTGCTTGGCTGTTTGTTGCAGCAAAATTGACTTCTCTAAATCAATCTGGTATATTACTTGGGAAGTAAAGTTTGTTGGGGACGTAAGGCATTAAGCAAGCTCTCTTTATCTATGTATGTCATTATTCTTGTCCTAAAATTTGAAGATGTAGGTATTTGGTTAAGATATTTATTAGTGAGGAAAACAAATTGTAGGACTGACATCACACTTTTCTTTGGTTTTCACAATTAATTCACATTGTTACGAATCAGAGATTCAGGTTTCCTTTGTTTTGAATTTGATATGATTTTGTTGATGATATCTTTCAATACGTCCATGATTGCTTTCAGAGATTCAGGTTTTCTTTGTTACAAATCGGATATGATTTTGTTGATGCTATCTTGTAGAAAAGAGCTTTAAGCTTTCAAAGTTTCATGGATTTAGGTTTATATTTGCAAATTAGGGATTTTTTTTTTCAATACCTGGCAATTTTCTAGGTTTTCTTTCAAGAAATTGCAAAGGGATTTCAGATTTATATGGATTTATCTTGTATACGTTGGTGATTGCTCTGTTTTTAGGCTGTTAGAGTTACCTGTGCTCTGTTTTTAGGCTGTTAGAGTTACCTGGATTTATGTTAATACTTGCGAATTAGGTATTTCTCTCAATACCTTGGCGATTGTCTAGGTTTTGTTTCAAGATATTGCAGGAATTTCAGAATTATATGGATTTATCGCTCTATGGTTAACCTGGGTTTCATTCAAGAAGCTGGTCATCATTTTTTTGTGGAGGGAGACGGTATTGATTTATTGCTATATTGTGTTTGCCTCTTGTGGAAGAGAGTTTTCCTTTCAGAACTATATGGATTTATCTTCTATTGCAACTACTGCTATTCTGAGTTCATGTTAAAAATGTCAATTACAAGAAAATTTGTGTGTTTGTGGCAGGGTTTGATTTGGGTATAAGTTATAGGGATAGTTTTCTGCTTGTTTAATCCATTCTAATACTTGGCCTGTGACCGCTTTTGTGACTGCTTGTAGGCTTTGGTTTTGAAGGGGCTAAAAATTCTGGTTCACTCAAGGGGACTGTAAATTCTGGTTCCCTCAGTAAGGGTTGAAACTTCCATTACATCTCGTCTTGTTTAATATTTGGTAACACTCTCTTATTGGTGTGTGCTTTCTGGGTAATACATATCATAATCTTAGATTGATGCTGATTGATGTCATAGAAAGTGGGTGCGAAGATACTGTTCTTAGTCTGAAGTATTCTGGATTCATATTTATCAACTGAGGTACATATGCTTTTTCAGAAGTTGGAGATGTTTGTTTTGTAGTTTTGTGAGGACAATTTTTTATCATTTTGATCTTGATATGTGTACAGCAGTCAAAATTGTAAATTAAAAAAAAAATTATGTTATTCTATTGATTTCACGTTTTTATTTTTTTTTATTTTATATATATATATATATGTCTTACAACATACTGTTCCCTACTATACATTCTCTATTCTATTTATCCTATATATTTTGGTCCTCAGCCGCTATTTTAAGGTGTTTGCATCATAGTTCTTTTAATAAAAGTTTGAAAGGTTTGCATCATAGGTTTCGATTACCAAGGAGCTAATTCTTTCAGAAAGGTTTGCATCATAGTTCGTAACCTTAGATTGTTGCTAATTAATTTCCTAGTTGTAGAAAGTGAGTGGGAAGATACTGTCATTGTCCAACCAAGTCCATTTTCAGGCTGAAGTTTTTGCCATTTTGAACTCGTATTTTAGCTCTGAATGACATGCTTCTGTATAAGTTGAAACTGATTTATCTTGATCTGTCTACAGTAGTGGAAACTGATTTGGACTTTCTTGTACTTGAGTAGTCGAGTTTGTGTAGAAGTCTTAAATCTTTCTCAAACTTAAACTGTGTAGACCACAACAATAAAAAAACTCATACTGTCTTGAATTTTACATTTTTCTTATAAGTCCTTTAATATAGTGTTCCCACTAACTGTGATATTATACTATTCCTTGTTCAATTTATTTATTGGTTTTGGTCCTCAATCGCTGTTTTAAGGCTTTTTTTTTTTGGTGAAGTTGGCTTTCCTCGATTGATTTGGTTTGTGTCTATAAGAGCATGATTCCTTATTGTTGGCTCGCTGTTAGTTATGAGTTTTAAAAAGTTATAATAACATTGTAAAAAAAAATACTGGTGCTTCCATTATGTGTATTTTAGGATCCATTTGTTTGGCATTAAATAATCCCAGCATTACCCGGCATTTTTGTTCCAGTGCCGTTTTCTAACTGCCATCTACATGCACTTACTTCCAACTTTTAAGAAACTAAGATTGTCAATTTTGTCATTGGGCTGCCAGCTTTAAAAATGGTTGTTTGAATGCTAGAAAAATATAAGATTTACCTTGTATGGACGAGTTCTTCTACTCATTATGCAACTTTTGCAATTGTAGGTGCATGTGAAAAAATCTCACTGGAATTTTTTATTGGTGCTTGGCAGCTTGAGGCTTGTTGTTCTTGTTGGCAGCTTAAGTGATGGAGTTTAGTTTGGCGATAAGCAATCTTTTCTTTTCCCGTTGTTTTCTTTGTTCTCTCCTTCAATCATATGAATTATGAGGATATTTTCCCTATTGTTTTCTAATAATGGGCAATATATGCTTTTTTTTTTAGTATTTGGTTTCCTTGAGGATTATAAATTTCTATCTCACTCAACGAGCGTTCAGAAGTTCAATTGAAATTCTTGTCCTGCTTTCTAGTTCGACTTTAGTCATTCTATTTTGGCAAGCTTATACCTAATTCGTATGTGGTAATACCTTTCATTAGTGTGGATAGTTACTGTGGTGATTTGCATGAGTTGGGCTTTGAATTTTCTACTCGTGTGTTTTTTTAGTTCGTTGGCCTGCAACTTCATTTTGTTAATTGAAGTCTTGCTATTTGTTGTCTATTTCACCATCGATGTCATTTTTGATAGCCTACAACTAGAGGTATATTATATCTTGCTATTTGTTGGTAGTCAGAATTCTTGAATCTTGATGTGTCTACAGTTTGGGAAGTGCATAGAATTCTTGAATTTTTATATGAGGATCTAAGGCAACAATTTTTTTTTTTTTAATCAATTTATCTCATCATTCTCTCCCCAACATGTGAAGATTAATGTTTCTGCTTGAATGTTTCTCTAGTTTGTGCTAACAATGGAGTTTCATTATGTCCTGCTATCTATTGCTAATTCAAAGACTTTAATCATGATGTGTCTACAAGTGGAAAAATTATGATTTACTTTTTCAGCAAGAGTGTGTAGAAGTCTTTCGATTATCATTCTCTTGTTCAATTCATAGTTCGTAACTTTGGATTGTTGCTAATTAATTTCCTAGTTGTAGAAAGTATGTGGGTAGATACTGTCATTGTCCAACCATGTTCATTTTCAGGCTGAAGTTTTTGCCATTTTGGACTCATATTTCGTCTGTTTTTTAGTTTGATTTAATAATATTCTTATTACCTATCAAAAAAAATATTTGTGCTCTGAATGACATGCTTCTGTATAAGTTGGTGATGTCTATTTAGTTGTTTTATGTGGACAATGTTTGATTATTTATCTTGATTTGTCTACAGGAGTGGAAACTGATTTGGACTTTCTTGTACTTGAGCAGACGAGTTTGTGTGAAAGTCTTAAATCTTTCTCAAACTTAAACCGTGCAGGCTACAACAATAAGAAAACTCATACTGTCTTGAATTGTACATTTTACTTATGAGTCCTTTAATATAGTGTTCCCACTCACTGTGATATTATACTATTCCTTGTAGGTCATCTTTCACGTAGCAGTTGTACATTTGTCTTCTTGTCTTGTTTCTATTGATGTTTTCTTGCTTCTAGAGGAACCTGGTTATGTTGTGCTAGCAGCTCTATTTCTAGTTTGGATTGTCACATTGTTGTCTGTATGCAGGAAGCAAGAAATTTGTTTTATGGCTGCTTCACAGCTTAAGCAGTTGAGTTTGGCGATAAACTCCCTTTTTCTTCCCCTTTGTTTTTGTCTCCTTCAAGCATAATAGTTTTAAGGATACGTTTTTTGTTGTTTTAATTCTGTCTAATACTTGGGTTTGTGACTGAATTTCCTAGGTTTCATTATTGAGAAGAATTATAATTCCAAGTCTTGCAAAGTAAGGGTTTGAAATTTCTATGGCAATTTTTCTTCCTTTGTCGTGTTGTCTTATTTAATTTTTGTTCATTATGTGTTGGCAACTTCAATAATGAATTCACAGCTTAATCTAGCAATGCTTATTATTGCTGTAGTCCACAATTATAATCGTAGTGTCTTGAATATCGTTTATGAGAGAGCTTTTTGCTTTCTCTTCTCCTGACATTTGTGGGCGTTCTGGGAGTTACATTGGTATGCATCGTAATTTGTTAACTTGGATTGTTGCTACTTGATTTCCTTGCCCCCCAATATCTGGCAACAGAGAATAGCTTGGCTTGCTGAGTTAGAAAAGATTTATCTTTATAGTTTTGCATTCTTTGAAATATTGTAGTTTTTTCATTTGTTGTTTTGCAACTCCTGTGATTCTTTGTGCATGTTAAAATTCTATTACTTATATGTCTACAGAACTGTTTTTTTTTTTTTTTTCTTCTGCTGTACTTGGCAGTTTAAGCAGCCAAGTTTGATTAGGTTGATAAATTCTTTTTTTCTCCTGCTTTCATTATTCTCTTTTGCAATCATGAGAACTTAAAAAACTTTTGGCTTGTTTAATTTCTTTTGAAATATATAGTTCTTTCGATCGTTGTTTTGCAACTTCTGCAATTCATATGTTAAAAATCTATTCCTTGTTTGTCTATAGGAACTAGGTTTTTAAAATTTTTTGTTTTGGTGCTTAAGAATTATAAATTTTTTGTATTGTTTTAATTCTTTCTACTACTGTGCTTGTAAATTCTTTTCTTAGGCTTTGGTTTCCTTGACAGCCATAAATTCATGTATCGGCTAGAGAGGGCTTGAAATTTTCCTTGCAGTTCTTCTTGTTTCTTTGTCTTCTCTTGTTTAAATTTTGGTCATTCAATTTGAATGTGTTAATGCCTGTTGATGTTGAGGGACAGGTAGATTAACAAAGTTTTTGACCTTAATATGATTGCCAGGGAAAATAATACAGCTTTTTTGGTTCATCCTATAGCACGAGCTAGGCTTTCTAGGAATGACTTGATCCATGGTTTCTTTTAAAGGCATTTGTCGAGGGACAGGTAGATTAAGAATGGTCCAGGTATGACTTCATTCCATTTATTTAATAGATTCGGGTGCATGGTTTATTTATTTTTTTAAAGGTGTTTGTTGCAGCCAGCTTCTGTAGATCAATTTTTTTTGCTACAATTCTGTAGATCAATTTGTTTCTTCTATTGGAGCATAATACATGAAGTTTCCTTTCCCTTATTGTTGGCTGGCCGGTAATTATGGGTCTAAATTTAGAACTTTTTTTGTTGTTCTCTTGATTTCACTTTTTGCGCATACATCTTTTAATATATTGTTCTCTCAAAAGGAATCCTTTTTCCTTGTTTGATGCTGAATGTGGTTTAATTTGGGGCCATTTTATGTTTGCAAGGTCATTGCTTATTTGAATGTGGTAATTTCTCTTATTGGTATGGTGCAGGTAGATTGATGCTAATCTTGTGGTTGCCGTGGTAGAATTCTTGAGGTTATTGGTTTGTCTTGTGATTGGCATGACTTAAGCTTTTTGTGAATCAAATTCTTTTAACTTGCACATTTGGTCTTAGCATTATTATTTGTAAAAATTCTGTGAATCAAATTCTTTTAATCTATGTATGTGGTTTTTGCATCATTATTTTTAAAAATGGTATGTTAATTGATTGATTTCCTGGTCATAGGAATGTTTGAGTAGATGCCATCCATGTCGAACCAAGACCACACCACCACCCCCCCCCCCCCCCCCGCCCCCCCTCTCTCTTCCTTCTTTCCTTATAAAAAAACGGAAGTTTAAAGTGGGGGGAAAAAATTAACGGCATGGCATATTAGTTCAATTGGTGGAAAAAAAAATCATTAAAAATATTATATTTCTATTATTACACTTGGGTAGGTTAGAAATAGTGACAAGTAAAAGGATTACGAATAGAAATCTTCTTAAGAAATACTTTTTTTTTTTTTTCCCCTATAGATAATATCTTGATGAGGCTGGTTATCGTTTTTTTTGGAGAAATTGCAGTGGGAGACGGTATTGATTTATTGCTTTATTGTGTATGCCTGTTGTGGATGAGAGTTTTCCTTTTAGAACTATATAGATTTATTTTCTATCACAACTAAACTACAAGAATTTTCTGTGTCCGTGACAGGGTTTGATTTGGCGATAAACTTCTTTTTTGTTATTTTGAAGAAGAATTGTAGGGATAGTTTTCTGCTTGTTTTAATTCACTCTAATACTTGACCTGTAACTGCTTTTCTAGGCTTTGGTTTTCAAGAGGACTATAAATTCTGGTTCACTCAGTAAGGGTTGATACTTCCATTGCATCTCGTCTTGTATAATATTTGGTAACACTCTTATTGGTGTGGGCTTTCTATGAAATACATATCATAATCCGGTTGCTGATTGATGTCATAGAAAGTGGGTGAAAAGATACCGTTCTTAGTCTGAACTATTCTGGATTCATATTTATCAACTGAGGTACATTTGCTTTTTCAAAAGCTGGAGATGTCCGTTTTGTGGTTTTGTGAGGACAATTTTTTTTTATCATTTTGATGATCTTGATACGTATTGTAATTTGGAGTTGGGCTTTATTCACTTTAACTATAAATAGAACTCTTTATGTTATTCTGTTGATTTATACTATATGTCTTTCAATATATTGTTCCCTACTATACATTCTCTATTCAATTTATTTTGTAGATTTTGGTCTTTAGCAGCTGTTTTAAGGTGTTTGCATCATAGGTTATGATTACCAAGGAGCTAATTTGTTCAGAAAGGTTCGCATCTAGTTCATAACCTTAGATTGTTGCTGTTGATGTCATAGAAAGTGGGTGAGAAGATAGTGTTCTTAGTCTGAATTATTCTGGATTCATATTTATCAACTGAGGTACATATGCTTTTTCCGAAGTTGGAGATGTTCGTTACAGCAGTCAAAATTGTAAGTAAAAAAATAAAAATCTTTTTGTTTTTCTATTGATGTCACGTTTATTTAATAAGTCTTTCAATATACTGTTCCCTACTATACATTCTCTATTCTATTTATTCTATAGATTTTGGTCCTCAGCAGCTATTTTAAGGTGTTTGTATCATCGTTCTTTTGATAAAAGTTTGAAAGGTTTGCATCATAGGTTTTGATTACCAAGGAGCTAATACCTTCAGAAAGGTCTACATCATAGTTTGTAACCATAGATTGTTGCTAATTAGTTATTTAGTTGTAGAAAGTGAGTGGGTAGATACTGTCATTGTCCAACCAAGTCCATTTTCAGGCTGAAGTTTTTGCCATTTTGGACTCATATTTGAGCTAATGACATGCTTCTGTATAAGTTGGATTTTATTGTTTTATTTGGACAATGTTTGATTATTTATCTTGATTTGTCTACAGGAGTGTGGAAACTGATTTGGACTTTCTTGTACTTGAGCAGTTGAGTTTGTGTAGAAGTCTTAAATCTTTCTCAAACTTAAACTGTGTAGACTACAACAATAAGAAAACTCATATTGTCTTGAATTTTACATTTTTCTCATGAGTCCTTTGATACTGTGTTCCCGCTAACTGTGATATTATACTATTCCTTGTTCAATTTATTTATAGGTTTTGGTCCTCAATAGCTGTTTTAAGGCATTAGTTTTGGTGAAGTTGGCTTTCCTCGATTGATTTGGTTCTTGTCTATAGCAGCACGATTCCTTATTGTTGGCTCACTGGTAATTACGAGTTTTAAAAAGTTACAATAACATTGTAAAAAAAAAAAAACTGGTGCTTCCATTATGTGTATTTTAGGATCCATTTGTTCGGCTTTAACTAATCCCGGCATTACTCGGCATTTTTGTTCCATTTCCATTTTCTAACTGCCATTCTACATGCACTTATTTTAACTTTTAAGAACCTATGATCGTCTATTTTGTCATTGAGCAGTCATATAAGATAAGAGCTGCCAGCTTTAACAATGGTTGTTTGAATGCCAGAAAAATATAAGATTTACCTTTTATGGAAGAGTTCTTCTATTCGTTATGCAACTTTTGCAAGTGTAGGTGCATTTGAAAAAATCTCACTGGAATATTTTTTGGTGCTTGGCAGCTTAAGGCTTGTTGTTCTTGTTGGCAGCTTAAGTGATGGAGTTTAGTTTGGCGATAAGCAATTTTTCCCCCCTTGTTTTCTTTATTTTCTCCATAATTTTATTTTCCCTATTGTTTTCTAACGTTGGGCAATATATGCTTTTTTTTTTTTTTTTTTTTTCGGATTTGGTTTCCTTGAGGATTATAAATTTCAGTCTCACTCAACGACGGTTTGAAAGTTCAATTGAAATTCTTGTCTTTTTGTCTTGCTTTCTAGTCTGACTTTAGTCATTCTATTTTGACAAGCTTGTATCTATTTCGTATGTGGTAATACCTTTTATTAGTGTGGGTAGTTCCGGGCTTTGAATTTTCATCATAGTCAATATCGATTTATTGTCATTGGCAGCCAATATGAGATGAGATCTGGATGCCTTAAAAATAGCTGTTCTCTAAATACAAGTGAAGTTTAGAGCTGTTCCTTATACCTACTCTATAGGTTAGTTGGTTGGGTTTCAAAGTTATGTAGTTTTCTCTTGTATTGTTGTGATTTTGTTACCCCTAAATTAATCTGTTTAATATATGTAGGTACGGTATGTCTACTTGGGATGGAGTTTGATGAGGACTTAAGGCAATAATCTCTCTTTATCAATTGATTTCACTATTGTCTTCATAATAGTTGAATGATAATGTTTCTGCTTGTGTGTTTTTTTTAGTTCATCTGCTTGCGGCTTCATTTTGTTAATTGAAGTCTTGCTATTTGTTGGTAGTCAGAATTCTTGAATCTTGATGTGTATGGCGAAATTGTGATTTATGATAGAAAAGAAACTACCATATGTTCCAATAAAATAAAATAAAAATACCCCATCACATTAAAAAATATTTATTTATTGTAAATTAGTAACTTTATGATATTCTGTGATGCATGGGCTATACATGATAGTCATTTTAATCTAAGTACTTTTAAAATTTATTTCTAAATTAAATTAAAGATGACTTAACCGAGTCCTTGTTGGGGTGCTTGCTTGGACTTTATGCAAGTGAATATAAAAGAAAGCAAGACACGTGTGCGTGCCAACTCAGACACGTGTGCGTGCCAACTAACAAAACCGAGGGGTCCTAGTAAAAAAGCTTCAGAAACGCGTTAAAAAGAAGAAACCCACTCTGGATTTCGACGAAACTGACTCCGGATTTTGCCGACCTAGTTTGCTATATATACCCACCCAACCCTCCTCATATTTCATAACTTGCTTTTTATTTTTTTGTAAGATTATCTGTTTGGTACCGATTGCGATGATATTTTCAATATGTCTATGATTGCTTTCAGAGATTCAAGTTTTCTTTGTTACAAATCGGATATGATTTTGTTGATGCTATCTTGTAGAAAAGAGCTTTAAGCTTTCAGAGTTACATGGATTTATGTTTATACTTGCAAATTAGGGTTTTTTTTTTTAATACCTGGCGATTTTCTAGGTTTTCTTTCAAGAAATTGCAAAGGGATTTCAGATATTTATGGATTTATCTTGAATACGTTGGTGATTGCTCTGTTTTTAAGATGTCAGAGTTACCTGGATTTATGTTAATACTTGCGAATTAGGTATTTCTTTGAATACCTTAGCGGTGATTTTCTAGGTTTTGTTTCAAGAAATTACAGGAATTTCAGAATTATATGGATTTTCCTTGTATACCTTGGTGATAGCTCTGGTTTTCTTTGCTTTGATAGCTCTGGTTTCAAGAAGCTGGTCATCGTATTTTTGAGAATTTTTTGAGAAATTGCAGAGGGAGACGGTATTGATTTATTACTTTATTGTGTATGACTCTTGTGATCGCTCTGGTTTTCTTTACTCTGGTTTTCTAGGGTTAACCTTGGTTTCGTTCAAGAAGCTGGTCATCGTTTTTTTGAGAAATTGCAGAGGGAGGCGGTATTGATTTATTGCTTTATTGTGTATGCCTCTTGTGGAAGAGAGTTTTCCTTATTTATCTTTCGCAACTACTGCTATTCTGAGTTCATGTTAGAAATGTCAATTACAAGAAAATTTCTGAGTCCGTGGCAGGGTTTGATTTGGTGATAAGCTTCTATTTTTTGCTATCTTGAAGAAGAATTATAGGGATAGTTTTCTGCTTGTTTTAATCCATTCTAATACTTGGCCTGTGAGTGCTTGTAGGCTTTGGTTTTGAAGGGGACTATAAATTCTGGTTCACTCAGTAAGGGTTGAAACTTCCATTTTTATCTCGTCTTGTTTAATATTTGGTAACACCCTATTATTGGTGTGTGCTTTCTGGGAAATACGTATCATAATCTTAGATTGTTTCTGATTGATGTCATGGAAAGTGGGTGAGAAGATAGTGTTCTTAGTTTGAAGTGTTCTGGATTCATATTTATCAACTGAGGTACATATGCTTTTTCGGAAGTTGGAGATGTTCATTTTGTAGTTTTGTGAGGACAATTTTTTATCATTTTGATCTTGATATGTGTACAGCAGTCAAAATTGTAAATAAATAAAAAAATCTTTATGTTACTATATTGATTTCAAGTTTTTTATTTTTTATTTTATTTTTTATAAGTCTTTCAATATACTGTTCGCTACTATACATTCTCTGCAGCTATTTTAAGGTGTTTGCATCGTACTTCTTTTGTTATAAGTTCGAAAGGTTTGCATCATAAGTTTTGATTACCAAGGAGCTAATTCGTTCAGAAAGGTTTGCATCATAGTTCGTAACCTTAGATTGTTGCTAATTAATTTCCTAGTTGTAGAAAGTGAGTGGGTAGATACTGTCATTGTCCAACCAAGTCCATTTTCAGGCTGAAGATTTTGCCATTTTGGACTCATATTTGAGTTCTGAGTGACATGCTTCTGCATAAGTTGGTGATGTCTACTTTGTTGTTTTACAATGTTTGATTATTTATCTTGATCTGTCTACAGGAGTGGAAACTGATATGGGATTTCTTGTACTTGAGCAGTCGAGTTTGTGTAGAAGTCTTAAATCTTTCTCAAACTTAAACCGTGTAGACTACAACAATAAGAAAACTCAATACTGTCTTGAATTTTACATTTTGCTTATAAGTCCTTTAATGTAGTGTTCCCACTAACTGTGATATTATACTATTTCTTGTTCAATTTTTTTATAGGTTTTGATCCTCAATAGCTGTTTTAAGGCATTTGTTTTGGTGAAGTTGGCTTTCCTCGATTGATTTGGTTCTTGTCTATAGGAGCACGATTCCTTATTGTTGTCTCGCTGGTAATTATGAGTTTTAAAAAGTTAAAATAACATTGTAAAAAAGATACTGGTGCTTCCATTATATGTATTTTAGGATCCGTTTGTTCAGCTTTAACTAATCCCAGCATTACTTGGCATTTTTGTTCCAGTTCCTTTTTCTAACTGCCATCTACATGCACTTATTACAACTTTTAAGAACTTAAGATTGTCAATTTTGTCATTGGGCGGTCATTTAAGATAAGAGCTGCCAGCTTTAAAAATGGTTGTTTGAATGCCAGAAAAATATAAGATTTACTTTGTATGGAATTGTTCTTCTATTCGTTATGCAACTTTTGCAATTGTAGGTGCATGTGAAAAAATCTCACTGGAATTATTTTTTGGTGCTTGGCAGCTTAAGGCTTGTTGTTCTTGTTGGCAGCTTAAGTGATGGAGTTTAGTTTGGCGATAAGCAATCTTTTCTTTACCCCTTGTTTTCTTTATTATCTCCTTCAATCATATGAATTATAGGGATGTTTTCCGTATTGTTTTCTAATATTAGGCAATTTGTGCTTTTTCCTTTTAGGATTTGGTTTCCTTGAGGATTATAGATTTCAGTCTCACTCAACTAGGGTTCGAAAGTTCCATTGAAATTCTTGTCCTGCTTTCTAATTCGACTTTAGCCATTCTATTTTGGCAAAGCTTATATCTAATTCGTATGTGGTAATACCTTTTATTAGTGTGGGTAGTTCCTGTGGTGATTTGCATGAGTTGGGCTTTGAATTTTCACCATAGTCAATATTGATTTATTTTCATTGGCAGATTGATAAGATAAAATATGCATGCCCTAATAATAGCCGTTCTCTAAATACAAGGGAAGTTTAGGTCTGTGCTTCCTTATACCTACTCTATAGGTTAGTTGGTTGGGTTACAAAGTTATGTAGTTTTCTTGCATTGTTGGATCATGCTCTGGGATAGGAGGGTTTTAATGATTTTGCTACCCCTAAATTAATTTGTTGAATATGTGTAGGTGTGATATGTCTACTTGGGATGGAGTTCGATGAGGAAATAATCTTTCTCTATCAGTTGATTTCACTATTCTCTTCATAATAGCTGAATGGTAATGTTTCTGCTTTTGTGTTTTTTTTTTTTATATGAGGATCTAAGGCAACAATTTCTTTTTATCAATTTATCTCATCATTCTCTCCCCAACATGTGAAGATTAATGTTTCTGCTTGAATGTTTCTCTAGTTTGTGCTAAAATGGAGTTTCATTATGTCGTGCTATCTACTGCTAATTCAAAGACTTTAATCATGATGTGTCTACAAGTGGAAAAATTATGATTTACTTTATCAGCAAGTGTGTAAAAGTCTTTCGATTATCATTCTCTTTTGATTTCATGTTTTTTTTACCCTTGAACATGATCGTGTCTCTTGTTCAATTTATTTTTTGGACTTTGTTTCTTTGCGGATTTTTTAAGGCATGTATGTTTGATTGATGTCTGCTTTTCTAGATCAATTTGATCCTCTTTATTAGGAGCCCAAATATGTATACTGTGTCTTCTTTTATTGTTGTCTGGCAGGTTATTATTTATCTTTTGATAAATAACGTAAGAACTTTTTATTAGGGAATAGCCAACTCAAGTACACTAGAAATGTACTATAGTGGCAGAAATTAGTAACCCAAATTACAGTGATCAAGAAGAACAGGGAGGGACAAAGAGGTGCATGAAGGTAGAACAAAGCACCATTCAAGGAGAGTATGGAAGAAACAGGACTGGCAGGTTATTATGTGTTCCAAGTATTTAAAATTCAATTTGTAAATAAGAATTGCTGATATTAAACTATAGCATTGCTCATCACGATTGTCCTAGTTCCTTTTTCTATTGCCATCAACTTGCACTCATGAAAACTTTAAACTTAAGATCGTTTTTTTCTATTGCCATCAGCTTTGGTCTATATTGTGTAAAATAAATAATAAATTGTGATTCATTATTGGGCAGTCATATAAGTTAAATATTTGCGTTCTTTAAACATGGCTGCTCTTTAAATTCCAGAACAGTACATGTGTATGCTTCCATGTGTCTTTTGTATAGGTTTTAAAATTATAACTTCTATGGATGCGGTTTGTATGGTTGGACTGTGTGGGGGGTGATATTTTGGGGCTTATGGCCCTGTTGCCCCAATTCTTGTGTTTAAAAAATTTCATGCTGTATATCTACTTGGGTGGCAAAATTTGACAAGGGACCTCAGGCAATAAGCTCTCTTTATGTCTTGATTTCATTTTTTTTTTTCTTTTCTTAATTTGAAGTTTTAAGTATTGGAGTAAGATATGTATGAGTTAGAAAAACAGTTTGTTGGACTGACGTTGGGTTGAGAACAGGCTTCTATTGCTGCTGTGTTTTAGTTTTTGCTTATGATCCTAATACTCCCTTACTTGCTTGACCCTTAAGAGGTTTTTGGTTTTCTGTTTTATATGTGTGTATATATATATATATTTTTTTTTTTTTTCTTTCCTTGTAGTCTTTAAAATAATAATAACAACAACAACAACAACAACAATAATAATAATAATAATAATAATAATAATAATAATAATAATAATAATAATAATGACTAATTATTTTAATCTACATTTTTATTATTGGAGATTGGATATCTTGCTTGTCTACTTTTTCAGCTTTTTTATTTATTTACTTATTTATTTATTTATTTTAAATTTAAGTGGTGATGCATTTGTGGTACTTGATGAAACATGCTTTTGAGTAGTCTTGTTCTCTATAAAATTTTTTATTTTTTCCTTTTTCCATTAGAAGTAAAATTTTATAATTTATAATTATCCCAAACTATGTAGCTGGAATTCTGTTTTTCAGTTTGCTCATGTGGTCATCTTTCACGTAGAACTTGTACATTTGTCTTCTTGTCTTGTTTCTATTGATGTTTTTTTTGCTTCTAGTGGAACCTAGTTATGTTTTGCTAGCAGCTCTATTTCTAGTTTGGATTGTCACATTGTCTGTATGCAGGAAGCAAGATTTTATTATTTTTATTATTTTTATTTTTTATTTTTTTTGGGGTGCTTCACAGCTTAAGCAGCTGAGTTTGGCAATAAACTCCTTTTTTCTTCCCCTTTGTTTTTCTCTCTTTCAAGCATAATAATTTTAAGGATACATTTTTGTTGTTTTAATTCTGTCTAATACTTGGGTTTGTGACTGAATTTCCTAGGTTTCATTTTCGAGAAGAATTATAATTTCCAGTCTTGCAAAGTGAGGGTTTGAAATTCTATTGCAATTTTTCTCTGTTTGTCTTGCTATATATTATTTTTGGTCATTATGTGTTGGAAACTTCAATAATGAATTCACAGCTTAATCTGGCCATGCTTATGGTTGCTGTAGTCCACAATTATAATTGTAGTGTGTCTTGAATATGGTTTATGAGGGAAAGCTTTTGCTTTCTCTTCTCTTGGCATTTGTGGGCTTTTTGGGAGTTACATTGGTATGCATCGTGATTTGTTAACTTGGATTGTTGCTACTTGATTTCCTTGTCCCCCAATATCAGGCAATAGAGAAGAGCTTGGCTTTCTGAATTAGAAAGGATTTATCTTTATATTTTTGCATTCTTTGAAATATAGTAGTTTTTTCATTTGTTGTTTTGCAACTCTTGTCATTCTCTGTGCATGTTAAAATTCTATTACTTTTATGTCTGTAGAACTGTTTTTCTTTTCTTCTGCAGTATTTGGCAGTTTAAGCAGCCAAGTTTGATTAGGTTGATAAATTCTCTTTTTCTCCTGCGTTCATCATTCTCTTTTGCAATCATGAGAACTTAAAAAACTTTTGGCTTGTATAATTTCTTTTGAAATATATAGTTCTTTCATTTGTTGTTTTGCAACTTCTGCAATTCACATGTTAAAAATCTATTCCTTGTTTGTCTACAGGAACTAGGTTTTTATTTTTATTTTTTGTGTTTGTGCTTAGTAGCTTTAATAAACTGAACTTTTCATTTGGTGATAAGCTCTGTTTTCTGCCCTCTTTCATTATTCTCTCTTGCAATCATAAGAATTATAAATTTTTTGTATTGTTTTAATTCTTTCTAATACTTGTGACTGTAAATTCTTTTCTTAGGCTTTGGTTTCCTTGACAGCCATAAATTCATGTCTCACCTAGAGAGGGCTTGAAATTTCCCTAGCAATTCTTCTTGTTTTTCTGTCTTCTCTTGTTAAATTTTGGTCATTCAATTCGAATGTGGTAATGCCTGTTGATGTTGAGGGACAGGTAGATTAACAAAGTTTTTGACCTTAATATGGTTGCCAGGGAAAATAATACAGCTTTTTTGGTTCATCCTATAACACGAGTTAGGCTTTCTAGGAATGACTTGTTGCATGGCTTCTTTTTAAGGCATTTGTCGAGGGACAGGTAGATTAAGAATGGTCAAGGTATGACTTCATTCCATTTATTTAAAGGAATTGGGTGTGTGGTTTATTTATTTTTTTTAAAGGTGTTTGTTGCAGCTAGCTTCTGTAGATCAATTTTTTTGCTACAATTCTGTAGATCAATTTGTTTCTTCTATTGGAGCATAATACATGAAGTTTCCTTTCCCTTATTGTTGGCTGGCTGGTAATTCTGGGTCTAAAATTTAAAACTTTTTTTCTTGTTCTCTTGATTTCACTTTTTGCATCTTTTAATATATTGTTCCCTCAAAAGGAATCCTTGTTCCTTGTTGCACCAAACTTCTGTAGAGATCGATTGATGCTGAATGTGGTTTAATTTGGGGCCATTTTATGTTTGCACGGTCATCGCTTATTTTAATGTGGTAATTTCTCTTATTGGTATGGTGCAGGTAGATTGATGGTGATCTTGTGGTTGCCTAGGTTGAGTTCTTCAGGTTATTGGTTTGTCCTGTGATTGGCATGACTTAGGCTTTTTGTGAATCGAATTCTTTTAACTTACACATTTGGTCTTAGCATTATTATTTGTGAAAATTCTGTGAATCAAATTCTTTTAATCTATGTATCTGGTTTTTGCATCATTATTTGTAAAAGTAGTATGTTGATTGATTGATTTCCTGGTCATAGAAATGTTTCAGTAGATGCCATCCGTGTTGAATCAAGACTCTCCCCCCCCCCCCCCCCCCCCCCCCCCCCCCCCTTCTTTATAAAAAACTGAAGTTTTAAAATGGGGGAAAAAATTAAGCACATGGCATATTAGTTTGATTGGTGAAAAAAAAAAAGAAAAACATTAAAAATAGTATATTTCTATTATTACACTTGGGTAGATTAGAAATAGTGACAAATAAAAGGATTATGAATAGAATTTTCTTAAAAAAATACTTTTTTTTCTTTCCCTATAGGTAATCTCTCAATCAAGCTGGCTATTGTTTTTTTGAGAAATTGCAGAGGGAGACAGTATTGCTTTATTGTGTATGCCTCTTGTGGAAGAGAGTTTTCCATGTGACAGGGTTTGATTTGGCGATAAGCTTCTTTTTTGTTATTTTAAAGAAGAATTATAGGGATAGTTTTCTGCTTGTTTAATCCATTCTAATACTTGACCTGTAACTGCTTTTCTAGGCTTAGGGTTTTCAAGAGGACTATAAATTCTGGTTCACTCAGTAAGGGTTGATACTTCCATTGCATCTCTTGGCTTGTATAATATTTGGTAACACTCTTATTGGTGTGTGCTTTCTATGAAATATATATCATAATCTGGTTGCTGATTGATGTCATAGAAAGTGGGTGAGAAGATACTGTTCTTAGTCTGAACTATTCTGGATTCATATTTATCAACTGAGGTACATATGCCTTTTCAAAAGCTGGAGATGTCCGTTTTGTGAGGACAATTTTTTATCATTTTGATGATCTTGATATATATTGTAATTTGGAGTTGGGATTTATTCACTTTAACTGTAAATAAAACTCTTTATGTTATTCTATTGATTTCACTTTTTTTTAAATTTGTAAGTCTTACAATATATTGTTCCCTACTATACATTCTCTATTCCATTTATTTTATAGATTTTGGTCTTCAGCAGCTGTTTTAAGGTGTTTGCACCATAGGTTACGATTACCAAGGAGCTAATTCATTTAGAAAGGTTTGCATCATAGTTCGTAACCTTAGATTGCTGCTGATTGATGTCATAGAACGTGGGTGAGAAGATAGTGTTCTTAGTCTGAAGTATTCTGGATTCATATTTATCAACTGAGGTACATATGCTTTTTCAGAAGTTGGAGATGTTTGTTTCGTAGTTTTGTGAGGACAATTTTTATCATTTTGATCTTGATATGTGTACAGCAGTCAAAATTGTAAATAAAAAAGAAATCTTTATGTTATTCTATTGATGTCACGTTTTTTTTTTTTTAATGTCTTCAATATACTGTTTTCTACTATACATTCTCTATTCTATTTATTCTATAGATTTTGGTCCTCAGCTGCAATTTTAAGGAGTTTACATCATAGTTCTTTTGATAAAAGTTTGAAAGGTTTGCATCATAGGTTTTGATTACCAAGGAGCTAATACCTTCAGAAAGGTCTACATTATAGTTCGTAACCATAGATTGTTGATAAATAATTTCTTAGTTGAAGAAAGTGAGTGGGTAGATACTGTCATTGTCCAACCAAGTCTATTTTCAGGCTGAAGTTTTTGCCATTTTGGACTCATATTTGAGCTAATTACATTCTTCTGTATAAGTTGGATTTTATTGTTTTATGTGGGACGATGTTTGATTATTTATCTTGATCTGTCTACAGGAGTGGAAACTGATTTGGACTTTCTTGTACTTGAGCAGTTGAGTCTGTGTGGATGTCTTAAATCTTTCTCAAACTTAAACTGTGTAGACTACAACAATAAGAAAACTCATACTGTCTTGAATTTTACAATTTTCTTATAAGTCCTTTGATATAGTGTTCCCACTAACTATGTTATTATACTATTCCCTGTTCAATTTATTTATAGGTTTTGATCCTTGATAGCTGTTTTAAGGCTTTAGTTTTGGCGACGTTGGCTTTTCTTGATCGATTTGGTTCTTGTCTATTGTAGCACGATTCCTTATTGTTGGCTTGCTGGTAATTATGAGTTTTAAAAAGTTAAAATAACATTGTAAAAAAAAATTACTGGTGCTTCCATTATGTGTATTTTAGTATCCATTTGTTCGGCTTTAACTAATCTCAGCATTACTCGGCATTTTGTTCCAGTTCCTTTTTCTAACTGCCATCTACATGCACTTATTACAACTTTTAAGAACCTAAGATTGTCAATTTTGTCGTTGGGCAGTCATAAATGATAAGAGCTGCCAGAAAAATATAATATTTACCTTGTATGGAAGAGTTCTTCTATTCCTTATGCAACTTTTGCAATTGTAGGTGCATGTGAAAAAATCTCGCTGGAATTTTTTTTTGGTGCTTGGCAGCTTAAGGCTTGTTGTTCTTGTTGGCAGCTTAAGCGATGGAGTTTAGTTTGGCAATAAGCAATCTTTTCTTTCCCCCTTGTTTTCTTTATTCTCTCCTTCAATCATATGATTATAAGGATATTTTCCCTATTGTTTTCTAATATTAGGCAATATATGCTTTTTTTAGGATTTGGTTTCCTTGAGGATTATAAATTTTAGTCTCACTCAACAGGGGTTCGAAAATTCCATTCAAATTCTTGTCCTGCTTTCTAGTTCGACTTTAGTCATTCTATTTTGGCAAGCTTATATCTAATTCAGATGTGGTAATACCTTTATTAGTGTGAGTTGTGGGAAAGTAATTTTGATATTTCTTTATCCTGTAGTGATAGGCATGAGGAGTGCTTGCTGGAATTAACTTATCTCTCTGGATTTGCATCATAATTATAATATTGAATTGTCGCTGATTTGATTTTGTAGTCATTGAAAATGAGAAGATACTGTCAAAGTCCTGCCTAATCCTTTGTTAGTCTGAAGGTTTTGCTATTTTGGACTCAAATTCACTAAACAACAATCTTCTCTATAAGCTGCTAATTTTTTTGTAAATTTGTGAGGGTGGTGTTTGGTGTTATTGATAACTGTATGTCTACAGTAGGGGAAAATTGTGATTTGGACTTTAACATACCTGAGCAGGAGTTTGTGCTGTGTTGACTGCAACAATAAGCAATCTCTTCCCTTCTCTTGATTTTTCCTTTTACTTATGAGTCTTTTAAAACACTGTTTGCCCAAACATGATACTATTCAGTATTTTTGTTCAATTTATTTTACAGATTTTGGTGCTTGGCTGTTTGTTGCAGCAAAATTGTCTTTTCTAAATCAATCTGGTATCCTACTTGGGAAATAAAGTTTGTTGGGTACCTTAGGCATTGATTATGGTCTCTTTATCTTTGTAGTCATTATTTCTTCTCCCATAATTTGAAGATATAAGTTTTGGATTAAGATATTTATGAGTGAGAAAACAAATTGTAGGACTGACATCATACTTTTCTTTGGTTTTCACAATTAATTCATATTGTTGTTACGAATCAGAGATTCAGGTTTTCTTTGTTACGAATCAGAGATTCAGGTTTTCTTTGTTTCGAATTGGATGTGATTTTGTTGATGATATCTTTCAATTGGTCCATGATTGCTTTTAGAGATTCAGGTTTTCTTTGTTACAAATCAGATAAGATTTTCTTGATGCTATCTTGTAGAAATGAGCTTTGGGCTTTCAGAGTTACATGGATTTATGTCTATAGGGATTTTTTTTTTCAATACCTGGAGATTTTCTAGGTTTTCTTTCAAGAAATTGCAATGGGATTTCAGATTTATATGGATTCATCTTGTATATGTTGGTGATTGCTCTGTTTTTAAGCTGTCAGAGTTTCCTGGATTTATGTTAATACTTGTGAATTAGGTATTTCTCTCAATACCTTGGCGATTTTCTAGGTTTTGTTTCAAGAAATTACAGGAATTTCAGATTTATATGGATTTATCACTCTATGATTAACCTGGGTTTCATTCAAGAAGTTGGTCATCGTTTTTTTTTGCAGAGGGATTTATTGCTATATTGTGTATGCCTCTTGTGGAAGAGAGTTTTCCTTTCAGAACTATATGGATTTATCTTCTATTGCAACTACTGCTATTCTGAGTTCATGTTTAAAATGTCTATTACAAGAAAATTTGTGTCCGTGGCAGGGTTTGATTTGAGTATAAGTTATAGGGATAGTTTTCTGCTTGTTTAATCCATTCTAATACTTGGCCTGTGACTGCTTTTGTGACCACTTCTGTGACTGCTTTGGTTTTGAAGGGGACTATAAATTCTGGTTTGCTCAAGGGTACCATAAATTCTGGTTCACTCAGTAAAGGTTGAAACTTCCATTGCATCTTGTCTTGTTTAATATTTAGTAAAACTCTCTTATTGGTGTGTGCTTTCTGGGAAATACATATCATAATCTTAGATTGATGTTGATTGATGTCATAGAAAGTGGGTGAGAAGATACTGTTCTTAGTCTGAAATATTCTGGATTCATATTTATCAACTGAGGTACATATGCTTTTTCAGAAGTTGGAGATGTTCATTTTGTAGTTTTGTGTGGACAATTTTTTATCATTTTGATCTTGATATGTTTACAGCAGTCAAAATTGTAAATAAAAAAATATATTTATGTTATTCTATTGATTTCATTTTTTTTAAGCTTTTAATATACTGTTCCCTACTATACGTTCTCTATTCTATTTATCCTATAGAATTTGGTCCTCAGCAGCTATTTTAAGGTGTTTGCATCATAGTTATTTTGATAAATGTTTGAAAGGTTTGCATCATAGATTTCGATTACTGAGGAGCTAATTCCGTTCAGAAAGGTTTGCATCATAGTTTGTAACCTTTGATTGTTACTAATTAATTTCCCAGTTGTAGAAAGTGAGTGGGTAGATATTGTCATTATCCAACCAAGTCCATTTTCAGGCTGAAGTTTTTGCCATTTTGGACTCATATTTGTGCTCTGAATGATGTGCTTCTGTATAAGTTGGTGATGTCTATTTTGTTGTTTTATGTGGACAATGTTTGATTATTTATCTTGATCTGTCTACAGGAGTGGAAACTGATTTGAGCTTATTTGTACCTGAGCAGTCGAGTTTGTGTAGAAGTCTTAAATCTCTCTCAAACTTAAACTGTGTAGACTACAACAATAAAAAAACTGTGTATTGAACTTTACATTTTGCTTATAAGTCCATAATATAGTGCTCCCACTAACTGTGATATTATACTATTCCTTGTTCAATTTATTTATAGGTTTTGGTCCTCAATAGCTGTTTTAAGGCATTTGTTTTGGTGAAGTTGGCTTTCCTCGATTGATTTGGTTCATGTCTATAAGAGCATGACTCCTTATTGTTGGCTTGCTGATAGATGAATTTTTAAAAGTTAAAATAACATTATATATATAAAAAAAAATACTGGTGCTTCCATTATGTGTATTTTAGGATCTATTTGTTTGGCTTTAACTAATTCTAGCATTACTCGGCATTTTTGTTTTAGTTCCTTTTCTAACTGCCAGCTTTAAGAATGGTTGTTTGAATGACAGAAAAATATAAGATTTACCTTGTATGGAAGATTTCTTCTATTCTTTATGAAACTTTGCTATTGTAGGTGCATGTGAAAAAATCTCACTGGAATTTTATTTTATTTTATTTTTTTTTTTTTGGGGTGCTTGGCAGCTTAAGGCTTGTTCTGCGTAAGTGATGGAGTTTAGTTTGGCGATAAGCAATCTTTTCTTTCCCCCTTGTTTTCTTTATTCTCTCCTTCAATCATATGAATTATAAGGATATTTGTTTTCTAATATTAGGCAATATATGCCTTTTTTTAGGATTTGGTTTCCTTGAGGATTATAAATTTCAGTCTCACTCAATGCCAGTTCGAAAGTTCCATTGTAATTCTTGTCCTTTTGTCCTGCTTTCTAGTTCGACCTTAGTCATTCTATTTTGGCAAGCTTATATCTTTTTTGTATGTGGTAATACCTTTTATTAGTGTGGGTAGTTCCTGTGGTGATTTGCATGAGTTGGGCTTTGAATTTTCACCATGGTCAATATTGATTTATTGTCATTGGCAGATTGATAAGACAAGATCTGCATGCCTTAAATATAGCTGTTCTCTAAATACAAGGGAAGTTTAGGTTTGTGCTTCCTTATACCTACTCTATAGGTTAGTTGGTTGGGTTTCAAAGTTATGTAGTTTTATCTTGTATTTTGTTGGATCATGCTCTAGGATAGGAGGGTTTTATGATTTTGTTACCCCTAAATTAATTTGTTTAATATGTGTAGGTATGGTATGTCTACTTGGTATGGAGATTGAAGAGGACCTAAGGCAATAATCTTTCTTTATCAGTTGATTTCACTGTTCTCTTCATAATAGCTGAATGATAATGTTTCTGGTTGTGTGTTTTTTTACTTCTTTGGCCTGCAACTTCATTTTGTTAATTGAAGTCTTGCTATTTGTTGTCTGTTTGCTATTTGTTGGTAGTCAGAATTCTTGAATCTTGATGTGTCTACAGATGGGGAAATTGGGATTTACAATCTTGATGTTTCTACAGCAGGGGAAATGTGATGTAGTTGCGCAACAAAGTGCATAGAAGTCTTGAATTTTTTTATATGAGGATCTAAGGCAATAATTTTTTCTTATCAATTTATCTCGTCATCCTCTCCCTAACACGTGAAGATTAATGTTTCTGCTTGAATGTTTCTCTAGTTTGTGCTAAACAATGGAGTTTCATTATGTCTTGCTATCTATTGCTAATTCAAAGACTTTAATCATGATGTGTCTACAGGTGGAAAAATTATGATTTACTTTTTCAGCAAGAGTGTGTAAAAGTTTTTCGATTATCATTCTCTTTTGATTTCACGTTTTTTTTACCCTTGAACATGATTTTGTCTCTTGTTCAATTTATTTTATGGACTTTGTTACTTTGCAGATTTTTTAAGGCATTTATGTTGGATCTATGTCTGCTTTTCTAGATCAATTTGATCCTCTTTATAAGGAGCCCAAATATGTATACTGTCTCTTCTCTTATTGTTGTCTGGCAGGTTATTATTTATTTTTTGATAAATAACGTAAGAACTTTTTATTAGGGAATAGCCTACCCGAGTATACTAGAAATGTACTATAGTGGCAGAAATTAGTAACCCAAATTATAATGATCAAGAAGAATAGGGAGGGACAAAGAAGTGCATGAAAGTAAAACTAAGCTCCATTCAAGGAGAGTATGGAAGGAAAAGGACTGGCAGGTTATTATGTGATCCAAGTATTTAAAATTCAATATGTAAATGAAAATGGCTGCTTTAATAAACTCCAGCATTGCTCATCATGATTGTCCTGTTTCCTTTTTCTATTGCCATCAACTTGCACTCATGACAACTTTAGAACTTATGATCATTTTTTTCTCTTGCCATCAGCTTTGGTCTATATTGTCAAAAATAAATAATAAATTGTGATTCATTATTGGGCAATCATATATGTTAAATATTTGCATTTTTTAAACATGGCTGCTCTTTAAATTCCTGAACAGTATGTGTATGCTTCCTTGTGTCTTCTGTATAGGTTTTAAAGTTATAACTTCTGTGGATGTGGTTTGTATAGTTGGACTGTGTGGGGTTGATATTTCGGGGCTTATGGCTCTGTTGCCCCAATTCTTGTGTTTAAAAAATTTCATGCTGTTATCTACTTGGGTGGCAAAGTTTGATGGGGGACCTCAGGTAATAAGCTCTCTTTATGTCTTAATTTCATTATATTTTTTTTCTTAATTTGAAGTTTTAAGTATTGAAGTAAGATATGTATGAGTTAGAAAAACAATTTGTTGGACTGACATTGGGTTGAGAACAGGCTTCTATTGCAACTGTATTTTAGTTTTTGCTTTTGATCCTAATACTTCCTTAACTACTTGCTTGACCCCTAAGAGGTTTTTGGTTTTCTGTTACATATATATATATATTTTCCTTTCTTTGTAATCTTTTAAAAAAATAAAAATAATGGCTAATTATTTTAATCTACATTTTTATTATTGTAGATTGGATGTCTTTTTATTATTGTAGATTGGATGTCTTGCTTGTCTACTTTGTCGGTTTTTTTAATTTAAGTGCTGATGCATTTGTGGTACTTTGGCTAGGTTGATTTTGTTTGGTTGCTTCTTGATGAAACATGCTTTAGACTAGTCTTGATCTTTATAATTTTTTTTTTTCCTTTAGAAGTACAATCTTATAATTTATAATTATCCTAAACTATGTAGCTGGAATTCTGATTTTCAGTTTGCTCATGTAGGTCAACTTTCATGTAGCACCTGGTTTCTATTGATGTTTCCTTGCTTCAAGTGGAACCTGGTTATGTTGTGCTAGCAGCTCTATTTCTAGTTTGGAGCATAATACGTGAAGTTTCCTTTCCCCTATAGTTGGCCGTCCGGAAATTATGGGTCTAAAATTTAAAACTCTTTTCTTGTTCTCTTGATTTCACTTTTTGCACATACATCTTTTAATATATAATTCCCTCAAATGGAATCCTTGTTCCTTGTTGCACCAAACTTCTGTAGAGATTGATCGATGCTGAATGTGGTTTAATTTGGGGCCATTTTATGTTTGCAAGGTCATCGCTTATTTGAATGTGGTAATTTCTCTTATTGGTATGGTGCAGGTAGATTGATGTTAATCTTGTGGTTGTCCTGGTAGAATTCTTCAGGTTATTGCTTATTGGTTTGTCCTGTGATTGGCATTACTTAGGCTTTTTGTGAATCAAATTTAGCATTATTATTTGTAAAAATTATGTGAATCAAATTCATTTAATCTATGTATTTAGTTTTCGCATCATTATTTGTAAAAATGGTATGTTGATTGATTGATTTCCTGGTCATAGGAATGTTTGAGTAGATGCCATCTGTGTTGAACCTTGACTCCTACCCCCCCCCCCCCCCCCCTCTCTTTTTCCTTATAAAAATACTGAAGTTTAAAATGGGGGAAAAAATTAAGCGCATGGCATATTAGTTTGATTGGTGGAAAAAAAAAACATTAAAAATAGTATATTTCTATTATTACACTTGGGTAGGTTAGAAATAGTGACAAATAAAAGGATTACGATTAGAAATCTTCTTAAGAAATAATACTCTTTTTTTTTTTTTTTGAGAAATTGCAGAGGGAGACGTTATTGATTTTTTGCTTTATTGTGTATGCCTGTTGTGGATGAGAGTTTTCCTTTTAGAACTATATGGATTTATCTTCTATTGCAACTAAACAACAAGAATTTTCTGTGTCTGTGACAGGGTTTGATTTGGCGATAAACTTCTTTTTTGATATTTTAAAGAAGAATTATAGGGATAGTTTTCTGCTTGTATTAATTCACTCTTATACTTGACCTGTAACTGCTTTTCTAGGCTTTGGTCCTTGATAGCTGGTTGCTGATTGATGTCATAGAAAGTGGGTGAGAAGATACTGTTCTTAGTCTGAACTATTCTGGATTTGTATTTATCAACTGAGGTACATATGCTTTTTCAAAAGCTGGAGATGTCCGTTTTGTGAGGACAATTTTTTTTCTTTTTATCATTTTTATGATCTTGATGTGTTGTAATTTGGAGTTGGGCTTTATTCACTTTAACTGTAAATAGAACTCTTTATGTTATTCTGTTGATTTCACGTTTTTATTATAAGTCTTTCAATATATTGTTCCCTACTACACATTCTCCGTTTCATTTATTTTATAGATTTTGGTCTTCAGCAGCTGTTTAAAGGTGTTTGCATCATAGGTTATGATTACCATGGAGCTAATTCGTTCAGAAAGGCTTGCATCATAGTTTGTAACCTTAGATTGTTGCTGATTGATGTCATAAGTGGGTGAGAAGATAAGTGTTCTTAAGAAAACTCATACTGTCTTGAATTTTATATTTTGCTTGTAAGTCCTTTGATATAGTGTTCCCACCAATTGTGATATTATACCATTCCTTGTTCAATTTATTGATAGGTTTTGGTCCTCTATTGCTGTTTTAAGGCATTAGTTTTGGTGAAGTTGGCTTTCCTCGATTGATTTGGTTCTTGTCTATAGGAGCATGGTTCCTTATTGTTGGCTCGCTGGTAATTATGAGTTTTAAAAAGTTAAAATAATATTGTAAAAAAAAAAAAAAACACTGGTGCTTCCATTATGTGTATTTTAGGATCCGTTTGTTTGGCTTTAACTAATCCCAGCATTGCTCAGTATTTTTGTTCCAGTTCCATTTTTCTAACTGCCATCTACATGCACTTATTTCAACTTTTATGAACCTAAGATCGTCTATTTTGTCATTGGACAGTCATATAAGATAAGAGCTGCCAGCTTTAAAAATGGTTGTTTGAATGCCAGAAAAATATAAGATTTACCTTGTATGGAAGAGTTCTTCTATTTGTTATGCAACTTTTGCAATTGTAGGTGCATGGGAAAAAATCTCACTGGATTTTTTTTTTTGGTGCTTGGCAGCTTAAGGCTTCCTGATCTTGTTGGCAGCTTAAGTGATGTAGTTTAGATTGGCGATAAGCAAATTTTTTTCCCCCTTTTTTTCTTTATTCTCTCCTTCAATCATATGAATTTTAAGGATATTTTCCCTATTGTTTTCTAATATTGGGCAATATATGTTTTTTTTTAGGATTTGGTTTCCTTGAGGATTATAACGTTCAGTCTCAGTTGATGAGGGTTTCAAAAGTTCCATTGAAATTCTTGTCCTTTTGTCCTGCTTTCTAGTTCGACTTTAGTCATTCTATTTTGGCAAGCTTGTATCTAATTCGTATGTGGTAATACCTTTTATTAGTTTAGGTAGTTGCTGTGGTGATTTGCATGAGTTGGGCCTTGAATTTTCATCAAAGTCAATATCGATTTATTGTCATTGGCAGCCAATATGAGATAAGATCTGGATGCCTTAAAAATAGCTGTTCTCTAAATACAAGGGAAGTTTAGAGCTGCTTCCTTATACCTACTCTATAGGTTGGTTGGGTTTCAAAGTTATATAGTGTTCTCTTGAATTGTTGTGATTTTGTTACCCCTAAATTAATCTGTTTAATATGTGTAGGTATGGTATGTCTACCTGGGATGGAGTTTGATGACGACCTAAGGCAATAATCTTTCTTTATCAATTGATTTCACTATTCTCTTCATAATAGTTGGATGATAATGTTTCTGCTTGTGTGTGTTTTTTTTTAGTTCATCGGCCTGTGGCTTCTTTTGTTAATTGAAGTCTTGCTATTTGTTGGTAGTCAGAATTCTTGAATCTTGATGTGTATGGCGAAATTGTGATTTACAATCTTGATGTTTCTACTGCAGGGGAAATGGTGATTTAGTTGTGCAAAAGAGTGCATAGAAGTCTTGAATTTTGATACAGGACCTAAGGCAATATTCTCTTTTTAGCAATTTATCTCATCATTCTCTCCCCAACATGTGAAGATTAATGTTTCTGCTTGAATGTTTCTTTAGTTTGTGCTAAACACTAGAGTTTCATTATGTTCTGCTAGTTATTGCTAGTTCAAAGACTTTGATCATGATGTGTCTACGGGAGGAAAAGTTATGATTTACTTTTGCAGCAGGAGTGTGTAGAAGTCTTTTGATTATCATTCTCCTTTGATTTCACATTTTTTACCCTTGAACATGATCTTGTCCCTTGTTCAATTTATTTTATGTACGTTGGATCGATGTGTTTGGAATTAACTTGTGTCCATGGATTTTAATCATAACTATAATCTTGAATTGTTGCTGATTATTTTGTAGCCATCAAAAGTGAGCAGATACTGTTGAACCTAGTCCATTGTTAACCTCTGCTTCAATCATAAGAATTATAGGGATAATATTTTTCTTGTTTAATTTCTTTCTAATACTTGGGCATGTGAATGCTTTTCTTAGGTGTTGGTTTTATATAGGTTTTGAAACTTCCATTGCATTTCAGTGTGGGAATGTGTCTCAATGGTGTCAGGCAAGTAGATTAACTGAGATTGTTTCCTAAATATGGCTGTCATGGGAAAGTAATTTTAATATTTCTTATCCTGTAGTGATGGGCATGAGGAGTGCTTTCTGGAATTAACTTATCTCTCTGGATTTGCATCATAATTGTAATCTTGAATTGTTGCTGATTTGATTTGGTAGTCATTGAAAATGAGAAGATACTGTTTACATCCTGCCTAATCCTTTGTTAGTCTGAAGGTTTTGCTATTTTGGACTCAAATTCACTAAACAACAATATTCTTCTTTATAAGCTGTCAATTTTTTTTTTTGTAAATTTGTGAGGGTGATGTTTGGTGTTATTGATAACATAATATGTCTACTGGAGGGGAAAATTGTGATTTGGACTTTTGACATACCTGAGCAGGAGTTTGTGCTGTGTTGACCGCAACAATAAGCAATCTCTTCCCTTCTATATACAGTATTTTTGTTCAATTTATTTTACAGATTTTGGTGCTTGGCTGTTTGTTGCAGCAAAATTGACTTCTCAAAATCAATCTGGTATCCTACTTGGGAAATAAATTTTGTTGGGGACCTAAGGCATTAATTAGGCTCTCTTTAACTTTGTATGTCATTATTCTTATCCTAAAATTTGAAGATATAAGTATTGGATTAAGATATTTATGAGTGAGGAAAACAAATTGTAAGATTGACATCACACTTTTCTTTGGTTTTCGCAATTAATTCATATTGCTACTGTGTTTTTTATATTGATTATTGTTGTTTATAATAACCTTTTTGCCACTGTGTTTTAGATTATACTTTTGATCTTTATTCTCCTGTACCTACTTGTCTAATCTTTTTTGTTTCTTCAAATAATAATGTTAGTTTTTTTATATATATATTTTTAATTTTTTTTTCTAGCATAGATATTGTGCTTCCCAGGCTGTGCACCATTAGGGTTTATTTAATTCTAGGGGTGCTGAATTTGCTTACAGTGGACCTAAGGTTGATTTGGTTTTTCTTGCTTCTGAATGAGACATGCTTTTAAGGACTATTATGTAATTTAATATTGCCCTGAACTGTGTGGTTGGGACTTTGTATTTTCTAGTTTGCTCATGTGGGAAGGCAATGCCACCAAGGGTGCAAGGTCCCTACATCTGTCTTCTTGTCTTGTTCCTGTTGATTTTTTGGGCTTTAATGGGAACTAATCATCCACCATATCCAGTTTGGTTTGCAACTTATTGTGTTTATGCGGGAAGCTGGTTATGTGTTTGTGTGTGTGTGTGTGTGTGTGTATGTTTCTTGTGGAATTTGATTTGGCAATAGGCTTTCCTTTCCTCCCTTTTTATTTTATTTCATTTCTGCTACAATGATAAGAGTTTGAAGGATAATTTTTTATTTTCTTAATTATTTTTGATTCTTGGGTTTGTGACTAGCTTTCATAGGAGGATTATAATTCCAGTCTCATTGAGTGAGGTGTTCGACTTCTATTGCAATTCTTGTTCCATTTTCTTGATGGTTTATTTAAATTTTTGGTCATTCTGCATTTGCAACCTCAATAATGAATTCACAAGCTAATCCTGCAATGCCTCTTATTTGTATTGGGGCAAGAATATTACTAAGCGTGACTTGGATATGGTTGTAGATGGAAAACAATACAGTTTCTACTTTCTCTTCTCCTAGATTAGTTGGATTTTTGGGAATTACATGGAATTAACATTATATTTCTTAATTTGTGTCATATTTTGAAATTGGATTGTTGCTGATTGACAAGGTGATGAGCTGTGTTACAAGTGAGTGGGTAGATACTGTCATTGTCTAATCAAGTCCATTTTCAGGCTGAAGTTTTTGCCATTTGGGACTCATATTTGAGCTAATGACATGCTTCTGTATAAGTTGGATTTTATTGTTATATATGGACAATGTTTGATTATTTATCTTGATCTGTCTACAGGAGTGGAAACTGATTTGGACTTTCTTGTACTTGAGCAGGTGCGTTTGTGTAGAAGTCTTAAATCTTTCTCAAACTTGAACTGTGTAGTCTACAACAATAAGAGTTGAGTTTGTGTTGAAGTCTTAAATCTTTCTCAAACTTATTGTGTAGACTACAACAATATGAAAACTCATACTGTCTTGAATTTTACATTTTGCTTATAAGTTCTTTGATATAGTGTTCCCATTCACTGTGATTTTATACTATTACTTGTTCAATTCATTTATAGGTTTTGGTCCTCGATAGCTGTTTTAAGGCATTAGTTTTGGTGAAGTTGGCTTTCATTTGGTTCTTGTCTATAGGAGCACGATTCCTTATTGTTGGCTGGCTTTCCTCGATTGATTTGGTTGTTGTCTATAGGAGCACGATTCCTTATTGTTGGCTCACTGGTAATTATGAGTTTTAAAAAGTTAAAAGAACATTGTAAAAAACAACTGGTGCTTTTGTTATGTGTATTTTAGGATCCATTTGTTCGGCTTTAACTAATCCCAGCATTACTCCGTATTTTTGTTCCAGTTCCTTTTTCTAACTGCCATCTACGTGCACTTATTTCAACTTTTAAGAACCTAAGATCGTCAATTTTGTCATTGGGCAGTCATATAAGATTAGAGCTGCCAGCTTTAAAAATGGTTGTTTGAATGCCAGAAAAATATAAGATTTACCTTGTATGGAAGAGTTCTTCTATTTGTTATGCAACTTTTGCAATTGTAGGTGCATGTGAAAAAATCTCACTGGAATTTTTTTTTTTTTGGTTTGTTGGCAGCTTAAGGCTTGTTGTTCTTGTTGACAGCTTAAGTGATGGAGTTTGGCAATAAGCAATCTTTTCTTTCGCCCCTGTTTTCTTTATTCTCTCCTTCAATCATATGAATTGTTAGGATATTTTCCCTATTGTTTTATATTGGGCAATATATGCTTTTTTTTTAAGGATTTGATTTCCTCGAGAATTATAAATTTGTCTCACTCGACGGGTGTTCGAAAGTTCCATTGAAATTCTTGTCCTTTTGTCCTGCTTTCTAGTTCAACTTTAGTCATTCTATTTTGGCAAGCTTATATCTAATTTGTATGTGGTAATACCTTTTATTAGTGTGGGTAGTTCCTGTGGTGATTTGCATGAGTTGGGCTTTGACTTTTCATCATAGTCAATATCGATTTATTGTCATCACAGGAAATGGTGATTTAGTTGTGCAAAAGAGCGCATAGAAGTATTGAATTTTTATATGAGGACCTAAGGCATTAATCTCTTTTTATCAATTTATCTCATCATTTTCTCCCTAACATGTGAAGATTAATGTTTTTGCTTGAATGTTTCTTTAGATTGTGCTAAACACTGGAGTTTCATTATGTGTTGCTAGTTATTGCTAGTTCAAAGACTTTGATCATGATGTGTCTACAGGAGGAAAAATTATGATCTACTTTTGCGGCAGGAGTGTGTAGAAGCCTTTGATTACCATTCTCTTTTGATTTCACATTTTTAACCCTTGAAGAACACGATCTTGTCCCTTGTTCAATTTATATTATGGACTTTGTTTCTTTGCAGATTTTTTAAGGCATGTACGTTGGATCGATGTGTTTGGAATTAACTTGTGTCCATGGATTTTAATGATAACTATAATCTTGAATTCCTGCTGATCATCTTGTAGCCATCAAAAGTGAGCAGATACTATCGAACCTAGTCCGTTGTTAATCTCTGCTACAATCATAAGAATTATAAGGATAATTTATTTCTTGTTTAATTTCTTTCTAATACTTGGGCATGTGATTGCTTTTCTTAGGTGTTGGTTTTATAGAGGTTTTGAAACTTCCATTGTATTTCAGTGCGGTAATGTGTTTTAATAGTGTCGGGCAGGTAGATTAGCAAAGATTGTGTTCTGTATATGGCTGGCGTGGGAAAGTAATTCTGATATTTCTTTATCTTGTAGTGATGGGCATGAGGAGTGCTTTCTGGAATTAACTTATCACTCTGGATTTGCATCATAATTGTAATCTTGACTTGTTGCTGATTTGATTTTGTAGTCATTGAAAATGAGAAGATGCTGTCAACATCCTGCCTAATCCTTTGTTAGTCTGAAGGTTTTGCTATTTTGGACTCAAATTCACTAAACAACAATATTCTTTTTTATAAGCTGTCAATGTTTCTTTTGTAAATTTGTGAGGGTGATGTTTGGTGTCATTGATTACAATATGTCTACAGGTGGGGAAAATTGTGATTTGGACTTTAACATACCTGAGCAGGAGTTTGTGCTGTGTTGACTGCAACAATAAGCAATCTCTTCCCTTCTCTTGATTTCTCCTTTTGCTTATGTGTCTTTGGTCAATTTATTTTATAGATTTTGGTGCTTGGCTGTTTGTTGCAGCAAAATTGACTTCTCTAAATCAATCTGGTATCCTACATGGAAAATAAAGTTTGTTGGGGACCTAAGGCATTAATTAATCTGTCTTTATCTCTGTATGTCATTATTCTTATCCTAAAATTTGAAGATATAAGTATTGGATTAAGATATTTATGAGTGAGGAAATAAATTGTAGGACTGACATCACACTTTGATCTGTATTCTCCTGTGCCTACTTGCCTGACTTTTTTCTTTCCTCAAATAATAATGTTCGGTAGCTTGGATTTTGTGCTTCCCAGGCTACACACTGTTAGGGTTTATTTAATTCTAGGGGTGCTGAATTTGCTTGTGGTGGACCTAAGGTTGATTTGGTTATTTATTTATTATTTCTGAATGAGACATGCCTTTAAGTACTATTATGTAATTTAATATTGCCTTGAACTGTGTGGTTAGGACTCTGTATTTTCCAGTTTGCTCATGCGGGAAGTCAAAGCCAATGCCACCAAGGGTGTGAGGTTCCTACATCTGTCTTCGTGTCTTGTTCCTGTTGATTTTTTTGGCTTTAAGGGGAACTGATCATCCACCATATCCAATTTGGTTTGGGACTTATTGTGTTTATGCAGGAAGCAGGTTATATATATATATATATATATATATTTATTTATTTATTTCATGGTACTTTGCCCGTTAAGCCGTGGAATCTGATTTGGCAATAGGCTTTCCTTTCCTTCCTTTTTGTTTTATTTTATTTTATTTCTGCTACAATGATAAGAGTTTGAAAGATAGTTTTTCATTTTCTTAATTCTTTCTAATACTTGGGTCTGTGACTGGCTTTCGTAGGATGATTATAATTCTAGTCTCATTGAGTGAGGGTGTTCAACTTCTATTGCAATTCTTGTTCCTTTTTCTTGATGGCTTATTTAAATTTTTGGTTATTCTGCATTTGCAACCTCAATAATGAATTCCCAGGCTAATCCAGCAATGCCTCTTATTGGACTGGGGCTAGAATATAACTACATGTGACTTGGGTATGGTTGTAGAGGGAAAACAATACAGGTTCTGCTTTCTCTTCTCCTAGATTAGGTGGACTTTTTGGGACTTACATGGAATTAACATTATGTTTCTTAATTTGTGTCATATATTGTGAACTTGGATTGTTGTTGATTGATATTGCTTTCATCGAATATTTGGCGATAGAGAAGACCGGGGTTTTCAGAGTTCGAATAATTTATCATTATAATTATTGGTTCTATTGAAATATTGTAGTGTTTTATTAGTTGTTTTGCTTTCTTAGTGCATGACAAAAATCTATCTCTTATACGTTTATAGGATTTTTTTTTTGGTCCTTTCTCTTGCAATCATAAGATCTATACAACTTTTGGCTCGTCTTAATTTTCTAATTCAAGGACCTATAACAGCTTTTTTTAGGCTAGGTTTTTTGGACGGCTATAAGTTCAGTCTCACCTAGTGAGGATTTGAAATTTCCCTTGCAATTCTTGTTCCTTTGTATTGTTTTGTTCAATTTGAATATGGTAATGCCTCTTATTGTTGTGGGACAGGTAAATGACAAAGTTTGTGACCTTAAGATGGTTGCCGAGGGTAAATAATACAAATTTTTAGCTTTATCTTGTCTTCATTTGCATGGTTTGTGGTTCCTTGGAATGACATGGATCTAAATTATGTCTTAAGTTTGCATCATAGTTCTTTTGATAAACGTTTGAAAGGTTTGCATCATAGGTTACGATTACCAAGGAGCTATTTCGTTCAGAAAGGTTTGTATCATAGTTCATGACCTTAGATTGTTGCTAATTAGTTTCCTAGTTGTAGAAAGTGAGCGGGTAGATACTGTCATTGCTGAACCAAGTCCATATCCAAACTGAAGTTTTTGCCATTCTGGACTCATATTTGAGCTCTGAAGTTTTTGCCATGCTTCTGTATAAATTAGTGATGTCTATTTTGTTGTTTTATGTGGACAATGTTTGATTATTTTTATCTTGATCTGCCTACAGGGTTGGAAACTGATTTGGACTTTCTTGTGCTTGAGCTGGTGAGTTTGTGTAGAAGTCTTAAATCTTTCTCGAACTTAAACTGTGTAGACTACAACAATAAGAAATCTCAGTGTCTTGACTTTTCGTTTTGCTCATGAGTCCTTTAATATAGTGTTCCCACTAATTGTGATGCTATACTATTCCTTGTTCAGTTTATTTGTAGGTTTCGGTCCTCGATAGCTCTTTTAAGGCATTTGTTTTGGTGAAGTTGCTTTCCTCGATTGATTTGGTTCTTGTCTATAGGAGCACAATTCCATATTGTTGACTGGCTGGTAATTATGAGTATTAAAAGTTAAATCAACATTGTTAAAAAAAAAAATACAAGGGCTTGCATTTTGTGTATTTTAGGCTCCAACTGTTTGGTTTTAACTAATCCCAACATTACTTTGCATTTTTGTCCTTGATCCTTTTTCTAACTGCTGTCTACATGCACTTATTACAGCTTTTAAGAACTTAAGATCGTCAATTTTGTCATTGGGCAGTCATATAAGATAACAGCAGCCAACTTTAAAAATGGTTGTTTGAATGCCAGAAAAATATAAGATTTACCCTGTGTGGAAGAGTTCTTCTATTCGTTATGCAACTTTTTTAATTGTAGGTGCATGTGAAAAAATCTCACTGGGAATATTTTTTGGTGCTTGACAGCTTAGGGCTTGTTGTTGTTGGCAGCTTAAGTGATGGAGTTTAGTTTGGCGATAAGCAATATTTTCTTTCCCCCTTGTTTTCTTTATTCTCTCCTTCAATCATATGAATTATATGCCACTAAAGGTTTGAGCTTTCTACATCTGTTTGGTCATCCTGTGTTGGGAGTTTCATATCCAATTTGGTTTGCCACTTATTATGTTTCTACCGAATGCAGCATTTTTTTTTAATTATTATTTTTGTGGTATGCAGCTTAAGCAGTGGAGTCTGATCTGGCAATATGCTCTCTTTTCCCCCCTTTTTATGTTACTTCCTTTTCCTCTACTTCAATCAGAAGAACTTGAAGGATAATTTTTTCTTGTTTTAATGCCTTTCTAATAGGTTGTGTGAATGCTTTTCCTAGGAGAGTTACAAGTTCTAGTCTCCTGAGTGAGGTTTTGAAACTACTATTGTAATATTTGTTCCTTTTACTTGTTTCATTTAATTTTTGGTCATTTTGTGTTGGCAACCACAGTAATGAATACCCAGTTTAAGCCAGTGATGCCTCTTACTGGTGTGGAGCAGTAACATAGCCATGTGTGACCTGAATTTGGTTGTAGATGTAAAACAATACAGGTTTTGCTTTCTCTTCTCTTAGCAGTAGTTGGACTTTTTTGGAATTACAAGGAATTCACTTTATATTTCTGGATTTGTGTCATAATTTGTTAAGTTGGATTGTTGATTTTTTTCTGTGTCACCAACAGGGAAGAGCTAGGCTTTCAGTGTCATAATTATTTATTTTATATTTGTTGGATTATATTTATACCGAAATATAGTAGTTCATTTTATTGGTTGTTTTGAAATTCTTAGTGCTTGTTAAAAATCTATTCCTCTTAAATCTATAGCAACTGGTATTTTCTTTTTGGGTACTTAGTCATGGTTGAGATTGATATAGTGATGAGCTCTTTTTCATCCCACTTTCATCTCTCTCTTGCCATCATAAGAATTATACAATTTTTGGCTCTTTTAATACTTTATAGTATCAGGGCCTGCTTTTGTTAGGCTTTGCTTTTCTGGACAGCCATAAATTCAATGTCCCACCTGGTGAAGGTTTGAAATTTCCCTAGCAATTATATTTCCTCTGTCCTGTCTTGTTTAATTTTTTTCTCATTCAATCTTAATATGGTAATGCCTCTTATTGTTGTGGGACAGGTAAATTAACAAAGTTTGTAGCCGATGTTTGCCAGGGAAAAATAATAGAGGCTTTTGCTTTATCCTGTTATGATTTGCATGTATTGGGCTTTGTAGGAACGACATGGATCAAATTTATGTCTCTAGAATTGCATTATCGTTTGTAACCTTAGATTGTTGCTGATTACTTTCCTTGTCGTAGAAAGTGAGTGGGCAGATACTGTCAATATCAAAATCAGGTTCAATTTCAGTCTGAAGTTTTTGCTATTTCTGGTCTCATATATGAGCACTGATTGACATGTTTCTTTATAAGTTGTAGATGTCCATCTTGTTGTTTTGTGTGGACAATGTTGATTATTTTAATCCTGATCTATCTACAGCAGGGGAAATTGAGTTGGACTTTCTTGTACTTGAGCAGCTGAGTTAGTATAAAAGTCTTACTTTTTTTGAACTCAGTTGTGTTGACTGCAACAATAAGAAAGCTCCTTTTTTTTTTTTTTTTTCTTTTTTGGTTCTTGAATTTCGCATTTTCGCTTATAAGTCCTTTAGTATAGTGTTCCCACTAACATGATACTATACTATTCCTTGTTCAATTTACTTATAGGTTTTGGTCCTCAACAGCTCTGTGAAGGCATTTGTTTCTGTGAAGTTGGCTTTACTAGATCGATTTGGTTCTTGTCCGTAGGAGCACAATCCCTTATTGTTGGCTGGCTGGTAATGATTAGTTTAAAGATTCAATTAACATTGTAAACGAAAATTGGTGCTTGCATTGTGTGTTTTTCAGGCTTCATTTGTTTGGTTTTAACTAATTACAGAACTACTTAGCATTTTTGTCCTGGTTCCTTTCTCTATTGCTGTCTACTTGTACTTCTTACTACTTTTAAGAACCTAAGGTATTCAATTTCATCATTGGGCAGTCATATAAGATAAAAGCAGCCAGCTTCAAAGATGGTTGTTTTGAATGTCATCAATTCTAGTCGTTTTTGCAACTTTTGCAATTTTGGGTCCATGTGAAAAATTCTCACCAGATTTTTTTTGGTGCCAGGCAGCTCAAGCAGTAGGGTCTGGTTTGGCGATAAGCTTCCTTTTTCCTCCCTTGTTTTCTTTATTCTATGCTAAAATCAAATGAATTATAAGGATATTTTTCCAATTGTTCTAATTCCTTCTTATACTTGGGACATGTATGCATTTCTTAGGATTTGGTTTCCTTGAGGATTATAAATTCCAGTCACTCAATGAGGGTTTGAAACTTTCATTCGAATTCTAGTCCCCTTGTCCTGCTGACTCATTCGATTTTTAGTCATTATGTTTTGGCAAACTGATATATGATTATTTTTTAGTAGTTACATTTATTGGTGTGGGCAGATCACGTGCCGTGGTGATTGGCATGAGTTGGGCCTTCTGGGCATTACATGAAGAATTTGCATCATAATCAGTAGTCTTAGGTTATTGCCGATTGATTTCCTCATCATAGAAAGTGAGTTGGCATATCTTGTCAATTTTGAACCAGGTGGTTAGTCTGAAAGTCTTTGTTATTCTGGACTCTGTACTATTTGAGCACTGAGTAACACGTGTCTTTATAAGCTGGTGATGATCTCTTTGTGGTTTTATGAACACAATGTTGATAATTTTAATTTTGATTGTTTACTGGAGGCAAAACTGATTTTGACTTACCTGTATTTATCTTGTAAAGATGAGTTCTTTGGAAGAAAGTTTTTATGGCAACTTTGCAATTTTGAGTGTGTTAAAATCTCAATCCTGACATGTCTACAGGAAGCAGAACTTTTTTTGGACTTATGGAGGAAATTAGATTCTGCAATAAGATCTCTTTTCCTCCTGTTAGTATCTGCCTGTGATGCTTTGAAACTTCCATTACAATTCTTTTCCCTTTGTAATACAGTGTTGTTTAGTTTTGATCATTCTGATTGGGACAACTCATCTCTTATTTATATGGGTCAGGTAGATTGACAGTGACGGTGATCCAAATTTGGTTGTGGAGGTAGCATAATACTGGTTTTTGCTTTGTGCTGTGATTGGCAATAATTTGGCTTTATAATATAACCGATCTGCATGCTTTAAAGACTTGCTGTTCTCTAAATGCCTGAGAAGTGTGCAAAATATTCTCACCTTTCGACTTGCTGCAGTAAATCCAACGACTTTCTTTCCTGAGTAAATTATTCTTGTAGAAGAGCAAAACTTTAATTTGGAACTTCTATCACTGTTTTTGCAGGGAAAAAAATGGTTCAAGAGGTAAATATAAATTGAGGTTTTGAATGGAAGATGGCCATTGTTGTAAATTTCACAACTACCTAGGATCACGTTGTTTCAGATTTCTATGAATTGGCTGAAAGAATTTTAGGCAGTGTTTATTGATAAAAGTTGGCAGCTAACGGTCCGCTTAAGTGTTTTTTCTTTTAATGTAACGGTTCACTAAAGCACTTTTTTTTTTTGGGTAAAAACTAAAGCATTTTTCTTTCAATAGGGAAGGAGTGCAATGCTTGATTTTTTAAATCCTGAAGACCTGAAAGGCAAAACCTTTTGCTTTTTATTCTGTGTTTTTTGACTGGCTACATGGCAGATTTCTAATTGGGTTTTTTTCCTACATGTCAGCACATCCTTAATTGAAGGGACTTACTTTCTCTCAGTTTCGGCTATTATATATAGTATTTGATATGATATGATATGATTTTTAGTTTGTCAGCCTGCAATGCATTTCTTGGCATTGTTTTATGAAATGAGTAGATATATTTAAATTTTCTTCTTCATTTGACTAGTGGAGGTCTAAGTATTATATTAAGGTATTTTTGAATTCCTATTCACCAGGTGACATTGGATTTTGATCATGCTTCTTGTTGGTATTGGACAGGTAGATTCCTCTTATTGGTGTGGGGCAGGTAGATTGATGCTGGCGCTTTTGTTGCCAAGGGAGAATTATATAGGTTATTGGTTTGTCCTGTAATTGCCATTAGTTGGGGTTTTCTGTGAATGAAATGCTTTTAACTTACGTATTTGAATTTTGCATCATTATTCATATAATATGTTGCTGATTGATTTCCAATTCAAAGAAAATGAGTGAGCCGATGCCATCAAGACTTCTTTATAAGCTGGTGATGTTTATTTTGTGGTTGTGACGAGTACTTTCCTGGCTCCCACAATTGTTTTGTATGTTGAAACAAAAATGATTGATTATTTAAACTTGATATGTATGCTGGAGAGGAAATTGTGATTTTGGCTTTCTTGTACTTGAGCAACAGAGTTTTTGTAAAAGTCTTGCTTAAAAATGGTGCTTGAGCTGTGTAATTGAATGCAATAATTGAAAACTCCTTTTATTCTTTCGTCTTCGTTCTTTTCTTATTAATCTTTTGATATAATCTTCCTCGAATGTGTTTACTATTCATGGTTGTTCAATTTGTTTTATAGATTTCAGTGCTAGGCTACATTTCAAGGCATTTTTTGCAGCAAATTTGGCATCTAGGTCAGTTTGGTTCTCTTGTATAGGAGGATAAATGTTTCAACTTTCATTTCCCCTATTATAATTTAAAAGGCTTATATATTTTTTTGTTAAGTAACTTAAATGGCTTATATTGACTATAGTTATTTATCATTTAACCTTTTTGCTTTTGTATTTTAGATCGACAGTAATTTCCTCTTTAACTACTTGCTTGACTCTTTACTCTAATTTTTTTTTTTTTTTTTTTTTTTTCAGGACACATCTCAGTTTGTATTCTTAGGATTATGTGTATTGTCTGTCTGCATTATGTGGATTTATCTATTTGTTTGGGTATGATGTATTTCAGATGCACTTGTGGTGCCTTAACTAAGGCTAAGTTGATTATGTCTATTTTCAATCATACATATGATTTTGTGTTTTGAGTAGTGTTACTCTTTTCTTTTCTTTTCTTTTTTCTTTCCTCTTTGAAAAAAATGTTTTTATAAGTTAGAGTTCTCCGAAATTTTAGCTTTGGAATGCATGTATTTTCAGTTTTCTCGTGGGAAATTAATGCCTGCACAACTGAGGGATTGCACTTTCATTCAGTGCTTGTGCATTTGTCTTAGTGTCTTGTTTCTGTTATTAATCTCTGCTTCTAGTGATACTTGCCCCGTATCTAATTTGGATTTAATCTGGCATTGCGACTTATTGGTTACAGGAAGTTGGATTTTCCCCCCATTGGGCAGCTTAAGTAGTGGAGTTGATTTGGCAATAAGATCTCTTATCCTCCTGTTTTTGTCTCCAATAATGATTAGAATTATGGGGAAGAACTTCTTGATTTTATTCTTTCTAATATTTGGGTCTGTGATTGCTTTTCTAGGCTTCGGTTTCCTAGTGGATTATAAAGCTTTCTTAGAATTACATGGATTTAACTTTTGTCTCTGGATATCGTAGATTTTTTTTTTTTTTGATTGATATCCTTATAACTGAATAGGAGTAGCCTGATGCATCCCATGTTGAACCAAGTTTTTTATTAGTCTGAAGATTTTACAACTATATACTGGAGCAACATGTGTTGTCTAACATCTTATGTCTTTCTTGTACCTTTTCACCTTTTGTTTATAAGTATATGAAGTTTTTCCCTTGATTATGATCCTGTTCCATTTTAATTTATTTTAGTGATTTTGGTACTCGGAAGTTTTTAAGGAATTTTTTGCTGCAAAGTTGGTTTTATAGATTGATCTGGTTTGTCTTCTCTAGTGGCACGAATAAGAAAATTTTCCTTTCCCTTATTGTTATGTGGTTGATTCTTGTATTGTGTGCATTTCAGTCTGCATTTCTGTAGTCATTACTGATTCCAGCAGTACTCAGCATGTTTGTTAGTGCCGTCTACTTGAACTTTTTACAACTTTTTAGAATTTAAGATAATTGATTAATTCATTATTCATTAAAACCTCTTGTGGTTTTGGGAGCTTTGGTTGATATGATGATTTATTGTCTTTGGTTAACTATGTAAGATAGCTGTAGCTTGGTTTAAACATGTCTGCTATTTAAATGCCTTTAAAGTATAGGTTTATGCTTCTGTATCAGTTGGGCTTTCTGGGAATTACATTTGGGCTTTCTGGGAGTTACATGGAGAACTTGCATCATAATTTGTAATCTTATGTTATTGTCGAACCAAGTTGATCCTATGAAAATCGAACCAAGTTGTTAGTCTTCAGTCTTTGTTATTCTGAACTCTGTATTATATGAGCACTGAGTAACACATGCGTCTTTATAAGCTGGTGGTGCTCTCTTTGTGGTTTTATGAACACAATGTTGATAATTTAATTTTGATTGTTTATAGGAGGCGAAACTGATTTTGACTTTCTTGTATTTATCTTATAGAGATGAGTTCTTCCTTTTTTTTTGTCTTTTAATTTTTTTTGTCTACTTCTGCAATTTTAGGAGTGTGTTAAATCTCAATCCATACATACCTACAAGAAGCAGAATTTTTTTGGACTCAATGGTGGAAGTTTGATTTTGCAATAAGATCTCTTTACCTCATGTTAGTTTCAGCCAGTGGCGGTGTGAAACTTCCTGTGTAATTCTTTTCCCTTTTTACTACAGTCTTGTTTAGTTTTGATCATTCTATGTGGGACAATTCATCTCTTATTCAAATGTGGGAACTCATCTCTTACTTGTATGGGACAGGTTTATTGATGGTGATAGTGACCCATATTTGGTTGTGGAGGTCGAATAATGGATGTTTTTGCTTTGTTCTGTGATTGGCAATAGTTTGGCACTATGGCTTTATGTGAATTAAGTGATTTTGACTTGACTCTTGGTATTTGCATCATAATTCATAACATTAGCACTTGTTTCTTTTTCTACTACCATCTACTTGCAATTGTCACAATTTTTTAGAGCTTGAGATTTCAATCGTGAATTTGGTCAATATGGTGATTTATTGTTATTGGCAGCCATTTAAAATATAAGATATGCATGCTATAAGGACTTGCTTTTCTGTAAATGCCTATGAAGTGTGGGATGTGCTTCCTTATGTCCGCTCTATAGTTGAGTTGGTAGGGTTTCAAAGTTATATCTTGTATTGTTGGATTGTTATGTCTTGCTGTTTGTTGTTGATCTGAAGTCTTGAATCTTGATGTGTCTACTACAGGAGGGGAAATAGTGATTTACTTGCGCAGCAGTGTGTAGAAGTCTTTAATCTTTCTTGCTCTTAGGTTATAAGAAAACTTTTTTGGTGTCTTATTTTTTTCTTTTGGTGGGCATATCCAGATTGTGAGGATATCCAATTTGGAGTCTCATGGAAAGTGATGCTATTATGTTGTTGGATTGTTCATTGCTTAAGTGCCATGTGTCCTATGAGATTGCCTTACAAGGACAAACATTATCAGCAAATGGTGTAAATTTGATTGAAGTGGAGGGAACTAATAATATCTCAGTTTCCATGGATAAATTACTTGCTTTGGTTTACAATTTACAATTTATGCTCCTTTGCGTTGAATGGTGTATTGTGTTCACGCGAAAGATATTTCTTTTGTCTGAATTTTTTTTGTCTGTTTTATGCAGCTGTGTGTGGCATTCCTTCTTTCATGCTTCCTTTAATATTTTATTTTTTAAATGCAGTATATGTTTATATGTAATTATTCTAAAATGTTATGTCGAAGTTTTGCTATATTTCAAATGAGTGGATCATGGACATTTGGTTTGAAAAATTGAGAATTCCTTGGAAATTATTTGTGTCTACATTTCAAAATTGTGTGTAGTCATGAAAAATATTTTGGCTCTGGAACGAACATCCTGGTTTTTGTTTATTTTTGTAGAATTCTTAAATTGAGACTTCTTTCTTTGGCTAAGCATGATGTGATTGTAGTTATGCCCTGATTCCTAGTGTCATGTACTTCATTGGTTATTTCTGATTCTTGCAATCTGTTTTTATGAAAGTAGCACTTATCTTTCATTGATCCCCCAGGTCCATTGAAGGTACAATTTTGTGGTTAGTCTTTTGAAAGATGGTTTCAGTGAAGTGGGATTGGGTTTTGTGCAGTGGTGCTTTGGTTAGTTTTAGTATTTAGCAAGAGATTTTTTTCCTTGCCCATTTACGTGGTAAGCTATCTTTTGCTGGGGATCTTGCTATTTTGTTTGACCTCATATGGCACCACTATGTGCCATGCTCTATAAATTTTGTGGTTTTATTGTCTTATATTTTCTTTCACTGTACAAAACAGTATCTTTTATCTTGTAGAGACAGCTCAGAAGTTTTATTGGGAGCTTGTCTATATTTGCCCCCTTAGTCTATCTAGCATACATTATTTGACATCTTGGTGCTCTTTTGGGCTTAAAATAGTATTAATTGTTATATCTCTTCCGTTTGAATTTGTTCTTTGAATCTGCAATGACTACTCTTGTAGGTGTTTCACGGAGAGTGCTTGGAGCAGGTTTTGCAAGTTCTTGCCCAGGGTGCTTGTCTAAGTTGTAGATATTTATTACTTAAGTGATTCTTGGATTCATTTAAAAAAAAAAAAAAAAAAACTGTATTGCTGTTCTAAACCTCATTCTTTGGGGAATTAACTATGTTGTAACAGGTTCTGTAAGTTGTTTTGTCTTATAATATTTTGTCTTGGATTGGACTATTAGGAGATAAGTTTTTGGGCTCTTGGTACACATGTGACCTTCAGTGGATTTTGTTTCTGTTGATTCTGGGGAATGGGGAGTTTTAGCTGGCTCATTATATGGCGTGCCAGGTTGGCCATTTGATATACTGCTCATGGAAATGCTATATATGAATCATCTTCATATAGTGAGTTTGTAAATGAAGTAGTGGATGCCTTGCTTTATTTCCTGATTTATGTGAGAAATCTGTATGCCTTTATCAAAACCAAGGAATCGTAAATCTATTTAAAAGTCTGATGTTTGGTATTTTTTTTGCCTTTTATTAATGGATTGACTCAGTTGACTGTTACCTCTGGATTTTGGAGTGATATTATAGTCAATTTCACTGGGGTTTGCAAGATTTGTTTTGGGGGGGATTTTGAGCAGGGTGGGGTGGTGTTGAGCTCCACTTGTATGTGAGGGTGGTCTCACTTGCCAATTTTTTTTTTTTACTTGGCAAAAAAAATTATATAAATAATTAGTTTGAACTAATTTGTTCTGAGTACATGACTAGAGAATATATATATATATATACACACACATACACACACACACACAAAATTATATACTAGGTTAATTTTGACCGTCTTCATAAAAATGTTAAATATCTTGACTTAAGAATCATAAGAATTTGAGTTTAACAAAAATAAGAGTAATTCATAATATGTATACAATAAATATTTTCACAATATTTTCAGCTTGCTGCATTTGTTGTGAAATTGTTGTGGCCACTTTATTATTATCATTTTAGCATTTTGAATTTTTTATTTTGACCGTTTTAATAAAAATGCTAAATACCCTGACTTAAGAATCGCAAGAATTTGAGTTTAACAAAAATAAAAGTAATGCTGCATTCATAATATTTTTACAATAAATTTTTTCACAATAAAGATTATGTGGTAAGTTATTACTAATTCTAATTTGGGTTCAACGTTGACATGATTTATTCACCAATATTAGCTTGTTACATAATATATATTGTGAAATTGTGGTCACTTTATTATTATCATTTTAGCATTTTTAATTTCCACTTTATTTATTATTAGGTTTTTTTTTTTTTTTTTTTTGGGGGGGGGGGGGGGGAACTTAATATATTTAAGTTGTCTTTTTATTAGATTTTGTATAATTTATATTTCTTAGTGGCCATCCTAAAAAAAATTTCTAGAGTTGCTACTGGTTGAGCCATCTTTGAATAATTTATGATCAAGCCATTTTAAGGTCATTTTAAAAGCCATTTTGCGAGTATTTTAACTTTGATTTCTGAAATATTATAATATTCTTTACTCTAATTTTTTAATTTTTATTTATAGAATTTGGAGATTGGATGCTTTTTATGATTTTTTTTCAATTTATTTATTTATTTTTAATGGAATTTAATGTTGTTTGTTGTAGTAAATAATATATTAATATCACAACTTGGCTCTCTCCAAATCAAAATTTCTGGCTCTGCCCTTGTCTATAGGAGCACAAATATGTGAATTTTTTTTTGCTCCCTTTTATTTTGAGCTGGCTGGTTATTATGGATTAAGAAATTTAAATTCGTTGTGTAAATGAAAATGAGTGCTTCTATTGTGGATATTTCAAGCTCCATTTGTGCGGTTCTATCTCATTCCAACACTCAACATGTTTTCCTTGGTTCCTTTTTCTACTGTCATCCATTTGCACTCATCACAACTTTTTAGAACTTTAGATTTGCAATTTTGAATTTGTCATTTACTCTACAGCCGCATATGATATTTTGCATTAGTTGATGGTGATTTATTGTTATTGGCAACCATATAAGATATGATTGGCACTCTTTATACATGGTTTTTCTTTAAATACAAAATTTTAGGACTGTGCTTCCTTATTTGCACTCGTATTTTTGGGTCATGCTCTGGGATACGAGGACTTTATGATTTTTTAATCCCTAAATCAATCTGTTTAATATGTTTAAGTGTGGTATGTCTACTTGGGATGGTGTTTGATGAGGACCTAAGGAAAAATCTTTCTTTATCAATTGATTTACTTATCTTCTTCATAATAGTTGAATAATAATGTTTCAGCTTGTGTGTTTTTCCTTAGTCAGTCTGCAACTTCATTTTTGTTAATTGAAGTCTAGTTATTTGTTGTCTATTTCATCATTGATATCATTTTCTGTTAGCTGGCAACTGGAGTTTTATACTTTTATTAATGTCTTGCTATTTGTTAGTTAGAAGTTTTGAATCTTGATGTGTCTATAGAAGGGGAAATTGTGATTCACAATCTTGATTTGTGATGATGTGTCTACACTCTATAGGGAAATGGTGATTTTCTTATGCAACAAAGTGCGTAGAATTCTTGAATCTTTATATATGAGGACACAAGGCAATAATCTGTTTTTTATCAATTGAAATCATTCTTCTTTCCCCAACATACGAGTGCCTTGGTTATTAAAAGAAAAAAGAAAAGAAAAGAAAAAGAAACATGTGAGCGTCTTTAGTTTGTCAGCTTGCAACTTCATTTATGCTAAACATTGATTTTTCATTATGTCTTGTTATTTCTTGTTAGTTAGAAGACTTTAACTCATGGTTTGTCTACATGAGGAAAAATTGTGATTTACTTTTGCTTCTAATTTACTTTTGCAGCAAGGGTGTGGTGTAGAAGTGTTTTCTTGGGCAATATGAAAGCCCTTATCATATTTTTTTTATTTTACATTTTGTACCCCTGAATGTTTGAATGTTATATTGTCACTTGTTCAATTTATTTTATGGATTTTGTTTCTTGGTAGTTTTTTTAAGGCATGTATGTTTGATTCGTTTTTCTTTGATCAATTTGGTCCTTTTAATTAGGTGCACACATATGTAAACTGCCTCTCCCATTATTTGTTAATTGCCTCTTTAGGTGCACAAAAATACTAAGAAAAAAGTTAACGGATGTCCTAAGGATATAAATTGAGTAATTTTTATGTACTTTCGGAGCAAATAAAAGGGTGCTGCTCTCACATTCATTGAGGAGCTCATTCTTTAAATTCATGGTGAGGTTCATACTGAATTGAGAAGAGGGGGTATCATTTCTTCGTATTTCAGGAGTACCTAAAAATTTTCTTAGATTTTGGATACATTTTTAATAGAGGACAAGAAAAAAACATTTATAAAAATACTTTTAACCTTATGACCAAGGATTGAATGTTGAATGTATGAAATAATCGTAGATTTTGTCATTGGCAAGGTTTGGGACATGTTATCTCATTTTTAATTAAAAAATTTCTAGTCAGGCAAGCTAAATAGAATTAGCATTTACTCATTTTATAATTTTTTTTAAATAATTTTTTTAAAACATATATCTCCAAATCGTGATAATTGATTTGAATTTTCCCTTTTGAGAAAGAGCTAAAAAGAAGCTGAGGGAATTATATGTGATTGGTATCCACTAATTTTATTTTTATTTGTTTACTAATAATATGTCTACATTAATTAAAAATTATATATAATTATAAAAGTATTAATTATAGGTAGATATTTTCTATAAAAAATTGTGTAGATAAAGATAATATTTTATTAATATTATTAAAACTAATTATATGTATAAAAGATAATATTATTAAAATAGAAATAATTATATGTAAATATAAAATATAATTTTTTTAAATAATATCAAAATTATTTGAGTATTAAAAATTTTTAGACTTTTACATAAAATAATATAACTATGTTAATAATTTTCAATTAAAAGAGCTAATGATAAAAATACTTACACATATACACACACATAATATTGAGTTGAAGCAAGGGCTGTAGTGAGCGTGTTTCATAATTTATAAACTTTTTAAAATTTATTTTTAAATTAAATTAAATGAAGCATCTAAAAAAAAATTACTAATAGAGTTTTACTTTAAAAATTATGCAATGCTCATGGATAAGCCTTTATATACAGAGTCTAGCAAAGATTATTTTTGCCAACTTATTTTACTATTTAGCTTATTTTTGTTACTATTTATGGGTTTCACGACACTTTTGGGTACTATTCATAGGTCTTCTTGTACTATTTTAGCTAATTTTTATTTTTATGTACAGTACTTTCAGCAAAATAAGCAGATTACAAACAGAGATATAATCCATTAATATGTAACTAAAGTCGGAAAAATTGAAAAAAAACAAAAAAAAAAAACTAGTACCATTAATTTAATTTGATCTTGTGAGGAACTCAAAAAATTAACTTATTTATTACAAAAGTGAGTCACCTCCCCCTTTTGTGTTTACTTTTTATTTTTTGGTTCTTATTAACAAATGTTCTTAGAACATTGATTAATGAACTAATCTAGAAAATATTAATATCACTTTTATGAAAAATATAAAAACTTATGAAACAAGTCAATTATTTTTATTGTTCCCCATAATTTTTTTTCTAAAAATTGTTAATTAACAAATGCTTTTGGAGCATCTATTAACATTTGTTTTCTTTTTTAATATTTTCTTCTCTCTATTTTCTGCCACTTCTTCTTGTGGGTATTGGGTGTGTATTTATACTTGCTCAAGTTTATCTCCCAATGATAAGGATGTGGTAGTGAGCTATAGTTCCATCACCTGTCTCTTCACCTACTTTTATAGGTCGTTTGGGAAGAGGGAAAGATTAGGCCTACAGTAGGTTGCTCTATTTAGATTGATCTTTCAACATTTAATACTTGAGAAACTATTGGTAAGTGAGGGTTATTAACGTGAGCTGATAGGGGTTATTCCCTTTATACGTGCTACTTTCTCTGTCAAGAGCTCTTCTTATTTTCGCAATTTACAATAAAATTGCATCTTAAATGAAATATTGGAGCCTTATGTACCTAGTGCTTAATTGAAAGTTACTTGTATGAAATAATTGTGGATTTTGCCATTGGCTATGTCTTGGATATATTATTTGATTAACGATATGCATTCAATATTTTTGTAATTAAAGAAATTTCTAAATGGGTAAGCTAAAAGATCCATTACTCATTTTTATAATTTATTTAAAATATATTTTTTAACCAAACCTCATTGCAGGCACTGAATGAATGAAATGAGTGAAGACTTTGCTTTTGTGAAAGTACTAAAAAGAAGCTGAGATAATATGTGGTCGGTATTCAATAATTTTATTTTATTTTTATTAATAATATGTCCATATCATGTATGGATTAATTAAAAATTATATATAACTAAAGATAATATTTTATTAATAATATAGATAAAGATAATATTTTATATAAACTAATGTAAATAAAAGATATAATATTTTTTTTTAATAATATAAAAAATATGAGTCCCTTGAAAATTATTATAGACTTTTATAAAATAATAAGCTAATATAAAAAATACATTAATTCTACTAGTCTTATATATATATATATATATATATATATATATATATGTATGTATGTAGGGTTAGGATTTGTGGCTCAAGCCCAGAACAATAAATTTTTAGAGAATGGGTGAAAGAGCTAGATTGATTATGGAATTGACAATAGTTAATCACAATTTACATGTATAAACCAACGTGAAGTTATTCATAAAAAATGGAATGACTTGGTTTCCGAAGAGGCATATCATTGATCATATAGCGGTTACAATTCTTAAAATTACAGTAAGATTTTCTTTTTTTTTTTTTTTTTTTTTTTTTTCTTTTTTTCTTCCTCCTTTTCTCAGGAGCCTCCTTCCTTTATATATCTTCCATTCTCCTCACCTCCATCGTCCACTTGTACCTCATCCGTGAGCCTACTTGAGTATATGTCATGTCAGCATCTCCTTTAGCTCTGTGTGAGTGGCGGTAGGTGAGGTTAAACTGTTCAGGAGTATTTTCCACATAAATACGGCCATAAAAGTTGTTGTAGAGCCTTAAATACGGTGGTAGCAGCTTTCTCTTTAGATATTTCTTCATCCTTATCGTCTCTAAGTATATTCAGAGTTTATCTTGATCAGGAGGAGTCCTCGGAAGATCATTTTAATCTTTTATACGTTCAATTGATTCATACTATTCGTGTTAGAGGAATATAATCTCTTCGGACAGAAGGTGACTTCTTTGGATTGTAATCACTTTTCTTTCAAGGGGTTCCTCTTCCAGATGGGCCTTGCCCTTACCTCTCATTCTCTTCGGACGTACAGTAATCCTCACATGGGGCTCTAGGCTCACTACATTAGACTGGGCCTTTTCCCTCTACAATAGCCCCTCAAAATTTTAATTTTTCCCTCGCATCTGAGGAGAAAGAATAAGATTTTGACCCGCCATGTAAGAAAAGAGAAATAAAAAAATTTAAAAGAGAGAACTCGTAAATATCCCAGTTTACATGTGCGCGGACATAGAGACAAGCGCTTCATTATTGTCACTGTCAGTTCTGTATTCTCAAAGCGTTGTATTAGTTACTCCAGGCGGCGTTTTGTCTTTTGCATCCAACAGTGGATTGTTGATCCAATAGACAGGGTTCTTCTTCGGGATTTGGATGGGATGAATTACACCCTTTCACCTGTCCCTGTATATAAGCCCTCAGAGGAGGTTATTTTTCTTTTCTTTACGCATCCTCAGAATACCCAGTGAACTTATTCATTCAAAACCCTTTAAGCTTCTTCGATTTTCTATCTTCTTTCCTTCCAGGATCTACCAAGATTCCATTTTGAGTTCAGAGATTGTTCTCCACTCTCGTCTGTGTAAGTTTCGGCATCCTTTGGTCCCTTATTTTCTTCTCGGCTAGTATTTTCAACTTTTGAAACCCGTTTCCTGGTCATTGCTTCAATCATTCTCTAAAAATGGGTAAATTCCAACATCTCGTCGATAGTCCGGTGTTGATAGAGGAATTTAAGTGAACTTATGGAATGCCACGAGGGGTAAATATGAGATATTGCCCTCCGGAGCGGATACTAACGGCCCGAAGAGAGGGAGAGGTCGTAATCCCAATGATAGCCTTCATCGAAGGGGGAATGACCCTCCCAATGGGTTCTATCACCTTGAACTACCTTCGCAACCACAGACTCTCTCCTGAGCAGTGCGCGCCCAACACCTTTAGGATACTAGGAGCTATCGATGCCTTGAACCTACAATTAGGACCTGGCATGACCTGGTACATATGTATGAGTGTCATAGCCAAAAAGGGGCGGGATACTACCTTAAATCCCGATCCGACATCGTTAGATTGTTCTCCTGCCTTCCCAAATCAAATAAAGGGATGAAAGACGACTATCTAATCGTCTTGGGTGCATGGCATGACGGTATACATTGTCCGACCGAGCCAGGAGAGCTAGGTGTGACTTCCTAGACTTAGGATTTCTAACAATAGTCTTAGGATCTTCATTCTTCATAACCTGTTTTTTTTTATGCTGTCATATTTCAATCTTCTGACCAGGTTTGTTTGTTTGTTTATTTATTTATTTATTTATAGATAAAGCACATACTACTACTCGGCTCAGCCTTACCAACACCGCCGCCCTTAATTATCTACTACGCTCGGAGATATTTGTGAGCGAAGACGGACAGTTTCGGTCCATTCCCCTTATACTCGGTTACACACCCAAGAAAACAGATATTCAGTCGACCGGCAACGCCATTACACAAGGTGATCACCGGCTTTGGCGAATAGACGTCGCTTGGTGACACTTTTTAGCTCCTACGATCTTGAGCCCATTCCACAGTTCAACCCACAGGGTGTTCCATTGTTAATCCGACCAGTTCAACAAGTCCCCCTTGAGCCGGTGATTATAGAAGAGAGGGTCAGATCTTCATCCTCTTTGCTAGAGGAATAGATAGACAAGTTCAGATTTGAAGGAGAAGCTTCAGAGGGAGTGCAGGTAATACCTTTCTCAAATTTCGAGGAGGAGGTTGACAAGCAATCCAGTGTCCACCAATCAATTCTGCTAACCTCTCTCCCAGAGGACTCTTTGGAAGAAGAAGAGATATCCGACTTAAAACTTTTGCTGAAGACGAGGGGCAAGAAAGCTGAGTCTAAAGGGACGGGGACTTCCCGACCAGTGGTGAATTTACCTCCACCTCCACCCCTACCTCAGGTTTCTAATCCGGGTTTAAAACCAATATCGGACTTAAAGAAAAAGAGACCTCTCGAGCCTGAGGAATGGGAGGTGGTGATACCACCTAAGACCACAAAATAACAAAAGGTGGTGAGGGACCATCGAAGCAAGAGGGCCTCATCCGTAGAGAGTCGGGAGGATTCTCCTGCGGCTGACGTGCGTCGAGGGCCACGTACGTGGTCTCCCAGATTGGAACTAGATGGTGTTTCTTTTTCTTAGGAGACCTCTGTTAGAAACTACGATGGGGGAAGAGCGGGGTTGATAGCTGAAGCCTTGGAGCAACCATTACTCCTCCCCCGAGACATGGAGTCATACAGGTGCTTCAGCCAGTATGAACTTTTCATGTCCCTGAAGGGGGACCTGGCCATGGTAAGCGTGCTTATCCAGCTCTTCGGTTGGCATGCTAATTTTCTGTATTTTATTCTAACTCTTTTACTTTACTGTTCAGATTACCCAGCAAGTCTTCGTGGTCGAAGAGTGGAACCGAAAAGCCTATGTTGAAACCCAAGTGGAGGCCCATTCTAGGTCCGAGGCAGAAAAAGTTTTAGGCAGCTTAAAGAAAGAGGTCTTTCAGATCTCCGATCAGCTAAAAGGGATGACTCAATAAAGGAATAGCCTCAATGTTGGTCTCCAAAATGCTGAGAGCTAGGCCGAAGCCTAACGCAAGCTGCTAAATGAAACTCAGAACAATCTGGCCTCTGAGAAAGCTCTTGTGAAGGAACTTCAACTTCAGAAGGCCAGGGAGGTTACTAAGCAGGCTCAGAGGGATGCTCAGCTGGCCAAGGAGGCGACCGAGGTCGAAAAGAAAGCAGCGTTCAACCTAGGTGTGGGCGTAACCGAAAAAGGGTTAATGGAGCAGTTCGCTTCGGTTAGCCGAGATTACTGCGACATAACCTGGGGCAAAGCACTGGATGCTGTCGGCTGATTCGGAGTTGAGGCTGCCTGAGAGCATTTACTATGATCCTGACATCTGAGAGCTCCTAGAGTCTGACCTTCCTCCCCCAGAACAACTCCCCGAAGCTTCGGAGCAACCTTTAGTCAGCCAAGTCCCTCTGAACACGCTTGAGGTTTCCAAGGAGTCTGGTTAACCGGGTGCTCAAAGCAAACCAGCTGAACCATCCAAGGACAAGGGCGAGAACTCGGAAAAAGAAAGAACTTCTTCAAAGCCCAAGGATTAGGTTTCAAAAATTGCGGTTACTCAGACGAGCAAGGCCGATGATCCTGTGATCCCTCAGACAAAATCTTAGATACCTAGGGTTTTTCTTTTGTACCATTTTTTTTTTTTGAAATGTAAAGGATTGTAGACTATCCTGTTTTGGTTAATGAGACGGACTTTATTTTCATTTTTGGTGTATATCACATGACTTATTCTTATTACAAATAACTGTACTTTACAATTATGGTAATGTAGATAAACATAATCACCCTATCCTGCTGATAATATATATAACTAAAATTGGTTCCGAAAAGGATGGTACATAAAAGTTGCTATTAAGTAATGAATATAACAAGTATTATAAAAGTTGGACAGATCTTTTCGCACGTACACCAAGAATATTAGCATAGGTTAGAGTTGATGTTAAACACAGTTAAGAATGTTAGGCAAGATTCATTCTAAAGTTAACCTTCAGTATTAACAGCAACACAGATGTATTAACTAACTAAAAATCACCTGGTCCGAGGGTCACAGGCATGATTGGGTTTAAGTTTAAATACTTAGGGAGAATCACCAAGGGATGTTAACTAACTCAAATCATCTGATCCGAGGACTACAGACATGATTGGATTTAAGTTTAAACATTTAGAGAACCGATAAGGAGTGTTAACTAACCTAAATCATCTGGTGGATTTAAGTTTAAACACTTAGAGAACTGACAAGGAGTGTTAACTAACCCAAATCATCTGGTCTGAGGACTACAGATATGATTGGATTTAAGTTTAAACACTTAGAGAATCGACAAGGAGTATTAACTAACCCAAATCATCTGGTCTGAGGATTACAAGCATGATTGGATTTAAGTTTAAACACTTAGAGAACCGACAAGGAGTGTTAATTAACCCAAATCATCTGGTCCGAGGACTACATATAATTGGATTTAAGTTTAAACACTTAGGGAACAATTAAGAATGACAAGTTATCACAGTGACCAAAGAAATGATTTGATTAATAATAGTACCTTTTGAGGTTATTTACATTCTAGGGATGTAGTATTACATGAATATCCAAGTCCTCCAAGAAATATGCCCCAATGCCAGCCCCTGAAGTAATACGATATGGCCCTTTCTAGTTTGGTCCTAATTTCCCCCAAGTTGGGTTTTTCACAGTGCCAACGACTTTCCTGAGTACCAAATCACTGGGTTCTAGGGGCCTTAGCTTTACGTTGGCATCATAGCCCTGCCTGAGTTTCTGCTGGTAATGTGCCAGTCGAACCATTGCATTTTCTCTCCTTTCTTCGATCAAATCCAAGCTTGCTTCTAGAAGTTTATCATTGCTGGTCGGACTGAACGAGCTAGTTTTTAGAGTTGGGAACCCCGTCTCCAAAGGAATGATAGTTTCAGCGCCATAAGTCATCGAAAAAGGGGTTTCTCCAGTAGATCTGCGAGGCGTAGTTCTGTAAGCCCAAAGCACATGTGGCGACTCTTCAACCCACTTGCCCTTCGCATCATCCAATCTCTTCTTCAATCCATTAACTATGACTTTGTTAACTGCTTCAGCTTGCCTATTCCCTTGAGGGTAGGCAGGGGTAGAGTATCTATTCATGATTCCCAGTTTGCTACAATAACTTCGAAATGTATTACTGTCGAATTGTAAGTCGTTGTCCGAGATGAGAGTATAAGGAACTCCAAAACGAGTAATGATATTCTTCCATACAAATTTTTGCACATCTACGTCTTGGATATTGGCTAGAGGTTCAGCTTCAACTTATTTGGTGAAATAGTCTGTGCCGACCAGAAGGTACTTCCTGTTTCCTATGGCCTTTGGGAATGGACCCACTATATCCAAGCCCCACTATGCGAACGGCCACGAACTAGATAGTGGGTTAAGGACTCCACCTGGTTGGTGTATGTTCGGCGCAAATCATTAATATTAATCGCATTTTTTTACATAATCATGGGCTTCTTTTTGCATGTTCGGCCACCAATACCCTTGAGTAATGGCTCGGTGAGCCAAAGACCTGCCTCTAGTGTGACTCCCACAAATTCCTTCATGCAACTCTTCTAGTAGCGAATCAGCCGTCTCTGGATGAATACATAATAGGTATGGTCCCGAATGGGATTGTTTGTATAATTTTCGGTCTTCGGATAGCCAAAATCTGGTCCCCTTCCTTCGAATTTTGTCAGCCTCCCCCCGTTCTTCCGGCAAAATGTCATCTTTCAAGAAGTTGATTATAGGGTCCATCCAGCAGAGACTGTCTCTGATCTGGTGGACTCGGACTGCATCCCCTCTTGTCCCGGTGGGCTTATGGAAATCTTCAACGAGGATAACCCTTGGTAAATTTTGCTCCGAAGAGGTGGCGAGTGTGGCCAAAGAATCTGTATGTGCGTTACTGCTTCTAGGAACATGCAGCAAGCTGAAAAATTCGAATTCCACCTGCAGACGTTTGACTCGATTCAAGTATCATTGCATTCTTTCATCCTTTGCTTCAAACTCCCCCTATACTTGGCCTACAATTAATCTTGAGTCCGAGAACAACTCCACTGCCTTTCCTCCCATTCTCTGGACCATAGGAATTCTCATCAATAGGACTTCATACTCTGCCTCGTTATTGGTTGCACCGAAATCCAGCCTTAATGACTTTTCAATGATGATTCTCTCTAGAGATATCAAGACTAGCCCTACTCCAAAACCTTTCTGATTTACATATACTTCCCAGTGGGCAGGATCTTGTTGAGAAATCATGCCAACCGATTTTCCATCCATGTCTCTCTCTGTCGTTATTTCTTCTAAGCTGGGTTTCGTGAACTCGGCCACTAAATCTGCAAGGATCTGCCCTTTGACTGAAGTGCGAGGCATATACTTGATATCAAAAGCCTCTAAAATAGTGCCCCACTTGGCTATCCTCCCCGTGTAGTTGGCACTTTGAAGTACGGTCTTAAGCGGGAGTTGCGTGAGTACAACGACAGTATGTGCTTGGAAGTAGTGGGGTAATTTTCGTTTTCCAAGTACTACTGCCAAAATAGCTTTTTCCAATGGCAAGTATCTGATCTCGGCCTCATGTAGAGACTTACTCACATAGTAAACCGGCCTTTGTATACCTTGATCCACTTTTATTAACACTAGAATTACAGCATGGGGAACCACCGCAATATAGACAAACAAGACCTCATCTGGTTTAGGGCTAGACATAATCGGTGGTCGAGCCAAGTAGTCTTTAAGTTGTTGGAAAGCTGAGGCACATTCTTCAGTCCATTCAAATCCCTTTCATTTGTTGATTAACGAGAAGAAGGGTTTACACTTATCCGCGAACCTGGAGATGAATCAGTTCAAAGCAGCTGCCATCCCTGTTAACTTCTGAACCTCTTTCGGATTTCGAGGAGGCTGCAGATTTTGAATAGCCTTTATCTGATCGGGATTAACCTCAATTCCCCTGTGTGTTACCATGTAACCCAAAAATTTGCCTGACCCCACACCAAATGAGCACTTCGAGGCGTTCAAGCGCAACTTGTGTCTTCTTAGGGTTTCAAAAACGTTATCAAGGTCCTTCACATGCTCAGAAATAATTTTGCCTTTTACCACCATATCATCTATGTAGACCTCAACGCTTTTGCCCAATTGTGATTCAAACATCTTGGTCATCATCCGCTGATAAGTAGAACCTGCATTTTTCAGATCGAATGACATCACTTTATAATGGTAATTACCAATGGGGGTAACAAAAGCGGTTTTCTTTTGGTCATTTGGGGCTAACAGTATTCGATGGTAACCTTGGAAAGCATCTAAGAAACTCATCCGAGGATGGCGACAGTAGCATCTACTAATTAATCAATTTTTGGCATAGGGAAAGGATCCTTAGGACAATCCTTATTTAAGTCCGTGAAGTCTACACAAACTCGCCACTTTCTGCTCTTCTTCTTTACCACTATAGTATTTGCTAATCATTTGGGATAAAAAACTTCTTTAATAGCCCCAGCTTGTTTGAGCTTCATCACTTCTTCTTTAACTGCATTCGCATGCTTTTTGGATGGCTGTCGAGGAGGCTGCTTCTTGGGTACACTCAGTGGGTTGACCCTCAAATGATGGCAAATGAACTCTGGATCTGCTCTTGGGGCTTCGTAAGTACTCCAGGAAAATACATCAATATTTCTTTTAAGGAAATCAATTAGCTCTTCTTTTTTTGGTTGAGGTATCTGAGACCCGATTTGAAAGTATCTTTCAGGATTGCCCCCAATTAAAACTTGCACTAAGTCCTCGCATTTAGCGCCTTCATCAAGATCTTCGATGGGTGACAACTGACCTCTTAACTGCTATAAGTCTCCCTCCGCGCTGACTGAGGATTCAGTTTCAGGCTTGTGTCGTATAGCAGCCACCAAACATTGTTTAGCTGAGGATTGATCTCCGCGGATTTCACAAACGCGCCCTTCGGATGGATATTTAACTTTTTGATGCAGAGTGGAGGAAACAGTCCCTAGCGTATGTAACCAAGGTCTGGCTACAATTGCCATATAAGGGGAATAAACATTTACAACAATGAAATCCACTTCCACTACTTCTGACCCAGTTTGTACGGGCAGCCGTATCTGTCCTTTTGGGGTGACCATCCTTCCTTCGAAGCTAACCAGGGGAGAACAGTATGGAGTTAAGTCATCAAGCTTGAGGTTCAGCCCATTGTAGAGGTCAGGATACATAATCTCCACCACGCTACCTTGATCCACCATCACCCTCTTCACATCATATCCCTCGATTCTGAGGGTAACTACCAAAGCATCGTTGTGAGATTGAATGGTTCCAGTTTTATCTTTGTCCAAAAAGCCTAAAATAGGCGGGACATCCGGTCTAAAGCTCCTCGGGTCTCAACCAATATCCCCTGCTGGTAGCCGAGCCACAGATATAACTTTGGACGGCTAGGACCCTGTTCTTCCTGGTGCTGCGAAAATGACTTTAATAAATGGAGGTTTCGTAGAATCACTCTTCTTGGATTCAAAATTCACTTGACCTCCTCGGTCACTAGAGTGGTACAAAAGATGCCTCAACCTGCCTTCACGGACTAGCTAGTCCAAATGATCCCACAAACTTCTGTAGTCTTCAGTGGCATGCCCATGGTCTTGGTGGTATTGACAATAGAGATTGTGATTGCGTCTCTCAGGGTTGCCTACTATTTTACTCGGCCACCTAAAGAATGATTCATTCTTGATCTTTTCCAAAACTTGATGAATTGGCTCCTTGAACACTGTATTGACTGCTTGCGCATTTGTTGACCCCGACTGCCCAGCAAAATCTCTCCGCGGCTTATTGTTGTTGTAACGATCCGACCTGAAGTCCTTCCTGTCTTGGGGGACCTTATCCTTACCCTTCCCTTGCTACTGATCTTCTTCAACCCTTTTATATTTTTCAATACGGTTCATAAGTTGACGCATGTTAGTGACAGGTTTACCAGACAAGGATGTCCTTAAACCATGATCAGTAAGGAGACCCAGCTTAAATGTGTCTAGGGCCATTGCATCAAAGTTGCCCTCCATATTGATAGGCCACAATCTGAATGACCCCTATTGATTAACCCTAATTAATTAATTTAGTCAAATTATTAATTAATCAATTAATCATGCAATCTCGTGGAAACACAAACAAATCACCAAAAACTAAATATGCAGCAAAAAATAAATAACACGGTGATTTGTTTATGAATGGGGAAAACCCTAACGGCAAAAACCCCACCGGGTGATTTTCAGGTCACCACTCCCGAAACTCCACTATTATCAAATCAAGCAGTTACAAGTAAAGGAATCCCAAGTACCTTACCAACCTATAGTTGAACCTTTACCCTAATACCCAATTGGACTTGATCTGTAGCGACAGTTCCCACCTTTGATGCACAGCTCCCAAGTACGTGACTAACCAATGCGCAGATCCAAGTACGCGACTTCAGAATACTAACTAAGGAAGAAAGGTTGGCTGCAAAATTCTTCAGTTCATCCTTTATGATGAATAGCGGGAAGATGCTTGGTTACAAAACCCTACGGTGTAAAATACACAGCAACTTCTTGATGGAAGATGAACTAGGTTAAAAACTTCGTCTTTTGATTACAACTTGCTTAAACAGAGATTGCTCAATGATAATGCAACTTGTGTCACACTTGACGGCTCTTAAAACAATCCTTTTATATGTTTAGGGTTAGAAGAAAAGAAGGCCCAAAATCATATTCATGGATCCTAAGAAAATCAGATTGAAAATCTGAAATTTTAAATTTCGACAGATAGCAGGTGTTGAGGTAGCTATCGAGAAGGTGTCGAGCTTTAAAAACTTTGCACTTCAGCTTGCTTTTTCTTGGACAGACTTGATGACTTCAACACTTGACCTTAAAACATTGTTTCTTGAAGTATTAAAAACACCTAGAACTACCCAATTACAAGTAGAGTGCGTTTTGTCAAAGGATTAGCCAATTTACATAAATAAGTGACATATGTTCTTAATCAAGTTAAAATATATATGTCCTAACAATCTCCTCCTTTGGCAATCCGTGATAAAACCACAACAAACAAATGAGCATATGAGAGAAGTCATAAATCACTCAACTCATATTCACTTGTTGAATACAATAAAATCTATCCTAACACAAACTCTTGAAAAACTTTGCAAGAAGAGAGTTTATGGCAAGTAGACTTTGACAACCTGTATTTCTGAAACACTTTTAAACAAAACTCATCAAGGCATCTTGTGTAAAACAGAAATAATAGATTGCATACAAGTATAAAAAACATGTGTATAAAGATAGAAAAGAAACAACACATGAAGAAGAGAGGTGAAAGAAACATACATCAATATATAGAGAATATAAGTACAATGTATGTAAAATGGTCAAAGGACCTCATATACAAGATCAATGTATTTAAGAGATAAGAAAAGAAAAAATACATATATATCCTCACTACATCCCTCAAAAATGACAACACTCCCCCTATCAAAAATGTCCTATACTAACTCTCCCCCTAAGATGACTACTCTCATAGCCCAAAACTATTCCCCCTTTTTGTCACGAGTGACAAAGGGTAGAGTGTCATGTAGACATCTCATCGGCAGAGCTAGCATCCTCATCATCATCATCCTCAGAATCTGAAGCTGCTGGAGTAGGTGGTGAAGGAGTAGCCTTTGGAGCAAATCCACCCATGGTCGCCTGTCGTCGTGCAATACGACCAACACGAACATTCACCTGATACAACTCAGCAGAGAGTGTATCAAGACGAGTGTCCATGCGCTGCAGCTGCGCCATGATATCTCCAAGGGATACATCGCTCGAAGAGGAAGAAGGAGCAGATCTGGATGGAGCCGAACGGGAGGGAGGAGTGGCACCCAGCTGTCTCGACCTGAACTGCACCTCACTAAGTTTTACGGTAGCAACATCTATGGCAGATATGTGTGTGAAGTGGTCGGACACAGGAAAGGGAATGAAAAAATGGCGTAGAATCCGTGTGATAGCAGAAGGAAAGATGAGCTTATCACGGGACGCTGAATCAAAATAAACATCTATGATAGACAAGATGAAGTGAGAAGGAAAGTCTATGGTAAGATGCTCTAGAAGTGATAGCAAAAATCGAGCACGAGGCTCTGTGATAGAGTTATATTGAGAAAGAGGATGGAGAACAAAAGTCATCACCATGTTGATAAATCTAGGACCTTTAGCAAAAGGCCTACATGATGTGAATTGATGTTCACCCCAATCAACAGGGCGCTCACAAAAAGCAGAAACAAGCTCATCTTTGGACACAGTCCTCAAACGCTCACAAGAGGGGTAATCAGGAAACTCTATCCTAGGTACCCGAAGCACATCCGCAATAAGCTACGGTGTGACAGGGATGCGCGTGCCTCGAACGCGAGTGAAGAAGAGAGGTACTGAACGATCAATCCCGTGCATGTTGGAGTAGAACTCCTGTATCAGCATGAGAGGACAAGTGACCGGGATGTCACACAGTGACCCCCATCCCCTACTGTGAATGACAGAGGGAAGGTCAGTATCGGCGAAGTCTACCAGAATGACTTGGCGTTCCGAATGAACACCTCGCTTAGAAAAGTTCTTCGAAAATGCCTTATGGGCATCTTCATCACGGAACCGAAGGTTAAAGGGAGCAGAATCAGAAGAAGTAGAAACTCCAGAACATAGAGGGTTCCAAGTAGGAGTGGATTTACGTTTGGGTGCCATAGACACTACTAACGTAAAAGAATGAGAGAGAGAGAGAGAGAGAGAGAGAGAGAGAGAGAGAGAGACACTCAGAAAATTTCCCAAAACAGTTCAAAAATGACAAATATCTTGAACAACAAGTACGTATGCATGGGAATGCATGATCATGTGATATGCAAAACAAAAATTTCATCATGGGTTCAGCCCAATCCAATCCTACCAGCACACAGCATATAGCACACATCTAAATGCATGTAAATATCATTATAATGCACATGAAATGCAATGTATGACATTTTAAAAACATTTAAGTGAAAACCCAACCCAAAATTTCAAGAAAAACACAACAATTTTGAAAAATCCCAGACTTTTACAAAAAATCCCAAAAACTAGGTTTTAAAACATACAATGCATGAAAAAGGAAGAGAAAAGTGATCTTACCAAGTGATTAGAGCAAGAAATGATCAAGATCCGAGAGGGTTGGAAGATTTGAGTGAGAGGAGAGTGAAAAGGAGATGAACAGCCACAAAGAGATCGAGAGAGATCGAGTGAGAAATGAAGAAAATCGCGACAGATCCTTAAATAAGCACCTTAGTAAATCTCGACAGCTAAGGTGTCGAGAGGTATCGAGGAAGCTGTCGAGGAAGGTATCGAGGAAACAGAAGATTTCTCGATCGATCCACAAGGTGTCGAGACAGGTGTCGAGAAAGAAGACATAAACACAATAAGTGAATCTCAATCGATCCATCAAGTGTCGAAGAGGTGTCGAGATTGCGATAAGAAACGACTTGAGAAACTCGACAGATGACCAGGTATCGAGGAGGTGTGGAGCCAGCAGTAAAAAGCAGTTTTTCAAGAAGGAAAAAATACAGACATGAATGCAATCCAACACACATCTCAACTAAAGATCCACTCAGCATATGGAGCTCTCAAAAATATCTCTCAACAAAAATTTAAGCACACGGATCCTCCAAAACACACACACACACACACTAAACAAGTCTAACCAATTTTATTTTTCAAAAACAAGTTATGACAGTTTAGTGAGCATATATTAGCACATGTAAAACCTTTGTGATGGCCAAATCACATTGTACCTGCACATGTATCAAAAGTAGTAAAGAATATTGTGTGTTGTGTGTAAAAAAAACATCGCAAGATTGCATATGTGTATACAAGTTATGACGATTTGAGATATGAGAAAATAACTTTTAACTCACACACAATCATAACTGTTTAATGGGGACTATCACCTTCGAGGTACATCTTATAACTCCCACATCTCCTAGAATACACGCTTGCAACCATATTTAAAGCATTTTTGATCTTTTTGCTTTTTATTTTCTTTGCATGTTTTCTTTTATTTTAGCATATCATACATGGGCATATAAAAGAGAGAAAAGAAATACCCAAGATGTTAAGCATTTGACATCGCACTTTTGCTATGCCGAAGTATACGAATGTTTTTGACACTGCACTTTTGCTATGCCGAATCATATAGGTGTCATATTATGATTGGCGGGCAACAGTGGTGAGATGGTTATTTGTGCCTTTCTCTTAGGATTTTCTGGTCCTACCTGTCAAAAAGAGTCATATGAGTGTTAAGTTTTAAGAGATAATCTAATCTTACTCATCACAAACAAGAGCTACAAAGCTCACTTGCTTAGTTGTGCATAGAGATGCTCATCTAAGTTACAAGAGATACAAAGTTTAGAAAACTTTGTTTCATTGGCCATCCAAGGTACACAAGTACCAAAGTACACAAAACACACACTGTTTTTGTATTTTTCTGATTTTTCAATTTTTTTTAATTTTTATATCAAAAACAAAATAAATAAAACTGAAAGTAAATACACAAAACATGTTAAACAAAATAAAGCAAAAACTAGACTGACTCAGTAGAAAAACAAAACACACAAGCAATGCAATACACAGAAAAACAATAAGGGAAAAGAAAGTGATGAAGTCACTTAAAGTCCTTTTTCTTCCATACCTTGGAAGAGCCTTTCCTTTGATTGAATCCTTGAACCAGCGGTGAGGGGGAAGAATTTAACTCGTTCAAGTTCGAAAGGAACACGAGGGCTTTCTGAAGATCTCCAAGAGGAGCAAGAGAGGATTGAAGCTGATTTTGGCTTCCAGATGCTATCATGCCATTGCTCTGTTGAGTGGCTAACCACTTATAGCAATTTGGTCTAGTATGACCGGCAGCTCCACAATGATGACAGAGATGCTGCTTCTTTTGTTTAGGCTTTTGAGAGTTAGCCTTCTTAGCCTTAAGGTTTTTAGCATCTTTCTTATCTTACTTAGGGGGTGCTCCTAAGATAGATTTACCCTTGTCTAATTTCTCACTAACTAATTCAGTTTTAACATCAATATTCTCAATTTCAATATTATTAGCAGGAGGAACAAAAACAGTATTGCTAGTAGAAGCAGTATTATAGAAAGAAATACCATACCTCAAACCAGTTCGATTCGAAGCAGATTTCTGATTGCTAAGCATCTCATCAAGCTTTGCACTTGAAGTCCTCTCTAGTTGAGCTCTGACTTGAAACAGCTCTGCTTCAAGCTTCTTGGTCTTCTTAGCCAAAAAGTTGTTTTCAAATCTCAGTGCTCCAATAGTTTGATTCGCCTCATCAAACTTTGTGGACAACTCTTCACGATCAAGTTCCACATCACTGAGCTTCTTGGTGGCTAGCCTGTATAATTTCTCATGCTTTTTAGAGAGCTTGTAAAGCTTCTCATAGGCTGAATGGATATCATCTTGATGATCCATTTTCTCAAATTTTGACTCCACCAGTTCTTCTTCTTCATCCACTTTTTCAACAATCCCTTCAGTAGATTGACTGTGGTAGTGAAGGCATTTAAGATTTCGTCATCCTCATTGTCGGAATCATCTTCAGGCTCTGATACCACTTGATAGACCACAATCTGAATGACCCTTAGTGATTAACCCTAATTAATTAATTTAGCCAAGTTATTAATTAATCAATTAATCATGCAATCTCGTGGAAGCACAAACAAATCACAAAAAACTAAATATGCAGCGAAAAATAAATAACACGGTGATTTGTTTACGAATAAAGAAAACCCTAACGACAAAAACCCCACTGGGTGATTTTTAGATCACCACTCCCGAAATTTCACTATTATCAAATCAAGTGGTTACAAGTAAAGGAATCCCAAGTACCTTACCAACCTATAGTTGAAACCTTACCCCAATATTCAATTGGACTTGATCTGTAGCAACAATTCCCACCTTTGATGCACGACTCCCAAGTACGTGACTAACCAATGCGCGGATCCAAGTACGCAACTTTAGAACACCAACTAAGGAAGAAAGGTTGGCTGCAAAGTTTTTCAGTTCATCCTTTATGATGAATAGCAGGAAGATGCTTGGTTACAAAACCCTACGGTGCAAAATACACAGCAACTTCTTGATGGAAGATGAACTAGGTCAAGAACTTTGTCTTTTGATCACAATTTGCTTGAACAGAGATTGCTCAATGATAATGCAACTTGTGTCAAATTGATGGCTCTTAAAAAAATCCTTTTATATGTTTAAGGTTAGAAGAAAAGAAGGCCCAAAATCATACTCACGGATCCCAAGAAAATTAGATTGGAAATCTGAAATTTTAAATCTCGACAGATAGCAGGTGTCGAGGTAGCTATCGAGAAGGTGTCGAGCTTTAAAAACTTTGCACTTCAGCTTGCTTTTTCTTGGACAGACTTGATGACTTCAACACTTGATCTTGAAACATTGTTTCTTGAAGTATTAAAAACACCTAGAACTACCTAATTACAAGTAGAGTGCGTTTTGTCAAAGGATTAGCTAATTTACATAAATAAGTGACATATGTTCTTAATCAAGTTAAAACATATATGTCCTAACACATATCATTAAACATCTCCCAATATCATTCTGAATACGCCTTCAAGGTTTCACCTTCACGCATGCTCAAGGATAGTAGAGAAGACAAGGGCCTGGCTACTCTTCGGCATGTGACGAAACGTGAACCAAAAGTTTGAGTAAGCTCTTGGTAGGAATTGATGGAGTCTGCTTTTAGGTTGTCGAATCACCTCATTACCACGGGTCTAAGACTAGAAGGGAATACCTTGCACATCAGAGTTTCATCTGTGGAGTAGACAGCCATCCTTTGGTTAAAATGGCTCACATGTTCCACAGGGTCTGTTTTACCATTGTAAATAGTGAAAGTTGGTTGGTTAAAGCACCGAGGAAGCTTTGCTCCTTCAATCCTGCACGTGAAAGGTAACCTAGAGATTTGATTCAAAGCCTTGCTCATGGCATCATTTCCCACCCCTCTATGTGATGGCCTTTGAGGTTGCTTCTCATGACGGTGTTCATCTTCATATGAAAAAGATTCACTGATTGGTGTTCGAGACTTTTGTTCGTAAGTGATGTCTTGTTCATCACCTGAGTCTTCATCAGAATGCGAGGCAGTACGTTTTCTTTTTGCATGGCGCAACTCCTTTCTTAACCTTTCAATTTCTATTTGCATGTTATTCTTCTCTGCATGAGACACATGACTTCCTCCATGAGGTTGACTTCGCTTAGTATGTGTAGTATGCACACTACCTTCACGATTTTGTCTCCGCTCCAAATTGAGAAAATGATCTATATGCTAGGATGCCTCAGATTCTGCCGGTTTTTGCCCTGGTTTCGCCATAACCAACTGCTGTTGCTTCCCCTCACACTCAAGCTCTTCCCATAAACGGCGCCAATTGTAGGGTTAGGATTTGTGGCCCAAGCCCAGAACAATGAATTTTTAGAGAATGGGTGAAAGAGCTAGATTGATTATGGAATTAACAACAGTTAATCACAACCTACACGTATAAACCAACGTGAAGTTACTCATAAAAAATGGAATGACTTAGTTTCCGAAGAGGCATATTATTGATCATATAGCGGTTACAATTCTTAAAACTACAGTAAGGTTTTCTTTTTCTTTTCTCTTTTTTTTTTTTTCTTTTTTTCTTCCCCCTTTTCTCAGGAGCCTCCTTCCTTTATATATCCTCCCTTCTCCTCATCTCCATCGTCCACTTGTACCTCATTTGTGAGCCTACTTGAGTATATGTCATGTCAAGCATCTCCTTTAGCTCTGTGTGAGTGGAGTAGGTGAGGTTACACTGTTCAGGGGTCTTCTCCACATAAATGCGGCCAGAAAAGTTGCTGCAGAGCCTTAAATACGGTGGTAGCAGCTTTCTCTTTATATATCCTCCCTTCTCCTCATCTCCATCGTCCACTTGTACCTCATTTGTGAGCCTACTTGAGTATATGTCATGTCAAGCATCTCCTTTAGCTCTGTGTGAGTGGAGTAGGTGAGGTTACACTATTCAGGGGTCTTCTCCACATAAATGCGGCCAGAAAAGTTGCTGCAGAGCCTTAAATACGGTGGTAGCAGCTTTCTCTTTAGATATTTCTTCATTCTTATCATCTCCAAGTATACTCAGAGCTTATCTTGATCAGGAGGAGTTCTCGGAAGATTATTTTGACCTTTTATACGTTCAATTGATCCATACTATTCGTGTCAGAGGAATATAATCTTTTCGGACAGAAGGCGACCTCTTTGGATTGTAATCACTTTTCTTTCTAGGGGTCCCTCTTCCAGATGGGCCTTGCCCTTACCTCTCCTTCTCTTCGGACGCATAGTAATCCTCACACGGGGTTCTAGGCCCACTACATTAGACTGGGTCTTTTCCCCCCACAATATATATATATATATATATATATATATATATATATTATCAAGTTATTTGGAACAAGATCTAAGCATGTTTTATATTGTGTATTAATTTAAAACACAAAATTTTTGTATATAATTTATACACTTTTTAACATTATTTTTTAAATTAGAGGGTAAATTACAAAATTGGTCCTTATCTTTTACACTATATCTCAATTAGATCCCTAACTTTTCAATTATGTTAATTTGGTTCTTAACATTTTCTATGCACAATTTAGTCCATGTCGTTATTTCTAAGATGGAAAAAGCTGATGTGTCAAATGAAATACTAAAAAAATTATTTTTCATGTTACATCAATCGCTAACTATACCGCCATGTTAGATTTAAAAAAAAAAAAAAAAAAATCCCAAATGAATTTACTTAATTTAGGAATTTTCTTAATTAGCCTTAATAGTATCCCTTTTACTCATAGAGCCCGTTTGGATAGGCTGTTTACAAAACCTTAACGCGCGTTTTAGACAAAACGTGATTTGCCAAATCGTTTGGCTCCACAAAATCAGAACGTTTGCGTTTTCAAAATTCAGATTTTTCACGTTTACAAAACACTGCAAAGATTTACTTTTTCAAAGACGCAAATGGGCTAACCGCTATTTTTTTCTTCAGAAAATAAAAATAGCGCAAATACGATAAGAAATACGAACTTTATCCCTTCCTCCATGTATACCGCACTAGAACCTTGGCTGGTACAGGAAAACTAGTATTTCGTTCCGGTTTAAAAATAAGCATCTCCATGTATACCGCATCATTATTGTTATTATTATTAATATAATTGTCAGGCTTAATTACATATTTTCAATAAAAAAAAAAAAAAAACACTGATTAAAGGAAAAATGACAAAATAACCTTAACAAAATAGTCAAGTCCTTTTTTTGGAATTTACACTCCAAACAGCCATTTTTAAAACAGCTTATCCAAACGCTTAATGTAGCTTTAAAAAAAAAAAAAAATGCATATTTTCATATTTTTACCAAACGTTTATCTGTGGTTTTTAAAATGGTGTTTTCAAAACGCACGTTTTAAAAACGCTTGTTTTTAAAATGCACCTTTATGAACAGCCTATCCAAACAGGCCCATAATTTGATGGAACCTGTTACTTGCAATTTTTTGTTTTTTATTTTTATTTTTTGTTACCAAGATTCAATCAAAATTTAATTAAAATGAAGTAGCTCCCCGGGGCTAGCTATAAGGTTAATTTATGCTTTTAAGTTGGTTGACAAGTTTCCACCAAGACATCTCTTGAAAGTTGAAAGATTACTTGAAGCCATGGTGCAAATATGACTGTTTAATTAATAGTGTGCGTTAGGGAGTAGCATAGAAGTCTTCGAAGAAGAAAGTACAGAGAATCATGAGTGAGGAGGCGGCGAGGTCAAGGGAAGAAGATGAAGAACTGTAACGTAGTACAAAGAAGGTCAAAGAGAATCATAACTTGGGGTCACACCACACTACTCCTGGTTCCTCCTTTGAGGAAGGGAGCAAGTCATATAAGGAGAAACTTCTTGGAGAAATTTCGGGAGCCTTCGAACAAGCTTTCGAATTTGGGTTGAAAAAGCTGTGAAGTTTACAGGGACTATGAAAGTTAAGATTCGAACTCCATGCGTGATAAGTGTAATTTTTACATGATTTTTATTATCCTCTTGTTTATTAAAATTGTTAGCTTTCCTTTATTTCTTTTGATTTGATTTGATTTTTTATTTATATTTATCTATTCATTTGTGCTTTGAAGGATAGAGAAGATTTCAGATTAATCCACATCTTGAGGATGTAAATTGGTTGACTTGAAAACCCAATTAAATTTAAGTCCAATTCGGATTAGGATTCCGGCCCGCACATTAGTTAGTATTTTTGGCATAACTTTCGGCTCAAATATCCAATTGAGATGATTCAAGTTGGGCTGGAAAGTCAACTTAAAGAGCTACAACTTTGTAGTTTACCAAGAGCCCTAATTCTGACGTTAAATGGGCCAAAATCGTTGGTTAATTGAAGCCTAAAAATTTGGGATTTTCTCCGAACGAGAATTTAACTTGTAATAGGATTCCTTGACCTATTTAAAGGCTTTTTAGGGCAAAATTCAAGGGGCCACATTGAAAAATATTTTTTGGGAGTCTTCCTGAGGAGGAGGATCTGAGGACAAAGACGAGAGCTTCATGTTGATCAACCAATTCAGATGAAAAACATAAGTTTTATTTGTTTTTTTTTTTCAATTTTATTATGAACTAAATTTTATTTTCTAGAGTGTTGATGTAGTCTAGTAATGAACACAATTTATATTCTGAGTTATTTTATTTTTAATATTTCCATGATTGAGTGTTTAATTCTTATTCTTAATGCTTACTATTTTTTTTACGAATTATTGTTTGATCAATTGAATTACAATGAGACTAAGAGATGATTTGTTATTTTAGTTCTAAAATTAAACACCATTAGTTGAGCGAAAGTAGAGATGCTTTACCGCGATTAGTGTGATTTTTCAGAAAATTCAAAGTATGTAATGAGTCTTCAGTTAATTAAATCCGCATAGAGATATGGAATTGTTAGTTGAAGATATTTTTGATATTAATCGAGAGAAGATATTGAATAGTTAAGGAATTTTTAATCATCAATGGGAGATTATTAGAATTTAATAATTAGGAAGAATAAATTGTGTGGGATTTGATAGGTGAAATCAACTGTTCTAGATCCATCCTTATCATATTTTTACTCTTTATGATTTTTATGCTTTGTTAATTTTTTTTATTCGTTGATTTATTTTTAGTAAATAGTTTAATTTAATTTAGATAGTAGAACGTTCCATTTATTTTTGATTTTCCAAATAGTAATTTATTTAGTGAATTTTGGTATTTAATAACATAGTTAATTCTTGTGGGTTCGACATTCGTTTTCTAAAAAAACACTTTACTACTACTTGTTACAATTTTGTGCGCTTGCAGATTATTTTACGTGAACAATGGGCAAATGCTTTGATTGTCAAAGTGTTCGGGAAAACCGTGGGGTTCCACCTCCTACATGCACGCATCCTTGGTCTCTAGAAGCAGATAGGAAGAATGGATTGTGTCGATCTTGGAAACGACCTCTTTCTTATCAGGTTCCAAAACAGAGAGGACCATGCTTGGGTTCTTAGGGAAGGGCTTCGGTTTGTGGGAGGCCATTACTTGTCTATTAGGGGCTGGGAGCTTAATTTTAAGTCGTCCATAGCCAACCTTTCGTCAGTTGCGGTGTGGATATGGCTGCCGAGTTGCCTATTGAGTACTATGAACCATCGGAGTTAATGGCTATTGGGGAAACCGTAGGTCCAGTCCTAAGGATTGATACCTATACTGCGTGGAATCTTGAGGGAGGTTCGTAAGGTTATGCGTTTAAATTAACCTTGATAAACCGATTATGAAGTTGCTTAGGATGGGAGGGATAAAATAGCCAGTCCAATATGAAGGATTAAATTCTTTATGCTTTGTGTGTGGTCGTGTGGGTCACAGGGCGGAGAAGTGCCTTTACACGGCGAGGGTAATGGCAATGGTGATGATGCGGGAAAGAAGGATAAATTCAAAGTCAACCTAGCATTGAGGAGGGAGAAACATTTGGTCCATGGGTTCTAGTTACGCGAAAAAGAAAACTAAGCCTGAAACCCGTGAAAGACAAAGCCCAAACTTCCCATTTAGGCTCCCTAGACCCAAGCCCAAGGGAATCCCAGGAGACCAATCCCTTTATTTCTGCTTTGGGCCCAACGAAGTTGATATACACAGTAAAGAAGGAAAGCGAAAGCCCATTGCTACCCCTGATAGTAACGTCGCCTATGTAGATAGCACTATTGAGCCTGTGTCATGTGATAAACAAAGACCTATGATGCAAATGTAAAAGGACAAATCAGAGAGCTACCTACTCAGAGAGGGAATAACTTAGGGTCTCCATTAGTCTGGAAAGAAGTAGGTGTGAATCTGTTTGGACTGAATTCTCAGGGTCATTTGGAAACGCCAAGGGTAGAGATTAGAGAGTTCAAGGTAGGTGGCTCTACATGCAAAACGGTGATCGGAGTGGAATCTGAAATGGAGGAGGAGATTATTACGATGGGGGAAAAGTCCCATGGGAATCTGGTGGGAGAGTCAAAGTCAGTAGGGGGTGTGTGTTAGGGACGACATCCATTCTTAACCCATGCCCACCGCGTGCTCTTCTCATGGAAATTTCAAACCAACGAACTACGGATTGGGGCTCGAGATTAGAGGTGGATTCGGCGAGCATAGCCTATTGCTCGCTCAAACGAATAGACCCAAGTCTTCGTTCGCGGCATGCGAGCTAGGTGAATGAAGAAATTCCAGACTATGAGGTGGAACTCGTTGATGATCAGTTGGGGGAGACCGAACCAACAGACACTGATATGAAGTTTGATATGGGAGGCAATGTTCCTTCGTCTTCTTAATTGTCAATTTCTTTGGTTATTTGTATATATAGATATGCTTATATGGAACTGTTGTGAGGCTCTTAAGCCCACATTTTGTAACATTATTTCTAATTTAGTCCATACCCATTCTCTGGTTATCATGATTCTAATTGAGACGAAGGCCTGTGGTGAGAGAGCAAAAAAGATAGCTGATAAGCTGCCCTTTGATGGGGCAATATTCGCTAATACAATTGGGCTGTGTGGTGGTATATGGTTGCTTTGGGATTCATCTCAGTTAGCAGTTGTTGAGTTATCATCAACAGAGCGAGAAATTCATGCGGTGGTCACTCCAAATCACCAAGATGGTTCATGGTTACTTTCTGTAGTGTACGCTAGTCCATGCTTTGCCGAGAGGCGCCTTCTTTGGGAAAATCTGTCTTCGGTAGTTGGGCTTCATTCCTTACCTTGGGTAGTGGTAGGCAATTTTAATGAAGTCGGAGGAAGATAAATATGGGGGTCGACTAGTCAATATTAGCCATTCTCTTCGCTTTCAAGAATGTTTAGACACTTGTAGGCTGATTGCCATTGGTTTTTCTAGGCCTCGCTTCATGTGTTCCAACCACAGGCCGTTGTCAAATTTAATTCAGGAAAGGATCGATAGGGTCTTTGTAAATTCAGAGTGGAACAGTATCTACCCTGAAGCTAATGTTAAGCACATTGAAAGAGTTTAGTCCGACCATTGCCCTATTCTGGTTTGTCTCGAGCATAGTCAACAAGTCAGACTTCAGCGGCCTATTAGGTTCCAGCCTATGTGGTTGTCACACCCTAAGTTCCCAAATGTCGTGCGTGATGCCTGGATCAGCCCAGTAGTGTTGCCTAATGCGATGACCAAATTCACGGAGAAAGCCAGAGTGTGGAATAAGGAGGTTTTTGGGAATCTTTTTCATTGCAAAAAGAGAGTTGTCGTAAGACTAAGGGGTGTCCAAATAGCTTTATCCACCAATCCCAACAATTTTCTAGTGGACTTGGAGACGGAATTGAGACTGGAATTCATGAAAATCTCGAAACTTGAAGAGGAGTTATGGGCCATGATATCCCAGATTACCTGGTTGGTGGAGGGTGATAGGAAAACCGGCTTTTACCATACCTCAGCGTTGATGCGTAGAAGAAAAAACCGAATCACTTGCATGAGAGACCGAGTTGGAAATTGGATTCAAGGAGAAAAGGAGATAACTGAATTTATCAAAAGTGGATATGCCAAATTATTTTCATCAAATCACAACCACTCTACCCTTGCCGAGTGGGACCCTCCTTTTTGGCGGACTTTTTTAAAAGAAGAGAAGTTAACTAATCTAACCCGCCCAGTATCAAATGAAGACATCTCAGTAGGCCTTTGGTCCTTAAGGCATTTAAGGCACTATGTTTAGATGGACTTCACGCTGGCTTCTTCCAGCGCTTCTGGTTATTAGTGGGGGAATTAGTCAGGACTAAAGTGAAGCAAACTTTTACCTCTGCTACGATTCTCGAGTACCTTAACAGAACTATCGTCACCCTAATCCCAAAATGTGGTAACTCGAAATCCTTTAGTCATTACTGCCCTATCAATCTGTGTAACACGGTTTACAAGATCGTCTCCAAGATCATTATTGCTTGAATTCGGCCTCTTCTTGCAAATTTGGTTTCTCCTCTCCAAACTGCCTTTGTCCCTAGGTGAAAAGGAATTGACAATGCGATAATAGTCCAAGAAATTATCCATTCCATGTCCAAAATGAGGGGGAGATATGGGTACATAGCAATTAAGATAGATTTGGAGAAAGCCTATGATCGCATGGAGTGGAGCTTTATAAGAGACACCCTTAATCTTTTTAAGTTTCCAAGTCAACTGATATCGCTTATTATAAGCTGTGTTTCTTCTTCCTTAATATCCATTCTTTTCAATGGGGGTGCTCTTGAGCCTTTCCTCCCTTCCAGAGGTATTAGACAAGGGGACCTGTTGTCCCCATATCTTTTCATTTTGTGTCTGGAGGTTTTGGGTGCTATGACAACAAAAAAATGTAATGCTAAGTTGTGGAACCTAGTGAAGACTTCACAGGGAGGTCTGGCTTTTTCCCACCAGTTCTTCATAAATGATCTTATGTTGTTTGCAAGGCGGATCGGGAAAATTGTGTGGCCGTGAGGGAGGTTTTGGATTCCTTTTGTGGGCTTTCTGGACAAAAGGTTAGTTAGGAAAAATCTTGGCTTTTCTTTTCCCCCAATGTTTCAGCAGATGGTAGGACTGACCTGTGTAATATTCTGGGATTTCGATTAACTTCGTCACTTGGAAAGTATCTTGGTTTCCCAATTAAACACTCGGGCACACCACCGGATTTTGGGTTTATCTTGGAAAGGGTACAAGGGAGGCTTGCGGGGTGGAAAGCCAATCTGCACTTATTTGCGGGGAGGCTTGTTCTCACCCAAACTGTGACATCCACAATTTCGAATTATGCGATGCAATGTAGTGCACTTCTTGCCAAGGTGCTCACCAATGTGGATAGGCTTAGTCGTAATTTCCTTTAGGGGTCATCAGAGAACAGGAAGAAGCTGCACTTAGTCGGTTGGAGTAAGATTACAAAGCCTAAGGAGGAGGGTGGACTGGGCATTCAGGCTGCTAAAGCCAAGAATGTTATGCTCCTAGCTAAATTAAATTGGTGCCTCGCTTCGAAACCTAACTCCTTATGGGCTAAGGTGCTGACACAAAAATACCGTACTCCTTGGAGAATTTCCAACCCTCGCATACCCTTCAGAACTTGTTTTGTCACGTGGTTAGCCATCCAAAAGGGAGAATTGGTATTCAAGAAAAGGTCAAAATGGATTGTAGGAAGAGAGAGCAATTTGTCTCTATGGTATGATAAATGGTTGGATAAGGGCCCTCTTAGAAGCTTGATAGAAGGTCCCCTAACTCGTGGAGAAGGGCATGTCCAATTGAAAAAAGTGGTTAGCTTCTCGAGTTGGGACTAGCAAAGGTGTTCTTTCTCCTTCCCTGATCAACTTCTGATGAAGGTTAAAGCGACACCAATTTCCTTTACTACTCAGAATACAAACCGGATTACTTGGTCTTCTACCCCAAATGGAAATTTTGAGCTAAAGAAGGTTTATAAAATAGCTAGAATGGAGGAGACGGGTAGCTCTTCTTGTCATTTTAGTGGTGATTGGATTTGGAAAGAGCAAACTTTTCCAAAAATTCTTTGTTTCATTTGGCAATGCTACTATAACAGCATTCCAGTCCGAACGATCCTTGTTGGCTGAGGAATGGATGTGCAGTATCGTGCTTGATGTGTGATGAAGGAATTGAGACAGTAATTCAAGTTCTTAGAGATTGTTGTGTTTCCCTAAGTTTCTGGGACTCTTTTCCACCCCCTCTCCCTGTAGCTGTATTTTATGGCACAAACCTTATTAATTGGTTGAGATTGAATTGCTGCAACACGAAGAGTTATGCCACTTTAAATCTGAATTGGGGGATCGTGTTTTCCTTTGAGATTTGGAGTCTTTGGCTGCACAGGAATGGGGTCATATTTAGGGATGAGAGACCCAATTGGAATGTGAGGGAGGAAACTATCTCAAAAGCCATGGAGTTTGCCTATGTGGGTGTCAATAGGAAAATAGCCCGGCTCGACAGATAATTTGGGTCTGTTGGTGCAATCCACCTCTGAATTGGTGCAAAGTTAACTTAGATGGCTCGGCTCTTGGTAATCCTAGGTGAGCGGGAGGTGGAGGTCTAATTCGCAATGACAAGGGAGAGTGGATCTGAGGCTACGTGAGAGTAATTGGCTGCACAACGAGTGTGGTAACGTGGCATTGAGGGATGGTATCAGGCTGTATATCACCTTAAAAATCCCTGCTATGGTCTTTGAACTCAATGTGAAACTCATTGTAGATTTGCTTCAAAAGGAAGAAGGTCATTTGAATGTTATAGGAGCTTTAGTGAGTGATTGTAAAGCGGGGCTTAATTCCTATGGTTCAAATTTAGCACTCCTATCGTGAGGCAAACAAATGCGCCAATACCCTTGCTAGAAGGGGAGCTTTCCTCTCATAGGATTTTGTTGTTTTGTTAGAACCTCCAATAGAGGTGTCTTTTCTTCTGAGGTTGGACTTAGCTGGCATGTCCTATGAGCGCCTCATTCCTGTTTGTAATTCTGTCTCTTAGTTTTTAAATGAAGTTCCATTTCTACCCAAAAAAAGATTACTCGAAGCCTTCTAAAAATCTACTAAAAGGTTTTTCAAGAAACAAAACAGATTACGTCGGTATGTTTTTCCTTCTTTCGCTATGTGAATGTGTATTCCATGTCATACCAGCAGTAACAATGAGAATCGTTATATAAATTTGCCAGCAGAATGCGACCAAAAATGAGAGAATAGCTCGCATGAGAAATTTAATTAGATGCATTAAATATCACAAGCTTGAATCCCAAATTTCACCTAAGAAATTTAAGAGCAGCATCAATTTTATGAAAAAAGTGAAGACAAAAAGGCTAAGAAAGAGAAAAAAAAAAAAAAAAAGAAAAAAAAAATGAAGAAGAAGTAAGTTTGCCCTTGGCAGAAAGGCTAAACCACACACTAGAAAAGGGTGAAGAAAGATGTCCCTCAAATGAAAAATTCCTTTCTTCAACCCCAAACCCAAACCTAAACCCAAATTTCTAAATCACTAAACCTAAAAGCAAATCAAAACCCGTTTCAACCAAGATATATGTATAGAGAGAGAGAGAGAGAGAGAGAGAGAGAGAGAGAGAGTAAGATAGAGAGAATGAAGCTACTGCCACTGGAGTTCGCTATCTGCAACTTGATCTTGACTCATGTGAGAGTGAGAATGAGGATGAATCTGATGAGAGAGAGGAAGTTAGGGATTTTAAAATTCACCTAAGAAATTTAAGAACAGCATCAATTTTCTGAAAAAAGTGAAGACAAAAGGCTAAGAAAAAGAAAAAAAAAAAGAAAAAAGAAGAAGAAGAAGAAGTAAGTTTGCCCTTGGCAGAAAGGCTGAACCACACACCAAAAAAGGGTGAAGAAAGATATCCCTCAAATGAAAAATTCCTTTCTTCAACCCCAAACCCAAACCCAAATTTCCAAATCACTAAACCTAAAAGCAAATCAAAACCTATTTCAACCAAGATATATGTATATAGAGAGAGACAGATCGCAAGATAGAGAGAATGAAGCTACTGCCACTGGAGTTCGCTATCTACAACTTGATCTTGACTCATGTGAGAGTGAGAATGAGGATAAATCTGATGAGAGAGAGGAAGTTAGGGATTTTAAAATTTTCCTTAAGATCTCATGTGTGATTATTTTAATTTGTTATTTTATTTTATTTTAATTTTAATCTTACGTGGTGGTATTAGAATACTACTAGTTGATGTGGCATAATTTTATTATTATTAATATTATTATTATTATTATTATTATGTTTGACACATCATATATTTTCCATGCAAGAGATAATTACAATGATTAAATTGACATGGCATAAAAAAGATTAAGCATCAAATTGACACAATTAAAATGTTAAAGACCAAATTAAAATATAGTATAGATAATAAGGAATAACTTTCAGTGGCGGAGCCAAAAAGTTCTATTTTGGGTTTGGGGGGGGGGGGGGGGTGCACAATTAACCCAAACCTTATACCTAAACAATACAAAACTCAAGAAGAAGAAACAAGTTCATATCATTATCATTATATTTAAAATGCTTTGAAGAATTCATTTTATATTTTATATTTCTATTTATTTATTTATTTAGATGTAAAAGAATACTGTGTCATTGTATATTGTTTACTCTATAATTTATAAGTTATTTGAATATTAAATAAAACACGGGTTTTTTTTTTTTTTTTTAACAATTTACTGGCAGCCAAAGATTGTAATTAAATCAATTATAAATTATAGAAATATGGTTAAATGATTGAAAATTACATGGAATAAGGAAAAAAAAAATACACTTGGAAAGATATTATTACATTTTAACACACCAAAAAAAAAAAAAAAAAAGTAAAAAAACTAATGATATTTACAACCTTATATATATATATATATATATATATATATATATCATCACTCTTGACATATATTATGAGGGGATTGTTAGTTTGTTACTTAATTATTTGTTGACTATGCTTACACTAAAAAGTATTTAGAATTTAATAATAAATAGAGGGGGCCAAGTTTTTTTTTTTTTTGAGAAAGTAGAGGGGGCTAAGTTGTATTTTCCCAATGAGCTAGTTGTAAATATAATTATATCATATATTAAAATAGATATTTTTCAAAATGTTTGGGGGGGCCTTGGCCCCCTCTAGTCCCTTTGATCATCCGTCACTACCAACTTTGTAATTCACCCTAAATTAAATTTGTAGGACTTAAGTTAAGTCCGAGTCCGAGTTTGAGTCTAAGTCAGAGTTGGAAACGCGTAATGAGAAACCCACTCTGGATAGGCCAGCTTTGTTTCCTATATATACCCACCCGTAACCAACCCTCCTCATATTTTTCATAACTCGCTTTTTCTTTAGTTAAGATTGCCGATTGCGATGGTATCTTTCAATAAACGTCTTTTAGAGATTAGGGTTTATTTCTCAGAAATTTGTGAAGGGATTTTAGACTTATATATGAATTTATCTTGGTGATCTCTCTAGGGTTCAAGAGCTTAAGCTTGGATTGTTGCTAATTGATACCCTTGGCACCAAATATTTGGCAATAGAGAAGATAAGAGATTTTAGAGTTAGAATAATTTATCTTTATAATTGTTGGATTCTAGTGAAATATTCTAGTTGTTCAATTGATTGTTTTGCCAGGAACTTTTTTACTTTAACTTTGGTGCTTAGTAGCTTAAATGGTGTCATGAGGTCAATTTTTTCACTCAATTCTTTGCCTGTGATGGCCCTAAGTCTCTGACTTAGTCTCAGTCAATACCCCACACACACTATAGCAAGACTTAAAACGAATTATATAGGGACTCACACATACAGCATGCACACACACAACACGCACTATGTTTATATGGAACCCACCCTCAACCTTTATTACTCAATCTTAAGTACAAATGAAACCTTTTACAAGCCTAGAGAAATACACAAAATTTTCCCAAAGGCCAAATATCTGCTGTTGACACCCCCAACAACATTAGGATAATATACACAGAAATAACTGCTATGGCAATTACTACATGGGTCTTGGATAATCTGCCACTTGTGTTCTGACTTAGGACACCTTCAACTGAAGTTGTCTTGGTCTACTTTCCACATTTTTAGCCATTACATAGTAGGTCTGAACATTGATAACTGCTCATAACTGCCATTGCACATGCATAACCGATGTCTCAGCAAATTAGGGGCTTCTACTCATCATCCAATAGCCCACATAACATGTTCTCACACATTTTAGGAGGTTCGGCCCAAGCCCAAGCCCTCCTCCATCAGCAATACAACATGCGCACATGCAGCACACTAAGTAACTGCCATTAGCCCACTAGCATTTGTCCATGCATTTAGCCAACACCCATTAGTCCAATGCCTTGCACACAACATTTGATCATCATGGCAGCTCAGCCCTGCCTTGCACACAAGCCACCAAGCTCACACAAAAGCAATTAGCCAATAAACCACCAATGCCATGCACCATCACATAGGATCGACACCACCTGCTACTGCCCATCATGAAAACCAACTCTGCCCATCATGGCAGCCCAACCCTGCCTTGCACACAAGCCACCAAGCTCACACAAAAGCAATTAGCCAATAAACCACCAATGCCATGCACCATCACATAGGATCGACACCACCTGCTATTGCCCATCATGAAAACCAACTCTACCCACCATGGCACTCCTTTGCCCTGGTCTTGGGGCATCATGTGGAGTGAGGTGCCTCCACACGCTACCCCTTTACACTACTCATCGATCCAACTCGAGTAGGGAGACTGGGCATATCTCCCTTAAAGAGCCCTTAGGAGCAGTACTAATCAGGCATGAAAAGCCAACAATGTGTTGAGAAAACATAAAGCCAAGTGACTAGCCTAATGTTGCCTAAGCACTTTCATTCCTCATGCCATCATTAGCAACAAGTAAAGCTCCTAACAAACCACTAAGTTTGATTTAATGTGTTAGGGTTAGTTATGGTTGTTGTTTATTTTAGTATATTAGTAATGGTATTTTTGTAATCATGTTATAACCCTAATATAAATATATGCTATGTATTAGGGTTAGTTCTAGTTTGATTTAATGAGCTTTCTGGAATTAACTTATCTCTTTGGATTTGCATCATAATTTGTAATCTTGAATTGTTGATGATTTGATTTTGTAGTCATTGAAAATGAGAAGATACTATCAACATCCTGCCTAGTCCATTGTTAGTTTGAAGGTTTTGCTATTATTTTGGACTTAGATTCACTAAACAACAATATTCTTCTTTAGAAGTTGCCAATGTTTGTTTTGTAAATTTGTGAGGGTGATGTTTGGTGTTATTGATAAAAGAATTGGGGCACAAAGCCATAAGCCCCAAAATATCACCCCCACATAATCCAACTATACAAACCACATCCATTGAAGTTAAAACTTTGAAGCCTATACAGAACACACAAGGAAGCATAAACCTGTATTGTTTTGGAATTTAAAGAGCAGCCATGTTTAAAGAATGCAAATGTTTAATCTATATGATTTCCCAATAATGAATCACAATTTATTACATTTATTTTCACAATATAGACCAAAGCTCTAATAGACATAATAGGTGCAACAAAGAAGATCTTAAGTTCTAAAGTTGTCATGAGTGCAAGTAGATGGCAATAGAAAAAGGAATAAGGACAATCATGTCGAGCAGTGCTGGAGTTTATTAAAGCCAATCAAATGCAATTTAACATACACACAATGCAAGTAGAAATTTTCATTTACAAATTGAATTTTAAATACTTGGAAGTTGGAACACAAAATAACCTGCTAGACAACACTAAGGGAAGAGACATTATATATATTTGTGCTCCTAATAAAGAGGATCAAATTGATCTAGAAAGGCAGACATCGATCCAACATACATGCCTTAAAAAAATCTGCAAAGAAAAAAAGTCCATAAAATAAATTATACAAGGGACAAGATCATGTTCAAGGGTAAAAAACATGAAATAAAAAGAGAATGATAATCAAAAGAATTCTACACACTCTTGCTGCAAAAGTAAATCATTATTTTTCCTCCTGTAGACACATAATGTTCAAAGTCTTTGAGCTAGCATCAAATAGCAGGACATAATGAAACTCTAGAGTTTAGCACAAACTAAAGAATTCAAGTAGAAACATTAATCTTCACATGTTAGGGAGAGAATGATGAGATAAATTGATAAAAGGAGATTATTGCCATAGGTCCTTATATAAAAATTCAAGACTTCTATGCACTATGTTGTAAACTAAATCACCATTTTCGCTACTGTAGAAACATCAAGATTGTAAATCACAGTTTCGCCATCTGTAGAAACATCAAGCTTCAATCATTCTGACTACCAACAAATAGCAAGATATAATAAACCTCCAGTTGCAGGCTGACGAAAATGACATTGATGATGAAATAGACAACAAATAGCAAGACTTCAATTAATAAAATGAAGCCGCAAGCTGACCAACTAAAAAAACATGCAAGCAGAAACATTATCATTCAGATATTACAAAGAGAACAGTGAAATAAATTGATAAAGAGAGATTATTTCCTTAGGTCCTCATAAAGCACCATCCAAAGTAGACATATTAAACAGACTAATTTAAGGGTAACAAAATTATAAAAAGCTTCTCTTGTATTTAGAGAAAGGCTATTTTTAAGGCAAAAAGACAAGATAAAGCAAAAATCTGTATTATTTAATCTCAGCAACCATCTTAAGGTCAAAAACTTTGTCATTTACGTCCCACAACAATAAAAGCCATTACCATATTCAAATTGAACAAGACAAGACAGAGAAACAAGAATTGCAAGGGAAATTTCAAACCCTCACTACGTAAGACAGAATTTATAGTAGTCCAAAAAACCAAAGCCTGAGAAATGCAATTATAGGTCCATGAATTAGAAAATTAAGACGAACCAAAAATTGTATAGTTCTAATGATTGCAAGAGACAATGGACCAAAAAAAAAAAAAAAATTCTTGCAGACATATGAGGAATAGACTTTTGTCATGCACTAAGAAAGCAAAACAACTAATAAAAAAACTACAATATTTTAGTAGAAACCAACAATTATGAAGATAAATTATTCTAACTATAAAAGCCTTGGTTTTCTCTATTGCCAAATATTTGATGACACTGATATCAATCAACAACAATCCAAGTTCACAATAATGACACAAATATATTGTTAATTCCACATAATTCCCAAAAAGTCCAACTAATCTAGGAGAAGAGAAAGCAGAACCTATATTGTTTTCCCTCTACAACCATATATAGGTCACACAAACCCTAATGACACAAATATAATGCTAATTCCATGTAATTCCAAAAAATTCCAACTAATCTAGGAGAAAAGAAAGTTGGACCTGTATTGTTTTCCCTCTACAACCATATTCAAGTCACTCATAGTTATATTCTTGTCCCAATCCACTAAGAGGCTTTATAGTTATATTCTTGCCCCAATCCACTATGAGGCTTTGTTGGATTTGCCTGTGAATTCATTATTGAGGTTGCAAATGTAGAATGACCAAAATTTTAAATAATCCATCAAGAAAAAGGAACAAAAATTGCAATAGATGTTGAAAACCCTCACTCAATGAGACTATAATTATAATCCTCCTATGAAAGCCAGTCACAGACCCAAGTATAAGAAAGAATTAAAACGAGAAAAAAAAATATCCTTCAAACTCTTATCATTGTAGCAAAAATAAAATAAAATGGGAGGAAAGGAAAGCCTATTGCCAAATTAGATTCCACGGCTTAACCTAGTAAGTACCAATATATATATATATATATATACACACACACACTTAACCTACTTTCTTGTAGAAACACAATAAGTCTCAAACCAATTGGATATGGTGGATGATCAGTTCCCCTTAATGCCAAAAAAATCAACAGGAACAAAACAAGAAGATAGATGTAAAAACCTCATACCCTTGGTGTCACTGGCATTGACTTCCCACATGAGCAAACTAGAAAATACAGAGTCCTAACCACACAATTCAGGGCAACATTAAATTACATAATAGTACTTAAAAGCATGTTTCATTTAGAAGCAAAAAAAAAAAAAAAAAAAACAAATCAACCTTAGGTATATCCACCGCAAGCAAATGCAGCACCCCTACAATTAAATAAATCCTCATAGTGCAGCCTAGGAAGCACAAAATCCAAGCTAAAAAAAAAAAAAAAAAAAAAAAAAAACCCAGCATTATTATTTTAGAAAAAATTATTAGAAGAAAGAAAAAAGTCAGGCAAGTAGGTACAGGGGGACAATAAAGATCAAAAGTATGATCTAAAACATAGTGGCAAAAAGGTTATGATAAACAACAATAATCAATATATAAAAAAAAAAAAAACTTTTTAAGTCATAATAATGGGAAAAGTAGTAAAATATGAAATAATTGAGAAAACCAAAGAAAAATGTGATGTCACTTCAACAATTTGTTTTCCTCACTCATAAATATCTTAATCTCATATTTACATCTTCAAATTTAAGGATAAGAATAATGAAATAGAGATATAAAGAGAGCTTAATGTCGTAGATCCCCAACAAACTTTGTTTCCCAAGTAGGATCTAGATTGATTTAGAGAAGTCAATTTTGCTACAACAAACGCCTAAAAAAGCAGCCAAGCACCAAAATCTACATTAAAAAATTTTGAAAAAAAAAAAAAAAACTAAATAGTATCATGTTTGGGCAAACAATGTTTTAAAAGACTTATAAGCTAAAAGAGAAATTAAGAGAAGGGAAGAGTTTTCTTATTGTTGCAGTCAACACAACACAAAGAGATAGCGAAAGAGACCAAGGTCAACCCCAGGCAAGAGACTCACCAGATAAAGTAGAAAAAGAAGTGAAGAAGACAAGAAGAACAAGTCACCTAGAGAAGTTTGAGGTAAGAGCCTCGGATGGACACCACAGAGACTATATCCTTTTGTTGTTTGTTGGTTAGCTCGCAAGAGCACCCTTTATTTATTTTCTTTTTCTTTTTAAATGACTCTAGGATAGTTAGTCACTCGCCATTCGCTTGCAAGTGGCAAAACAAGTTCTGGGATAGCAAATCTGTCGTTGCTCGTTTCTCGAGCAACAAGGGTGGGACTTCGAACATACATGATAGGCCAAAAACGTATTGACCTCTTGTGATGAATTAATTGATTAATTAGCCAAGTTTATTAATTAATCAAATTAACATGCAAACGCGTGGTAGCACAAACAAATCACCAATTAACTAAAGTATGCAGCGGAAAATAAATTGACATAGTGATTTGTTTAAGAATGGGGAAAACCTACACAGCAAAAATCCCATTGGGTGATTTTACGGTCACCACTCCCAAGAATTCACTATTATCACAACAAGCAATTACAAGTAAAGGAATCCCAATACCTTATACTAACCTACAGTTGAACCTTACCCTAATACCCAATTGGACTTGTTTTGTAGTGACAATCTCTCCTTTTAATGCACAACTCTCAGTACGTGATTAACTAATTGCGCGAATCCCAGTATGCGACTTCAAACACCAACTAGAGAAGGTTGTTGGCTACAAAGTTCTTCAGTTCATCACACGATAAATAAAGAGAAGCTCCTTGGTTACAAAACCTTACAGTGCACAAATATAGCAGCTTCTTCATAAAAAGATGAACTAGAGCAAATTCTGTCTTCGGCCACAATTTGCTTGAACAAACTTTGCTCAACACTTATGCAACTTGTGTCCACCTTTGATGGCCCTTAAAATAATCCGTTTATATGTCTAGGGTTGTGAGAAAAGAAAACCCAAGCACATAATCATGGATTGGAGTCAAAACAGAACTGAAACTCTGTTTTTCATAAACCTCGACAGATACATATCTGTCGAGCTACTGTCAAGTCACGGGCTAGAATAGCTCTACAGGTCTCGATAGATGTGAGCTGTTGAGCTTTAATGAACAACACTTTTCACACTTGAATCTTGGACAGACTTGCATGGTTTCAACACTTGTATTTGAAACAAGGTTTCTTGAAGTATTAAACATATCCTAGATTTACCTAATTACAAGTAAAGTGTATTTTATCAAAGAATTAGCTAATTACATAAAATAGTGATATATGTTCCTAACAAGTGAATCACATATGTCCTAACAATCTCCCTCTTTTGCAATCCGTGACAAAACCACAACAAACAAATGAACATATGAGGGAAGTCATAAATCACTCAACTCATATTCACTTGTTGAATACAATAAAATCTATCTTAACACAAACTCTTGAAAAACTTTGTAAGAAGAGAGTCTATGACAAGAAGACTTTGACAATCTGTATTTCTGAAACACTTTAAACAAAACTCATCACGACATCTTTTTGTGAAACAAAAATAATAGATTGCATACAAAATTAAGAAACATGTGAATAAAGAAAGAAAAGAAACAACACATGTAAGGATAGGTGAAAAAAAAAAACATACATCAATATGTAAAGAATATAAGTACAATGTATGTCAAAAATGGTCACAAGACCCATGTACAAGATATAAATGTATCTAAAATGGAGAAAAGAAAAAGATACAAATAATCCTCACTACACCCTTCAATAAGAACACTCCCCCTATCAAAAATCTCCTATGCTAACCCTCCCCTTAACTATGACTACTCTCATAACCAAAACTACTTCCCTTTTTTGTCACGAGTGACAAAGGGTACAAGTGTCAGGTAGACATCTTGTCATTGCTGGGTGAGCTAACATCTCCATCTCCATCATCATCATTGTCGTCGTCCTTGGATGTCTTGGATGCCTAGGGAAGAGGAGAAGGAGACTTCACAAAGCCACCAAGGCGAGCCTGTCGTCTAGTAATATGGCCGACACGAGTGTTCACCTGACATAACGCATAAGTAAGAGTGTTAAGGCGAGAATCCATGCTTTGAAGTTGCGCCATGATCGCATTAAGGGTCACACCTCTCGCAGAAGTAAAGGGAGCAGAGGTGGATAGAGCAAAAGGAGTCAGAGTGGCTGTCGATTCGGACTGTCTCGAATGAAACTATACCTTACTGCATTTAATAGTACTAGCATCTATAGCACCCATGACAGGAAGGGATCAGAAGGGGGAAAACGAACCTCAAAATGGCATAAAAGTCTCGTGATAGCTGAAGGGTAGATGAGCTTACCACGGGTCGCCGTATCTCTATAGAAATCTGTGATAGAAAGAATGAAGTGAGAAGGAAAATCTATGGTAAGACCCTCAATAAGGGAAAGCAAAAATCGAGCATGAGGCTCTGTGATAGAGTTATAGTTAGAGAGAAGGTGTAAAATAAAAGTCATGACCATGTTCAAAAATTGAGGGCCTTTTGTAAAGCCCAAACGGTAAGTGAACTAGTGCTCACCCCAATCGGATGGTCGCTCACAGAAAGCATAAATGAGCTCATCTTTAGACACTGTCTTAAGACTATCACAATTAGGGTAGTCAGGAAACTCAACCCTAGGGACACAGAGCACATCTGCAACAATCTGTGGTATGACAACTATGTGCGTACCTCGAATGCTAGTAATGAAATGAGGTACTGAATAATCAAATTCATGCATGTTGGAGTAAAACTCTTGAATCAGCAAGGATGGACAAGTGATCGGGGTGTCACACAGTGGCCCCCATCCCCTATTGTTGATGACAGTAGGTAGGTCGGTGTCGGAGAAGTCCGACAAGATGACTTGGCATTCAGAATGAATGCCTCGTCGAGAAAAGTTCTCAAAGAAGTCCGATTTGGCCTTCTCATCACACAACCTAACAGAGAAAGTAGTGTCAGCAGAAGAGGATGCCCTAGAACGAAGAAGGTTTCAAGACGGAGTAGATTTACATTTGGGTGCCATAGAAGCACACTAATGTAAACGGAGAGAGGAAGAGAGAGAGAAGACAATTAGAAAAGTCCCAAAAAAGTTCAAAATATATCGAGAATATATTGAAAAGAAGGAACGTATGCATGGGAATGAATGAATATGTGACATGCAATATAAAGCATCATGGGCTTAGCCCAATCCAAACCTACCAGCACACAATCAGTTGCACACATCTAAATGCATGACAATATTGTTATAATGCTCATGAGATGCAATGCATGAAGTTTTTAAGATCAAATCTTCAAAACCCATCCCAAAAATTTCACAAAAAGCTCTTTGATTTTGAAAAACCCCAAATTTTGTAGAAATCCCAAAAACTTAGGTTACAAAGCATGAAATGCATGAAAATGAGGGATTAGAAACTTACCAAGTGAAGAAAAACTTGAGTAAGCTTAAAGAATCCTTGAGGAAGAGGTTGAAGGTGAGTGAGAAAGGTTTTGGGAGGTGAAGAGGCTAGATAGATCAAGAGAGATCGAGATAAAAGAGATCAAAAGTCGTGAACACCCCTTATATAGCCCATCAGTAAATCTCGATAGATCGAGAGGTGTCGAGGATCTGTCAAGCTTTAAAGGGTTTGACAGAAGCATCTATCAAGCTTTAAAAGGTTCGACAGAAGCATCTATCGAGCATGTGTCCAAGGCAAAAGTAAGCTCGATGGATTGAGGATCTGTTGAGGATCTATCGAAGGGACAGAAACTTTCTCGATCGATCCACCTAGCTATCGAGAGGTGTTGAGATTGCAATAAAAATCAACTGAAGAGCTCGAAAGATAAGCCAGGTATTGAGAGGTGTCAAGGATTTGTCAAGGTTGCTTTAAAACTAGTTTTTCAAGAAGGAAAAAACACAGATATGAATGCAATCAAGCTTGAAACTCAACCAAGGATCCAAACAACGTTTTAAACTCTCAAAAAATATTTCTTAACAAAAATGTTAAGCACAAAGATCTCAAAATCACACACACATTAAACACGTCTAACCAATTTTATATTTTAAAAACATGTCAAGACAGTTTAATGAGTATACATTAACACATGTAAACCTTATGATGGTCAAATCACATTGTACCTACACATGTATTAAGAGTAGCAAAGAATATTGCGTATTGTGTATGAAAAACATCACAAGATTGCATAAGTGTATACATGTTATGGCGATTTGAGATATGTGAAAATCACTTTAACTCACACACAATCATAACTGTTTGATGGGGACTATCATCTTTGAGGTACATTCTATAACTCCTATATCTTCTAGAATACATGCTTGCAATCATATATAAAGCATTTTGATCTTTTTCGTTTTTTTTTTCTTTGCATATTTTTCTTATAAGCAAATCATGCATAGGCATATAAAAGAAAGAAAAGAAATACCCAATGATGTTAAGCATTTGATATTCCAATTTTACTATGCCGAAGCATACAAATGTCATTGACATTGCACTTTTGCTATGCCGAAACATACAGATGTCATTTCATGATTGGTGGGTAACAATAGTGAGATGGTTATTTATGCCTTCTCTTAGGATTTTCTAGTCATTCCTGTAAAAAAGAGTGATACAAGTGTTAAGTACAAGAGATCACTTAACTTTACTCATCACAAATACGAGCCACAAAACTCATTTGCTTAATTGTGCATAGAGATCCTCATCTAAGCTACAAAAGATACAAAATTTAAAAAACTTTGTTTAAATGACCATCCAAAGTACACAAGTATTAATGTACACAAAACACACATTGTTTTTGTATTTTTCTGATTTTTCAATTTTTTTAATTTTTTATATACAAAAAATAAATTGAACAAAACTGAAAACAAACAAAAACATGTTAAACAAGCAAAGCATAAAAACTAGACTGACTCAAAACTTGAAAGCAAAACACACAAGTAATGCAAACAAAAACAAAAAGGGGGAGAGAGAGAGAGAGAGAGAGAGAGAGAGAGAGAGAGAGAGAGAGAGAGAGAGACAGTGACATAATCACTTGACGCCCTTTTCCTTCCACACCATGGAAGAACTTTTCTGTCTAGCAAAACCTTAATCCAGCAGTGAGGGAGAAGAATTGAAACCGTTCAAGTTTGAAAGGAATAAGAGGGCTTTGAGAAGATCTCCAAGAGAAGCAAAAGAGGATAGAAACTGATTCTGGTTTCCTGATGCAATCATGTCGTTGCTCTGTTGAATGGCTAGCCGCTTATAGCAATTAGGTCGAGTATGACTGGCTGCTCCACAGCGATGATAGAGATGCTGCTTCTTCTGTTTAGGCTTTTGAGAGTTAACCTTCTTAGCCCTAAGGTTTTTAACTTCTTTCTTATCTTGCTTAGGGGGTGCTCCTAAGACAGATTTACCCTTGTCTATGTTTTCATTAGCTAAATCAGTTTGACATTAGTGTTCTCAATTTTAACATTATTACTAGGAGGAACAAAAATATTAGTACTAGTAGAAGCAATATTAGAAGGAGATAAATCATACCCTAAACCGGTTTGATCAGAAGTAGATTTCTGAAGACTCAGCATTTCATCGAGTTTAGCACTTGAAGTCCTTTCCAACTGAGCTCTAACTTAGAACAGTTCAGCCTTAAGCTTTTTGATCTTCTCTGGTAAGAAGTTATTCTCAAATCTTAGTGCTCCAATAGTTTGATTGGCTTCATCAAACTTTGTGAAAAACTCTTCACGCTTAGACACCACATCACTAAGCTTCTTGGTGGTCAACCTATACAACTTCTCATGCTTTTCTGAAACCTTATATAATTTTGCATAGGTTGTGTGGATCTCATCTTGTTCATCTATATTCTCAAACTTAGAATCTACTAATTCCTCTTCTTCATCCACATCTTCAACAATCCCCTCAGTAGGATTGATAGTGGCAGTGAAGGCATTCAAGATTCCGTCATCCTCATTGTCAGAATCATTTTTAGGCTTAGTGTCGCTCAATGTAGCAGCAAATGCCTTGCTCTTTCCAATGGTCTTGAGATATGTGGGGCACTCTTGTTCCATGTGACTGAAGCTTTGACACCTAAAGCACTTTGGTCCTGAAGGAATAGTGAACTGACTGCCATCCTTAATATCTTTCTTCCCTTTATCTTGGCTCTTGAATTGAGAAGAACTGGATTGCCTATAGTCGTTGTCGAAGCCCTTCCCATTGGCATTCTTCATGAACTTCTTGAATTTCCTTGTAATGTAGGACTTTATCTTAGAATCTTTATTGTTTGAAGACTCATCAGTATTACTGCTCTTGGTCTTAAATGCCAAGCACTTGCCCTTACCCAACTTACCAATTCTTGTTAAACCTAACTCATAGGTTTGCAGATTACCAACCAGCTCTGTCAAACGAATCTTGTCAATGTCCTTTGATTCCTTGATCACGATGATTTTAACAAGGAATCTCTTGGGTAGAGGTCTAAGCACCTTTCTCACAATCTTAGGTTCAGGAATAGTTTCCCTAAGATTAAAAGCTGAGTTCACTATGCCTTTGCGTTTGGTATAGAACTCATTAAATGACTCATCCTCCTCTATTTTGATATCTTCGAAGCTAGTAGTGAGCCTTTGAAGTTTCAAGTCCTTGATAGCCTTTGTTCCCTTATAGGTTGTCTGGAGAATGATCCATGCTTCCTTCGCAGTTTTAGTGGAGGATATCTTCTTGAACTCCTTATTGGTGACTGTATTGAATAAGGCATTCAATGCTCTACTATTGAAATTTGCCGCCTTGATCATAGCATCATCCCAATCGGTCGGCACTTCCTTCGGCTTGGTCCAGCTTATCTCCATAACTTGCCACACTTTCTTATCTAAAGATTGTATGAAAGCTCTTATGCGCACTTTCTAGTACGCATAGTTAGTGCCATCAAATAAAGGAGGTATAATAAGAGACTGTCCTCTATCCATGACAAATAGGGGTCAATGGATCATACATTAAAGATTAACCCTAATCAGAGTGTGCCTGCTCTGATAACACTTGATAGGCCAAAAATGTATTGAGCCCTTGTAATGAATTAATTGATTGATTAGCCAAGTTTATTAATTAATCAAATTAACATGCAAACACGTGGTAGTATAAACAAATTACCAATTAACTAAAGTATGCAGTAGAAAATAAATTGACACGGTGATTTGTTTACGAATGGAGAAAACCTACATGGCAAAAACTCCCATTGGGTGATTTTAAGATCACCACTCCCGATAATCCACTATTATCATAACAAGCTGTTACAAGTAAAGGAATCTTAGTACGTTATACCAACCTATAGTTGAACTCTTACCCCAATACCCAATTGGACTTGTTCTGTAGTGACAATCTCTCTTTTTAATACATGGCTCCTAGTACGTAACTAACCAATTGTGCGGATCCTAGTACGCGACTTCAAACACCAACTAGAGAAGGTTGTTGGCTGCAAAGTTCTTCAGTTCATCAATGAAGATCGAGAAGCTCCTTGGTTACAAAATCCTATGGTGCACAAACACAGCAACTTCTTCACAAAGAGATGAACTAAGGAAAATTCTGTCTTTAGTTACAGTTTGCTTGAACAAACTTTGCTCAACACTTGTGCAACTCATAATCCTTTTATATGTGTAGGGTTGTGAGAAAAGAAATCCCAAACACATAATCACGGATTGGAGTCAAAATAGAATTAAAACTCTGTTTTTCATAAACCTTGACAGATACTTATCTGTTGAGCCACGGGCTGGAACAGCTCTACAGATCTTGATAGATGCTAGCTGTCGAGCTTTAATGAACATCACTTTTCACACTTGAATCGTGGATAGACTTGCATGGCTTCAACACTCGAACTCGAAACAAGGTTTCTTGAAGTATTAAACACATCCTAGATTTACCCAATTACAAGTAAAATGCATTTTGTCAAAAGATTAGTCAATTACATAAAATAGTGACATATGTTCCTAACAAGTGAATCACATATGTCCTAACAATACGAATCCCACGCAACTTTTCGGAGTTGCACCCCGGCCTACATGATGTGTGTCCTATGCGTAGGTTGGACCTGAGCTGTACATCGAAACAAAATGTTTTGTCTCTTATTTTTTTGATTCCGTTAGCGAAGCTCAAAAATCAAAAGAGGGGCATCTGTAGATACCACATTTTATACCCCTTACGACTTGGGCCCTCGTTCCCCAATAATACTCAAACTCTAAGGCCCAAGGCCAGCTTAGAGCCCAATCAGATATCAAATTGACTTAAGGAGTGTTAAAATGGAAAATATAACCTTTTAAATGAGAAAAAATCTATTTTTGAAAATAAAATGACCAAAGTAGCCCTCGGCCCATGTACGTGGGTAGTAGCCTGCATACATGGACCAAAGCACGTGTACATAGGCACACTTCTGCGTATGCAGCTAGGATTTCAGAAGCATAAAAAACTAAAGTTTTCTGTAATAATGTCTAAGGTTTGAAATAAATTCCATATCGTCTGAGAGCCATTCTAAACCCCATTTTTTTTCACTATATAAAGTCTTACAAGGTACATTTTCAAAACACAGAAATTTTGCGGGAAAAATACAAGATTCACTAAAAAATAGTGAATCAAAAGGGAGTTTTTCACAAAACACTCTTAAGTTAATTTTATTTGATTGAGACCTTTTCTGGCCCTAATCCTTTTAGTTTAACATTGTTAATCAATTTTCTATTGGTTTGTGAGTAGATTTAATTGAGGGGACTGATAAAAATCAAAACTTAGGAATTCCTTTTTTGAGGGTGTTGAGGTTCAAAAAATCATAACACAAGGCCCAAAGATTTGAAGCCCAAGATCCATGAAGGGGTAGGTTTTAGAGCCCATGAAACAAAGGCCCAACTTGCCAAGATCAGAAGATCAAAGAGAGTTCGGCAGAAAGAACTGGGCCAGGATCCTAGAGATTGCCAAGGGCCAAGGACCCTTGGGACATGCAACACAGCCAGAGTGGGATTGAGACAGCTCGAAAGGGGAATAAAAAAAGCACAAGAAACAAAGGACATATATGTCCTCCTCAAGCACTCAGTGATGCAGCAAAGAACCAGAGGGCTTGGAAAACAACAACTCGTGAGCAAAAGGCTGGTACTTCAGGGAACCTAGAAAGATGAACTGTAAGGGGAAGTAGCTGGGAAGACCTTCGACTTGGCAGGGTAGGATTCGGCTCACTTTGAAAAAATGACAAAGGGTAAAGGCGTGGAAGCATTGAAAGAAGAAAGATTGAATGTTAGCTACCTAAGGGCACCACAGAATGGAAAGTCAGCGAGGGATTTTCAGGGAGACAGCACCAAAAGGAGAAAATTATAAGGAATAAGGAAAGAACCAACCCTCTGAGTAACTGGCACAACACGATCTTTGACACCTAGGGGAGCAAATGAGAGAAATTGGTGGTACCTTGGAATCCTACCATGACACTATAAAAGGGGAAGGTAGCCAACATTAAAGGGGCATTTGGCAATAGTAAATCATACCAGAATTAGTGAGGAAACTCTGTCAAAGCTTAAGACAGTAAAAAGAAAGAGAAATACTCCCCGATATCCCAATACAGCCACTATAGAATATACTTGGATTCAAAGAGATTCAAACTTTGCAAGTTTTGGAGGTTTGAATAGGCATCTAAGTTTGTGATTTTTAAGCTTATTTGGACCTTGTAACACGTCTAAGTGAGCATATTGTAATCCATAATTAAGAAGATAATCAAATATTTCATATTAATTTGAGGATCCCTAATAGTCACTGTGTGCTTTTTTCCTTATTACATTGTCTCCTTTTGCTATTTTTCTTGTTGTTCAATACATATATTCTTGCTTGTCAGTGTATACGTATTGTAGGATCTTTGCTCTGTACATAACCTGGTTTGTAAACAGCCCATTTAGCTGCAGTGAACCAACCCCAGTCCTTTCAAAATACAACAGGAAGGCTTGGGGTCCTTGTTTAAGCTTGGGCCAGGATACTGGCCAAAATTGACCCTCATAGAGGTATTAAGCTTCAACCTTTCTTTTCTCTTTTTAGCCTTTACTTTGTTGTTTAATCTGTTTTTCTCACTTCGTTTGTGTTATAACTTGTTTATTTAGAGTATGTTTATGTTTTCTTGTATATTCTGAGCATGTTTGGCTGCTAGAATTAGGGCTTTCATTTCTGCTTTGTTTTTCTGTTTATTTGTTTTTGGGTTAGGGTTTAGGCGTGTTTGTGTACGCATACTTTTGTATGCACACGCAGGCTCAAAGTATGCGTTCGCATACTTTGAGCCTACATATGCGTACGAAGGCCTAGCCTAGAAACCCTAAATTTGATTTTCCTATGTCTTTTGCTTTGTTTATTTTACCTAATATGCCTTTGCTTTAACCTTCTTATATGCTTTTGATTTGCTTTTTCTTTGTTCACATGTTTGTTTGTTATTGTATGCTAGATTAGCGTTTATCTCCTTGTTTCTTAATCTTAATATCGTGCCATTCATTCACATATGCCCATGCATTGATGCCATAGGTGCTGTGTTGCAGCAAGGTAAGTAAATGGTAAGTCATGCATTAAAAATTTTCATGCATTTGTGTTATGGTTTTATTTTGATGATATGATGGAGCATACTTAGATGTATGACTAGGGTTTGTAATATGTTAATGCCTTGTTTTAGATGAGGGTTTCCATATGCTAGATGAACGCTTCGGTTTCTTTTGTGTGTTTGGCTCTTTTTTACTTGGTATATAGATAAGTATGCTTGTTTGGTGATAAAGATGCCATGATTGTATGTAAGATGCATGCTAGTGTGTGTGTGAGTTTAGCATACAAGTGTTGAGATTGTTTTAAATAAGATTAAGGTATAAGACATAATGATGGGAGACCAACCTTAGGGTTGGATGATCTTGGGTGTCTAACATCTTTTCAAGAGCGTACCTAAACTTCAAACCCATACTCTGGTAGTAAGATCAAAAGGTCATTCCTCAAAGGGATGCCACTTATACGGTTCCTAGGCTATTCCAAAAACTAGGCGGCGACTCCTTTCTTGTGTCCACACCTATCAAACATGATTCATCATATTACATCATAGCATACCCTTACATCTCATTATCTCATCCTAACATTCATCTAGCATGACATCACATCATATTCAAGGTAGCAACTATTGGAAAAACATAGTTTGTATCGCATACAAAACATATGCAGCGGAAAAAATTAACAGATCTACTTCATTTGCAATTGATAACATGTACTATGTAAATTTCAAAATATAAGAACAAGAGAGTGTACCTTGGTGCAGTAAAATTCAAAACCAAAGATTAGAAGTACTTGGAAATACTCTTAATCTTCACTCCAATTCCAATTGTACCCAAGAAGTGTGGTTTCTCAATCAATTTATATGTATGTGTTCAAGGGAGAATGAGATAGTGTCCAACACTCACATACAAACCTTTTTCATTCATTCTTTAAAATTCTGTATATTTCTCTCCTTATAACTGATTATCTAATTGGGCTAACCTTTTAGGCCATTCCAATTGTGCTTTAGTATGTGGCTTAAAGTGGGATCAAAAGGGAACAAATAAGACACTAGCTCCAATGGGTCTTGGGCTTTTCTGTCAACTCTTGACAAGTCCAAAGTTACCATTAATTATATTTAATACCATTATATAAATATAATTGCACTCTAAGCCTTATTAATAAATTATATTCTAAGATTTTATTATACATACAACCCCTTCATAAAATATTCGTAGTAATACAAAATCATAAATGTAGACTGCCGCTTTGAAGATTACTACATCTTAATTCTTGAGTACCCGATTTAATCCTTTAAGTTATTCATCATATATTTATGAAATCCAATTTCGTAAATATATACTTTAGTAACTCTTCACTAAAGTGGCTAGGCCTAATACTCTGAATAACCAAACCCGTTAAACTTATTTCAAGGGAATATTTTATATCTCTGTTAAGAGATTATGAATTCCATCTTGAGAATATATGTTCCATCAACACTAAATGTGGTTGCCCAACATATTGAGATTTTGATCGTGACTTTAGATCTCACTCTTGATATTTCAAAGTAACATACATTTCATGATTAGATCCATTATTCTCTCAGGATTAAGAGTTGATGTAAATAGAAGTCATGAGGTACCTAGTCTAAATCTTTCTTTTTCCTTTATTTCATTTTTTGCTTTTAATCTTTCTGTTTGCTTTTTTGTTTGTTATAATATGTTTTAATATGCTTTTTCTAGATTAGGTATATGTTTTTGTATGCTTAAAATGCATGTTAGGTTGTTAGAATTTCTGTTTTTAGGTTCTGCCCTGTTTTTGTGTTTTTGGGTTTTCTAGGCAAGAGGCTACGTATGCATAACCTTGCCTGCGCACACAAGCTTGATTATGCGCATGTAGGCTTGTTCTTGTGTGCGTAAGCCGTGCCCAAAAACTCTTATTTTTTATTTTTATTTTTTGGCTTCTGATTTAACATGTTTGTTTGTTTGTTTAGTCTATTTTCCATGCTTTTATGCTTCCAATGCTTTGTTTCACATGTTTATTTGTTTGGGTTTGCCATCACATGTTAGAACTAGGGTTTGTCTAGTATTTTCCTTGTTTGGATGACATGAACATGCATTCATATGCTCACGCATAAATGCCAAAGGCGCCGAGTTGCTGCAAGGTAAGTAAAAGGTAATTCATTCATTGGAAATGTTCATTCATTTATGATATGGTCTTGTTTCGATGTTAGAGATGAATGTGAATGTTAGGATGAGATGTATGCTATAATGTAATATGGTGATTCATGTTTAGATGTATGACACTAGGGTTTATGTTAATGCTTTAATGCCATGTTAGATGAATGCTAGGGTTATATATGTGTGGTTGGGTTTCTTATGCTTTAAGGATAGATATGTATGTGTTTTGGGATGATGATGCCATGTTGTACGCTTAAATATATGCTAGTGTGTGTGTGAGTTAGAATGCAAGTATTGAGCGTGATTTTATCAAGATTAAGACGTAAGACACAATGATGGGCGGCCAACCTTAGAGTTGGGTAGTCTTGGGTGCCTAACACCTTCCCAAGAATGTACCTAAATTCAGAACCCATATCTCTGGTAGTAAGATCAAATGGCCCTTCCTTGAGAGGACGCTATATATATGGTTCCTAGATCATTGCAAAAACTAGGTGTCAACTCCCGACACACTTCCATTGTGTCTACGGTGGCGACTCTATTGGGGATAGTGAGTTTAATTCCTACGTGTCTTATTTCTTAACCTTGATAAAAACTATTTCAATACTTGCTTGCACACACATCACTTGGTTTCCTTTGTCCTTTAACCTCGATTGGTGATGAGTGGGAAGATGGAAGGCTCCATTTGAGCCTAAATCTTCCGAAGTTCGTCCCACCAACTCATAATCGGTGCCATCGCCTATAATGGGCTTTGAGTATGTTAAAGGTTACCAATCCACTATGGAGTCCACTTAGGCCCTCGGTTGGAATCATAGCCCACCAAGTTGTGAGTGACCTACTTATCTGTCTATTTAGCCTTAGGAAGCCTACTCACACTAGAGAGATACTAGACCCTATCACAAAGGATACCCTTTATATCTCTTTTTTGTTCAACCATATATCATGTGTTCACCTAATTCTAAAGAACAAATAAAAGATGTAAAAATGGAAGGAATGACACTAAAATAATGGTATACCCTAGGATGTTTTGGGATAAAAGAAAAGAAGTTCTCACATATAAGAGGCTGGTCCCTAAGTCTGAAGGTATATCTTAACTTGAAAGGTTTATAAGACTATAACATAATTGCTATCATAGGCCCAAGTGGAAAAAGCCCTTTTGAAGAAAAGGACTTTAGGCCTAAGGTAATAAATATGCTATAGATTTAGCATCCAAAATCCTACAAAGCCAACGTGAACTTCCCTAATCTTAGGCTTCCTTGTTGTATGCCTAGGCCCAAAATGATAAGAACTTCATGGACTTTGAGAGGAAGGCTACAATATATCCTAACTAAAGGACTATTTCAAGGAAAAAAAAAAAATGAAATGATGAATAAAAATGAAAAGCCCCAAGGTGATGAATACATTGTAAGCCCATGTTTGAGACAAAGGGTTAAGAATTTCTAAGTACATTCTAATGAAAGCCCATGAGAGTAAGATGAGAGCTTTATTGTAAATGGACCAAAGCCCAAAGAAACAAGGGACAAAAATCCATGAGAGGGAAGGGAGTGATATTGTAATTGGGGCCTTCATCAAAATGAACTTAAAAATTTTCCTAAAGGACATCTAAAAGTTAAAGAACCTTTAATTGGGACATGAACTTAATGAAAATGAGACTTCTTTTTAGACATCACGTCCCTACTCCAATCCAAGTCCAATGGAAGGTGAGACATTCAAAGGGAAGACCCTTCAAGAGGGGAAGATGGACGCTTCAAGTGAAAAAGGTCCTCATGCAAAAGATGCTCAAGGGTGTGGAGGTGTAAGTTGAATTTCTTAAGATGATAATAAACCACCTCTCTGAGATAGAAGAAGAGAAAGAAGACAAGGCTAACCATGGACAAAGCGAGCTGACTCAAGAAGACATCAACTGCATGATGACAGAAGGGAAGGGGCCCATGTTAACGACTTCTCTAAATCGGGAGACGTGGGATCGTGGAAAGATCATGATTGGTCGGAATGGACCTTAAAGGTGGGAACAAGTCAAGTCACCCCAGCTCACTTCATGCTTGAACACGACATGGACCCTTCTTCGTACAACGACCAATACCTTGTGTTGACTCAAAATGAAGAAAAAGAAGGAGATGATGAAGTGATCAACTATTGGAGTAAGGATGACGGCGACTGGTTCTTTGATGAGGTGGGGAGAGATTTCCCTATTAAGGGTGAGGATCTGTATGACATAACCAAAGCTATGCATGGAAACCTCTGAAAGGGGAGGACTGGTTCGCTGAGCTATAGAAGAGCGAGGAGAAGAGTGACAAGCCTTAAAGAAGAAAGAAGATAGAATTCATCACGCCTGCTGTGGGGTCTATTAATAATTGGACTTCGGTTAGGTTTTCTAAAAACATGGGGAAAAAGTTTTGTAATGCAAGTTCCAATGTACTTTTCAATATTTTCAATAAGATGAATTTTGATTTGGCTTACTTTGATGTGTCACATAACATTAAAATTATATACATAAATGATTCAAATGAATTTGAAAATGAGATTAATAAACAATTGGAAAAGAAAATTGAACCTATGGAACCAACTCTTGAAACTATTAATTTGGGCAATAATGAGAATCCACGTTTAATTAAAATTGGCGCAACTCTAAATGAAAAAGAAAGAAAAGATCTTCAAGAGCTTCTCACGAAATTTCAAAAGGTGTTTGCATGGTTCTATGAAGATATGCCCGGAATTGACCTCGAGATAGCTCAACATCACATTGATACTCATGATCACATGGTACCTGTCAAACAAAAGTTGAGAAGAATGAGGACCGAATGGCTCTTAAAAATCAAGGAGGAAGTCACTAAGCAATTAATGGTAGGGTTCATTAAACCCGTGCACTAAGCCGGATGGATAGCCAATGCCATGCCCGTACCTAAGAAAGATGGGAAGGTGAGGATGTGTGTGGATTTTAGGGACTTGAGCAAGGCATGCCCTACGGATGACTTTCCTCTCCCTCACATTGATGTCTTGGTGGATAATACGGTGGGAAGTGCCTTGATGTCTTTCATGGATGGTTTCTCTAGGTACAACCAAATTAAGATGGCTCCCAAAGATATGACTAAAATCACTTTCACTACTAAATGGGGAATATATTGTTACACGATGATGATGTTTGGCCTCAAGAATGTCGGGGCAATCTACCAAAGGATGGCTATAGCCTTGTTTCATGATATGATGCATAATGAGGTGGAGGTGTATGTCAATGATATGATAGTGAAATCTAAGGATAGAGAAAGCCACACCATAAACTTGAGGAAGTTATATGAGAGGATTAAGGAGTATAGGCTAAGATTGAACCCACAAAAGTGTACCTTTGGAGTAACCTCTGGAAAATTGATAGGCTTCCTAGTGAGTGATAGAGGGATAGAAGTTGACCCATCCAAGATCAAAGCCATATTGGAGATGCCTCCACCCAGAAGTGAGAAAGAGATAAGGAGTTTCTTGGGTCGATTACAATATATTAGTTGATTTATTGCTAAGCTCACCTCCACTTGTAAGCCCATCTTTAAACTCCTAAGGAAGAATGAACCATATACATGGAATGATGAGTGCCAAAAGGCCTTTGAACTTATTAAGGAATATCTCTTCCACTCACCTATCCTAGTGCCTCCACAACATGGAAATCCCTTACTCCTGTACCTCTTTATCATAGGGGATGCGGTTGGAAGTATGCTTGCACAAGAAGATGATGACAAGAATAAGAGGGCCATATACTACTTGAGCAAGAGGTTCCATGATTATGAGACTAGGTACATTCCTATAGAAAGTCGTGATTCGCATTTGTTTGGGTTGTGCAAAAATTGAGACATATCATCTTACATTTTCAAATATGGGTGGTAACAAGAATGGACCCATTGAAATATTTCTTTGAAAAGCCTGCTTTGAGTGGAAGATTGTCAAGATAATTGATCTTATTGATAGAATTTAATTTGAAGTATGTGGCTAGGAAAACTATCAAAGGGAGTGTCGTGTCGGATTTTTTGTGCTGAGAATCCTATAAAGGGGGAAGATGGTAAAGAAGACTTTCTAGATGAGGACATTTTGGAGTTACTCCCGAGGGATCTCACATACCTTGGCAATCAAATTGAACTTTGAAGCAACAAATAACATGGTTGAATATGAGGCTTGTATTACCGGAATGGAAGTTCTTTAAGAATTGAGGGTAAAGGAGGTTGAAGTCTTTGGAGATTCAACTTTGAATATAGCCCAAACCCAAAAGTTGTGGAAGTTGAAGGAGGAACACTTGAAGCCTTATCAACAATACTTGGAGGACTTAACTAAGACCTTTAACAAGATTGAGTAGACAATCATCCCTAGAGCTCAAAAACAATTCATAGATGCCTTAGCTACCTTAGCCTCCATGGTTGAAATACCTGAGGGAGTATGGACACGACCCTTGAAGATTGAGCAAAGTTATGAGGAAGTGCATAAAGGGAAGACCGAAACTTCAGTAATGACCATAGAGGAAGAGGAAGTTCCATGGTACTATGACATCCTAAAGTTCTTGGAACTAGTGGCATATCCGGATGGTGCTGACAAGAGAGAAGGTCGTTCCATTAGGATAATGGCAATACAATACATCCTATGTAGAGGACAAATCTATAAAAGGTCCTACGATGGTGTGCACCTTCATTGCATGAAGAAGGAAGAAGTTGAGAAGGTAATGGAAGAAGTTCATCAAGGGATTTGTGGCCCTCATATGAATGGGAGAATGTTAGCCATGAAAATCCTAAGGGTAGGGTACTATTGGAATATGATGGAGACCGATTGTGTGGACTATGTGAAGAGTTGCCACGATTGTCAGACACATGCCAACTTGAACCATGTACCACCTAGTGAGTTGTATAGCATGACTTCTCCATAACCATTCTCGGTTTGGGGCATAAATGTGATTGGAAGGATAGCTCCTAAGGCTTCACCAAGTGGTGGTACATCCTGGTGGCAATTGACTATTTCACCAAGTGGGTTGAGGTAGCCTCCTACTCCATATTGAAGACTAAGCACGTGGCTTGGTTCTTAGAAAAAAACATCATATGCCGGTTTGGGATGCCCCAAGAGATCATTTCTAATAACAGTTCCCACTTTAAGGGGAGGTTTGAAAGATCATCAAGTTGTACAACATTAAGCATCACATGTCTTCACCGTATCGATCACAAGCTAATGGGGCCATAGAAGCAACTAATAAGAATGTGAAGAACATCCTAGCTAAGATGGTAGTGACATACAAAGATTGGGCTAAGAAGCTTCCATTTGCTTTATAGGGTTATAGAACTTCTATCCATGCATCAACTGGGGCAACACCTTACTCTTTGGTTTATGGTAGTGAGGCGGTGCTTCCTACTAAAGTGGAGATACAATTTTTAAGGGTACTGGTAGAAACCAAGGTCCTAGAAGAGGATTGGGCTAAGGCAAGATATGAATAATTAGCTTTGATAGATGAGAAGAGGACTAGGGCACAATATCACACACTAGGATACCAAAAAAGGATTGTTATTTGTTTACCAGAGAGACTGTATCCTTTTGTTGTTTGTTGGGTTAGCTTGAAGAGTGCCCTTATTTGTTTTTCTTTTTCTTTTTAAGTGAATCTAGGATAGTGAGTCACTCGCCATTTGCTTGCAAGTGGCAAAACAAGTTCTAGGATAGTAAACCTATTGTTGCTTGTTTCTTGAGCAACAAAGGTGGGACTTCGAACATATGAATCCCATACAGCTCTCCGAAGTTACAACCCGCCTTATGTATGCGTGATGTGTGTCGTGTGCATGGGTTAGGCCTGAGCCATACATCAAAATAAAATGTTTTATCTCTTATTCTTTTGATTCTATTAGCAAAGCTTATGAATCAAAAGAGGGGCATCTTTAGACACCGTATTTTGTACCCCTTATGACTTGGGCCCCTATTCTCCAATGATGCCTAAGCTCTAAGCCCAAGGCTAGCTTAGAGCCCAATCAGATATCAAATTAACTTGAGGAGTGTTAAAATGGAAAATATTACCTTTTAAATTAGCAAAAATCTATTTTTGGAAATAAAATGACTAAAGTGGCCCTTGACTCACATACGTGGGCAGCAACCTACGTACGTAGCTAGGGTTTCAGAAGTATAAAAAAGGAAAGTCTTCTGCACTAATGGTTGATGTTTGGAATGAATCCCACATCTAGGAGCCATTCCAAATCCCATTTTTTCCACTATATAAAGCCTTACATGGTACATTTTCAAAACACACAGAAATTTCACAAGAAAAATACAAGATTCACTAGAAAATAGTGGATCAAAATGGAGTTTTTCACAAAATACCCTTAAGTTAATTTTATTTGATTGAGACCTTTTCTATAGGGATGGCAATTTCTACTCGACCCACGGGTACCCGGCCCGAACTCGGAACTGGCCTAACCCTGTTAAATATATATATGTATAGTTACTAAAATACCCTCATATATATACATATATTGATAAACAAGGGCGGCGCCAAAGCAAATTTAGGGGGTTCAAATGAACCCCCTGAGTTCAAAATAAAAAGCTACACACATATATATATATATATATATATTTATAATTTAACTTAATACTCTAATTTATTTTTACAAATATTTTTTTTTGCACACTCTGACTTAAATTTTACTCATCTTTATTACAAGTATTTTCTACTTTAAGAAAAAAGAGTATTTTTTTTTTTTTGAGAAACCGAATAAAGAGTAAGTGTTTGTGAATTGTAAGTGTAATTTTTTTTTTTTAATAAATTTATATTATATGTGTGTGAGTGTGTTTAATATTAATTGTGTACATTACTTTTTGTTATAATGTTACATATTTGTGTAAATTATGATGTGTGTGAATATTTGTATGTACAATATAAATATAATATAACTTTATATAATTTAATATTTAAGAAATAGAGAGTTTTTTTTACATGTTTGTGTATTGTTATCATATTATAATAAATTTTTGTAATAAAGTTAGTAAAATTCAAGAAAACAATTGTAAAGTTAATGATTGTTCAAGCATTACTAGTGCACACTCTTGGTACGATGGTCACTACAAGTGCTTGTGGTTGTGGAGTGTAGGGGATAAGGGCTGGGGTTCAAGTCTCTAAGAGAGAATTTCACACATATATACACTTAGATTAGGTTAGAGTAAAATTTTTGTCTTGTATTAAAAAAAATGATTATTTAAGCATTTAATTGGTTAAGTAGACTTGTCTCAAAAAAAGAAAAAGAAAAAGAAAAAGGGTTAAGTAGACACGTAGTGTATAATTTATGTATGAATAAGTGTGATTGTGTGTGTTAATAATTAATACGGAGCCAATGAGTTAAAATTAGTCATTTAGTCTAAAATATTTTTATGAAAACAAAGTCAAATAGATAATAACAACTGTATAAAGATAAAAATGTTAGACAAACTTAACAAAATAAAATGATCATAGACTCATAGCTACCCACATTAGCAATAGATATTCATAATGAACTATCATGTAACATTCAAAAATTGAAAACTTGAAGAGTAAAATTGTAAAACTTTATGTATTATTATTATTTTCGATAATTCAATATATTCAAGTTCTCTTTTTATTAAAATTTTGTTGTGACCCCCCTAAACAAAATTCCTGGAGCCACCACTGCTGATAAAACCGTAAAATACCTTACCCTTACAATCTCTTCAGACTTTAGCTGCTTCTCATCTCTTTCCCTTCAACTCACCACTTTGACTCACTCTCCTCTCCCACTCTCACTCACTCTCCTCTCATGTCTCACGCTGTCAGCCACCAACTGTCAGTCACGCCTCTCTCATGCTCTCAGCCTCTCAGTCTCACTTTCTTTGCTGAAGAAGATAAAGATGAAAATCTAAGATTCTCGGCATAAAGCCTCTGCGATCTCACCCATGAAGACGAAGATGAAGAGTCGAAGATGAAGATGAACAACCATGGTGATTTACAGCAATGGCTTTTGATGTTCTTCTTCCATTTTTTCTTTATTTGATTAGTGGGTTTGGGGATTTTAGATTCTCTTTGTTTAACCTGTGGGTTTGGGGATTTAGATTTTGTTGTTGAGATTTGATTTAGTTTCTATGAATAGTTTGATTTCAAATGTATTTGGTTTCTATGAATAAGAAATTTGAATGGGTATGGTGGATTTGATTTGAGATTCTTTTGGATTTGTTGTTTATGCTAAACTGTTGTGATTCTCTTTTCTCAAGAAAACAATTTTTTTTTTTTAATTGATTGGGCCACAGTTAGGGGCTGAAGATTGTGGCTTGGCTGGGCGAGGCTCGGTGAGGTGGGTCTGGGCCCTGGTAAAAAAATTCCTTTAATAAACAGGCCGGGTCCGGGCCACGGGTCCTGGCCCATAGGTCGGGTACGGGTATGGAAAAACCCGGCCTGAACTCGACTTGTTGCCATTGCTACTTTTCTGGCCCCAATCCTTTTAGTTTAACGTTGCTAATCACTTTCTTATTGGTTTGTAAGTAGATTTGACTAAAGGGAATGGTAAAAAATAAAGCTTGGAAAGCTTTTGTGTGAGGTATCTAGTCTAAACCTTTCTTTTTTCCTTTCTTTCATTTTCTTCTTTTAAATCTTTCTGTTTGCTTTTTTGTTTGTTATAATATGTTTTAATATGTTTTTCTAGATTAGCTTTACATTTTTGTATGCTTAAAATGCATGTTAGGTTGTTAGAATTTGCGTCTTGAGGTTCTTCCCTATTTTTCTGTTTTTAGGTTTTCTGGGCAAGAGGCTGTGTACGCATAATCTTGCCTACACACGTAGGCTTGATTATGCACACACAGGCTTGTTTTTGCGTGCGCAGGCCACAATCCAAAAACCCTATTCTTTTTTTCTTTTGTTTGGCTTTTGATTTAACATGTTTGTTTAGTCTTTTTTCCATGCTTTTATGCTTCCAATGCTTTGCTTCACATGTTTATTTGCTTGGGTTTGCCATCACATGTTAGAACTAGGGTTTGTCTAGTAGTTTCCTTGTTTGGATGACATGAACATGCATTCACATGCTCATGCATAAATGCCATAGGTGCTGAGTGTCTGCAATGTAAGTAAAAGGTAAGTCATGCATTGGAAATGTTCATGCATTTGTGATATGATCTTGTTTCAATGTTAGAGATGAATGTGAATGTTAGAATGAGATGTATACTATGATTTAGTCTGGTGAATCATGTTTAGATGTATGACACTAGGGTTTATGTTAATGCTTTGATGCCATGTTAGGTGAATGCTAGGGTTATATATGTGTGGTTGGGTTTCTTATGCTTTATGGATAGATATGTATGTGTTTTGGGATGATGGTGCCATGTTGTATGCTTAGATGTGTGAAAGTGTGTGTGTGTGAGTTAGAATACAAGCATTGAATGTGATTTTATTGAGGTTAAGACATAAGACATAATGATGGGAGGCCAACCTTAGGGTTGGGCAATTTTGGGTGCCTAACATCTTCCTAAGAATGTACCTAACTTCGAACCCATATCTCTAGTAGTAAGATCGAAAGGTCCTTCCTCGATAAGACGCTATATATATGGTTCCTAGACCATTGCAAAAACTAGGTGGTGACTCTCGACACACTTCCATTATGTCCACAGTGGTGACTCCAATGAGGATAGTGAGTTTAATTCCTATGTGTCTTATTTCTTAACCTTGATAAAAAAATATTTCAATACTTGTTTGCATACACATCACTTGGTTTCTTTTGTCCCTTAACCTCGATTGGTGATGAGTGGGAAGATGGAAGGCTCCATTCAGGCCCAAATCTTCCAGAGTTTATCCCACCAACTCAGAATTAGTGTTATCACCTATAATGGGCTTTGAGTGCGTTAAAGGTTTGCTACTAATCCACTATGTGGTCCACTTAGGCGGGTTGGAATCATAGCCCACCAAGTTGTGAGTGACCTACTAATCTATCCTTTTAACCTTAGGGAGCCTACCCACAGTAGAGAGATCCTAGTGTGTTTTCTTTTCCATTCTTTCTTTTGTTTGCCCATCAACCCCTTCACAGTTAAGGCATCTTCTCCATTCATATACTTCTACACTTTGAACAGTAGGTCCATCATTGAAGTTAGTGGAGTCTTCCCGAGATAGAAAACGAGATCAGGATCATTCAACCCTACTTGGAAGGTCATCATTATCACCTGTTCATTAGCCTCGTCAATCTCTAACACCACTTTGTTGAAATGCTTCACATACTCCCTTAAGGTTTCCCCATCTTGCTTCTTTATAGTCAGCAGATATGAAGTGGGCCTTTTATGCCGTTGGCCTCTAATAAAATTTCGGACAAAAGAATCGCCCAACTACTCAAAGTTTGTAATTGATGATGTAGGCAATTTACTGAACCATACCCTTGCACCTCCTTTGAAGGTGGCTTGGAAAGACCTGTAGATTACCTCGTCCAGGGTTTGCTAGAGATTCAATATTGTTTTGAATTCCTCTATGTGGTCTAGGGAATCCTTGGTATCATCGTTGACCTCCAATTGTGGAAGGCGAAATTTAGGAGGTAGAGGGTACTCCAAAACATTGGCGACGAAGGGTGAATCTATTCTTTTGATCATGCCATCAAGATTCATGGCCATCTTTCCTTTTTTGGCATTTTTCATTTCATCCAACTCCTTTCTCATACTTTTCATCATCTGATTATTACTATGAGTCGACTGTTCAATACACTCAAAAGTCTCTCTCCTGCTATTTCCTAGGCTATGGGCTTCGTCGTCATTATGACTGTGATTACGTCGTGCAAGGGATGTATTACTACCTTTGGGATGCACTCACCATTTCAAGTCTTCATTCTGCTTCATCAGCTCCTGCACATTGCCTGTCAATGCTTGAATTTGTTGTGCCATTACCACCGGATCTGGTGGTGCGGTTGTAGTTGAATCCATAGGCTCTAAGGAAATTTATTGGTAGAGATACAATGGCTTGTTGCATTGCAATTTGTCGTCCCCACAGACGGCATCAAACTGATAAAACAGGAAATTGCCTTGTCATGATGTTCCTCGTCAGTGCCTCTAGACGATGATAGTATCTTGTCTAAGAGAAAAAGCAATGTAATGAAAGACACCGGTTTGGGGTCTGCCAAGGATCCTTTGATGCATAAGTTAGCTTATCTCTTTAGAAATCAACAATGTGAATTGTAGAGTAATCTGTATGTATTATGGATTAGTGTACATGTCCACTTGCTTCTTTTGGCTTTATATAGCCCATTCATAAGTAAATGCATAGTTTGTTGGTTTCCCCTTGCATTATGCCTGAGTTGGAGGATTAGATGGCTTAGTAATGGCCATTTAATCTCCTCATTTAATGTTTGTAACGGTCATGCAACGGCTAGGAGAAGACGATTGTAACAGTGTCGCATCCGTTCTTCATTTGCCATTAAATGTAGAATTTATATTTGAAATTAATGTGTTTACAACTATGAAGCACCGACGCGGCTCCAGAGGAGCCGCACCGGAGTCGGACTCGGCCGGACGCGGGGACGCGGCAGGGATGCCACTAATCACGAGTCTGTGCCGCGTCAGGCTGCGTCCTGCCCCGTGGCATCGCCGACGCGGCGCGAACCGGGCCGACTCGGGCCGTATCGGCCGATTCGGCCGAATCTGAAATTTCCAGTTCCAGCTGAAATTATCCGAAATTTTCGGTTCCGGCCGAAATTAAAAAAAAAAAGAGGTGCGAAACGCACCGTTTGACCTAACCTAAAAATATATCAGACACTCACTCTCAGTAGTCCAAAACCCACATTTTCAGTCAGTCCCTCATCTCTCTTTCTCTCTGTGCTCTCTGCGCGCTGCTTCGCCTCCAACCTTTCCCTCTCTACCATGTTCTCTCCTTCAGGTGTGCTCTCTCTTTCCTTTACTTCGCTTTTAGTCTTTATTTCTCTCTTCTCTGTGCTGTGTTTGTTGTGTTTGTGTGCTTGTTTTTTAACCCGATTTCATCCCTCTCTGTTGTGTTTGTGTGCTTGTTCGTCCTTCTCTGTTGTGTTTGATTGTGAATCTTAGTTTACTAATCTACTTATTATGAAATTTTAGCAGCGACTTGTTGCACTTGTTAGTAAATAATGATAGGTGTGCTGATGATTGTTTAGATACTCATTTTGTGTGTATTTTGGAAATGATTGTGGGATTTGTGTGTATTGTTAATTTGTTATTCTACTTATAAATTATGTAAAAAACAAGTGCATTTTCTTAATTTTTCTGTAACTTTTATCTTAGGCTTGTAGGGTGACTGATTGACTGGTGCATTTTGTGTGCATTTTCTTAATTTGTGAAATTGGGTTTGATTTATTATTAATTTATTTAGTTAATAGTTATCATTTGTAGGTTAAATTGAATCTATTGAATTTGCAATGGACGAAGTTACTAGCACAGAAACTTTGCCTTCATCTAATCAAGAAGTAAATGATGAATCTCCTCTTTGGCAGTATGTGACTAAACTAGACAAACCACCTGGTGCTTCTGTTAAATCAGGTGGAAACACATACTTTAAGTGCAACTATTGTGATGTAGTTTTTATGGGATCCTATTCTAGGGTTAAGGCTCATTTATTAGCAATTTCTGGCAAAGGTATTAGAGCATGCCCTAAGGCAAAGAGCCATAGGCAGGAAATGCAGCGAATGCATGATCAAGTTGAGAATGATAAGAAAGAGAGAGAACAGAGAAGTGAAATTCCCTTACCCCCACCTCCCCCAGGCCGTGGGCTTGCTCCTATTTCTCCATTTCGAAGACAAGAAGGGAGTGATAGTACAAATCCGGTTGATAGTAAGAGGAGGAAGGTGAATTCTCCTTTGGAGAGAGCATTCTAGAATAGTGCTAGACATGATTTGGATAGCAGAATTGCTAGGATGTTTTACACCAGTGGGCTTCCGTTTAACTTTGCAAGGAACCCATAATATCGTAGTTCCTATGCATATGCTGCTACCCATAACATTCTGGGTTATCTTCCTCCTGGATACAATGCCTTGAGAACAACACTTTTGCAAAAAGAAAGAGCTAATGTTGAAAGGCTTTTGAAACCAATTAAGGACTCTTGGCTTGAAAATGGTGTAAGTATAGTTTCTGATGGATGGTTATATCCACAAAGGAGGCCTCTTATTAATATTATGGCTATATCAGATGGGGGTCTAGTGTTTATAAAGACAATTGATGGGTCAGGTGAGTTCAAAGACAAACATTATATTGCTGGGGTGTTGAAGGATGCTATAAAAGAGATTGGACATGAAAAAGTTGTCCAAGTCATCACTGATAATGCTAGTGTGATGAAATCTACTGGAGCTCTTATTGAAGGTGAGTATCCTAAAATATTTTGGACACCTTGTGTTGTCCATACTCTCAATTTAGCCTTAAAGAATATTTGTGCAACAAAAAACACTGAAAAGAATGAAGTTACATATGAAGAATGTAATTGGATTACACGTATTGGTGATGATGCATCTTTCATATGTGTTTTTATCATGAACCATTCAATGAGGTTGGCAATGTTTAATGAATTTTGTCCATTAAAATTGCTCCAAGTTGCTGATACTAGATTTGCTTCGGTTGTTGTAATGTTGAAAAGATTGAAGTTGATAAAAAGATGCCTTCAAGCTATGACTATTAGTGACCAATGGGCTTTTTATAGAGAGGATGATGTTGGAAAAGCTCAAAAGGTGAAAGATATGATTCTAAGTGATCTTTGGTGGGATAAAGTTAATTATATTCTTGAATTCATAGGGCCCATTTATGATATGCTACGAATAGCCGACACAGATAAGCCTTGTCTTCATCTTGTGTATGAGATGTGGGATTCAATGATAGAGAAGGTGAAGGCAATAATATATTGGCATGAAGACTTGGAAGATGATCAGTATAGCTCGTTTTGGGCTGTGGTGTATGATATACTCATTGATTGATGGACCAAAAATTGTACACCAATATATTGCTTGGCTCATTCCTTAAATCCTAAGTAAGTACATTTATTTTCTATTTTCCTTAGTTCACCCTTTTAGTAAAACACACATTTCATCTATATTTGTTTTTTAATCTTTAACTAGGTATTACTCTATTGAATGGCTTTCGGGGAATCCAAAACGCATCCCTCCACATCGGGATCATGAGATTTCTATGGAAAGGAGCAAGTGTTTGGATTGATACTTTCAAGATGAGAGTGAATTAAAGCTGGTGGTGAAGTATGAGTTTGCTACATTTTCAGGAGGGAGGTTTTCTTCACCAGATGCCTTGACAGATAGGTAGGCCTTACAACCTTTGGTTTGGTGGCAATATCATGGCTCCGCATTTCCAACTCTTCAAACCCTTGCCCTTAAACTTCTTGGACATCCTTGTTCATCCTCATGCGCTAAGAGAAATTGGAGCACATACAAGTTCATTCATTCCTTAAAAAGAAACAAAATGACTCCTGCACGTGCTGAGGATTTGGTATATGTGCATTCTAATCTTCGACTCTTGTCAAGGCGCAATGAGGAGTACGTCCATACAACAACAAAGATGTGGGATATTGCAGGAGACTCTTGGAATGCGAGCGACATACATGGAGGAGTTGGAATTCTTGAGAATGCAGCCCTTACACTTGATGAGCCAGAGTTGGAGGCCATGGTTATTGGGAATGCTAACACTAGTGCTACTACTAGTGAAAGTGAAGTTCGAAGTGAAGCTCAAAGTGAAGCTATTGATGTTGAGGATGATGATGTTGGTGTTTGATTGTCTTGTTGATTATCTTTTATTTTGTTTTAGTTTCGAACTTGTGAGTTGTAGTCTAATTTCCAAACATTATGGAATGTTTTAGTTTTAATCTTGTGGGTTGTATTGAATTTATGAACATCTTGTTTTAATTATTATCTACTATTGCTCTTAAATTTGGTATATGTTTATATAATGTGAAAAAGTGTGCGTAGCAATATATTAAAAATATAAATAAATATATTTTTAATAATTTTTTAATCGCCGAGTTCTGCCGCACCCGCACCTACCTTTTTCAAAAATTGCCGAGTCCCGCACCCGCACTCGCACCCGCACCCGCACCCGAGTCCCGAAACGCACCCGTGCTTCCTAGGTTTACGATCGTCCATATTAATGACACCTCCTCATATTGACGACCATTTTATCATTACTCATCACTAATCACAAATGAGTTGCAGCATTTGATTTTCTTGCATAAAGAATGTTAAACTTAAAGGGAGAAATTCAAGACGACAAGAATTCTATTAAGTTGGCAGAGACTAGGATTGGTCAAGTTTTGAGGTTCCAAGGGTGTGATATGGAGAGGATTTATCTAAAATATGACTGAGTAGACAACCACTCAGTGCGTAACTGATTGCACTTTAACTACTTCCATTTAGATGGCCAATTAAATTAGAACATTGTGGTCAAGATGAGTGAGGAAAAGTATAAAAATATGGAGGTTTAATGCCATCTTAAGATGATTGCCTCAATTTCCTTTATTTTAAATTATTTTTCAGAAGTGCCTTATTAACCTCCAAATTGAGTTAATGAAACCGTTTGTTATTGCTGGCAAGAAATATTTGTGGAAAAACAAACCTGTCAAGCGACTTTAGCACAAAGGTAACACTAAAAAGGAGAGTTCCTCCAATCTAAAAGTATAGATAAAAAGTGGTTTAGTATTTTTTATTTTTTGTGGATGAATGACGTTTAGTTATGACATTATTATTTTTTGCTGTATGTAAAAACTAGAAAGGCTAAATAGAATTGAGAGAATTTTCATTGATTGAGAGTCAATTACAAGAAAATAAACTGAATGAATAAATACATACAAGATGCTCTATTTATATACATAGAAAAATATAACCAACTCCATAATTGGCGCCAAAATCAGTTATTTGAATATTTTGGAAATTGTACACGTGGCAAGCTTGATTAACTAACTCTTGGATTTGTGGAACTAACTCCTTCAACGATCCTGAATGAAGAACTCATGATGTGGCATGGCCTCAAGTAATTCCAAGACTGCTGAGTTAATCAAGCCCCCTGATGCAAGCCTTGTGGTCTGAGTAGTGCACACCTCATTAGCAAATGTTGCACTACTTTTTGCCTTCATGGCTTGACCAATGCACCTAGCATTAGCAATTGTTGCATTGCCTGCTGCTCTTGTGGCTTAGCTAGTGCATCCCTCATCAGCAACTGCTACACCACTAGCTACCTGTGTGGCTTGAGGCATGCAACATTGCTTTGCACTTTCAACGCTGTAAATTTATGGGATGGAAGACTGAGAATGCACTTTCCATTATACAAGAAAAGAGGCTGCTAATCAATCAGTATTTAGGGATAAGTGTATAAAATAAAGGACAAGTTTGTAGGTTAGGAAGAAAGCAAAGCGGTAAGGGGATCATATTGGATTCACGACAAAGATTTTTTTTTTTTTTTTTTTTTTACTGGTAAGCATGCACCAAATGGGTGTTGAACCACAACCTCACACTCCACCTAAAACTTGTACGAGCATGAGGTGCAAGTTTAGTAGGAAAAATTATTATTTTAAAAAGCTGATAGTTACAATAAAAGTATTATTATTTTATTTCAAGAGAGAGAGTTTTCTCACGTGGTCTAATCAGGTGAAATTTACAGTATTTAATATATTTATAAAAGTACCATTGAATAATATTATTTAAAAACTAAAATATTGTATGAAAAGTTCTCCAAATTCAATATTCAAATGCAGGGGCTATTTGGTAGATTTGTTTAAATATATGTTTTCAGTTTTTAAACAACATTACACGTATTTTTATATATTTTTTCACTCACATATATTTTTACACGTATTTTTAAATAACAAAACACATATTTTTAAACACATATACCAAATACCCTCTTAGTTTGCAAATGGGATTGGGGAAAAGGATTATGTCTTGACTGCAAATGGGGTTGAGGAAAAGGATTATGTCTTGAAATATTATTTTGAGAATGAACATTTGCATACAAAGTCTCTTTCAAATATATTTTTAAGATCTTTTCACCGGTGGCTTTCTGTAAAATTTCTTTAAAGTGTTTTATAAGAAAATTATTTTGAAATTTCAAAGTATGTATAGTAAAACAAAGTTTTTCCTGTACACTTTTGTGCTCTTGCTGAGTAGTAATAATATTGGAGCAGTCATGATGGAATCTGACAAAGTGAATAGCATCCAAAATATTTTCAAGATCTGTTATGATTCTATCCGTGCTATCCATGTATGTATATATCTCATTTTGTGGGAATACATTTTCTCCATAGAGTCTTTTATTACTTACTAAATTAGTCCGGGGAAAATCTATAAAAGACTTATAAATCAAGTCTATCAAGAAGTTAAATCTGTCTTTACTCAAGAAATTGTCACAATTAATATCTTCTTTAATGATTAATAAAGGGGAGTTTGTCAAGTCTTCTTTTATTAGAATATTTGTTACATGAGTGTTTGAGATTACTATTACTTTTATTAGAATATTTGTTACATGAGTGTTTGAGATTACTATTACTACAAAGGGTGCATGAATGCTATCTTTTATAATTTTATTTAGTACATCTGTCAAACTATCTGTTTGTTTAGTCCAATCATATTGACTTATAAGCATAGTTCTATCTTTTGTCTTGGATTCTTTTTCATAAAGTGGTTGGACTATTTTTTGAATTATATGTTGGTGTCTATGTGGAAGAGCAACAGGGAAATAAGAACAAATCTCTGTCTCTGGACGAATCTCTGTCTCTATGTCTTGTTTTTCCTTTTTTATGTCTTTTTCTATCAACTGGTGAGCAAGTGATATTTCTTTCTCTAAAAATGACCAACTTCTTTTAGTTCTATAGATTCCTTTTTTATTAGTATCCTGTAGGATAGTGATCTTGTAGGGGAAACTAATTTCTTTTGGAATAAAAGGTAAAATGGAAGTAAAAGGTACGTTAGTTACATTAGTCTTAGTTTCCTTTTTTGTTTCCATAAAATAATTTAAAGAAAGATCACATATCTCATTGGGTAATTTGTGATTAATTAATCTAGTAGCCGCCTGAATTAATTTTTTCTGTATACAATTCATGTCAGTGCCTGAGTCTATTGAAGTAATTTCTGTCAAAGAAAATTCTTTATTAATTACTAAAGTGATTTTTGTATGCCAGTTTTGAAAGATTAATCTGTTAATTAAACTAAAGAAATTTTGTCTATTGTAGTTATCTTTTTCTATTAAAGGGGTTTCTATCATAGGTCTAGGGAATTCGAAATCTTTCAAGTTCATTATTTCTTTAAAATTTTGTTTATTTATTTTTACGGAATTATCTTCTTTTATATTTTTAATTTCTTGTTTTATTATGTTTGCTTCTGCCAATAAGTCTTGTACGATTACAGGTTTTACTGATTCTGCATCATCTTTTTCCTTTTTTATCTTTTCTTGCTTGTCTTTTTCTTTTTTGGCTTTTTCTTGTTTTCTACATTTTGTAACATGGTGTCCATATTTCTTACATCTAATACAGGCAATAGGTATATCTACAGATTTTTTCAGACTTAGTAAATAGTCTTTTTTGTCTTGATTAGGTAGATTATTTATTAATTTATTTATTATGTCTTTTTGTTTTCTTTTCCTTTTATTAATTTTAAATGGGTTAGTTGATTTTAGTTCTTCTTTTTTCTTTACTTGATCTATCTCTTCTTGACTGATATTAAATATTTTCATTAATTCATGTAGTGTGTCTTTTTCAAATTCTAACATACTAATTTGTTTAGCAATTTTATTCTGTCTAGCACATTGTTTTTTAGTATGTCCTTCTTTTTTGCATTTATGGCAAATAATATGTCTATTATGTCTGTCAGTATTCTCATTATCTGATACCTCAGTAATATTTAAAACTGCTATATCTTTTTCTTTCTTTCTGTTTGTATCTAAGGGTAAATTTAAAATTTTTATCTTTTTATTTAATTCTGCCAAACTGTCATCTATCATAAATTTCTCAATTAATTTTAGTCTTTCATCAATTTTTTCTTTTAAACTATTAGTATTATCAACTTTACTTAGAAAGAGAACAAATACATTTATCAGCTCATAATCTGTTTGCTTGTTCACACTTAGGTTAGGCACACACTAATTTGAAACATGGACTATGACGATATAGATTATGATGAAGGTTATAGCATGAGAGATATAGACAATAATTGGTCAAACAGTGTTATGGATTATGAAATAGATTCTGATTTTGACAGTGATATGGATGACTATAATTATAATTATAATAATAATGCAAAAAATTGGAGTATACTAACAGGAAATAAAATTAACCGACAGACTAGTAGACGCAATAATAGTCTCTTAGACATAATTAATAAAAAATTAGAAGCTATAGAAAATGATGAAAGACCTACGATATAAACTAAAGTAGAAGGAAAAAATGATAGCTTTTTGGACCTCTATGAAAAAATGAAAATGTTAAATTCACCTTTAGAAGAAGAAAAAGAATTTGAACCCCATCATAGATCACCTTTAACAAAAATGATGACAGACAATTGGCATAATAGGCAAAAAGATAATTTGATATCAATAAATATGATAAATGGTAGAAAAGATGACTTGATAGATAATTCAAAAGCAACTGACAGAACTATGTCTATAACATATAAAGACAAAGAAAAGGATGAACTAAAGAAAGAAAATAGTCGTAAAGGAATTATGTATGAAGAAAATGAAAGACAAAAGATTGATAACATAAAAGATGGCCATGCTTGGGAAAGACCAACACGTATAGAAGATAAAGAAATGTTTAAAAAAGGAATGGTAAAAGAGATGATAGAAGCAATTGAAAGACAAGATAATAGGAAGCTAAAGACAAAAGAAGATGTAGGGAAAGTTATAAGAAAGGACATACTAAAATTAAAAGGAAATAGTGCTCTTGAAGAATCTCTACGTAGGAAACTAGACATAAAGAATAAGATAGAAAAAGTCAATAATGGTTGGAAAACTAATAATGATAGTTCTAAAGAAGATAGTTCTAAAGAAGTGGTGGAAAAGCAAAAAGAAGAAGCTAGCTCAGTACAAATTATATGTAAGAAGCTAGAAATAAGAAGAGACATAGAAAGACAAAATAATATAATAAAAGATGTTATACTTACAAAACTAGAACAAAAAGAAGGAATAGGACAAGAAAGAGCCAAAGCAAAGGAAATAGTCAACAAAGGAAGGAAAATTAATAATAATAAAAAGGAAAATAGTGACAGTGTAGTAAAAGCAAGAGTAGTCAACAATAGATGTAAAGTTGATAAATGTATTTGTTCTCTTTCTACGCAATTAATAATTACTAGCAGAACTTTATTACTGACCACTGATATCCTTGCTATCGGGACCACCTTCTCGGGAAACTCCATTGTGGGACCACCCAAACAACGCCAGTTTGTCAGCTTAACAAAAACGGGCTGACCAACGCGAATGCTATGGTTTGCCAACGAGTGTAAGGCTGACCAACGCTATCAAGGAGCAAGTAGTGGCTATGCTGTAATATGAGTTCCTAGTAACTTCTTAATTGTAAAGAAATAAAACTCATACACCTACCATCCATGGCTTTGATACCATTAACTACCCAGGAGAGAGCACAACAGTAATATAGAAGCATAGACAATGATAAAATAGATGATAAAGAAGAAAATAGCAAAACAGATATATTCAAAAATAAGTTAAAACAGAGTATGGAATATGAAAACTGAGACTGATAAAATCTTACTTGAAAATACTTCTGTCTTTGATTAAACTTGAAAACAAACTGTCTTTGATACAAGCTTGAAAATAAAACACTGTCTGAAGAGTTACAAGATTACAAAGTAAACTGTCTGAGGAGAAAGGTTACAAGATTACAAAAAGGGAAGTTACAAAAGTCTTTCTGAGAGGGAAGGCTATTACAAAGGCTTTCTAAAAGGTATTCTAAAACTTTCTCTGGAATTTTTGGACCTTGAAATTGGACCTGTCTTCTGTCTTCGGAGTCTGTCCTTTTATAGATGAAGTGAACCATGGTAAGCCTCTAAAAGTAACCTGAGTTAAGTGAACTCAAGTTAATCTATCGGTAGAACAGTAACTTAAAATATCTGTCTTGTCTTTTTCTAAACTACTTTTGCTCATAGTAAAATTTGTCTATCTGTCAGGAGGCATGCTAGTGAATAGTGATCTGTCTTGTGTCTGGTGAATAGTGATCTGTGTCTGGTGAATAGTAATCTGTCATTTTTGTCTGTCTGGGGAAAACTCTTCTGTCTATCTTCTCAATCTGTATCTGCATAGTTATTATAATCTATCGGATCAGTGTTATCCTCATACTGCTCATGCTCATGGGGCACTCCATAATCATTGCATAAAGCACAATACGAAATCAGAATGAAAATAGGAACATGATCCTTGGCTGTCATTAATCTGGGATCTTTAACAATCCTTCTTCTCCCAATAAGCCTTCTTCCTGAAGGTCTTGGACCATACACAGCTATCCTGTCAGTGTAGCCATATAAGTGGAAATCTCTGTCTAAATCTTTCTGTACTTCATAAATCTTATTACACTTGAAATTAGACCATTCTTAAGCCAGAGCACTTGGATCATCTAGTGATAAGTAAGTATCTTCTGAATACCAGTTGTATTCAGGAATATACCCCCAATCATGAATAAGAACCAAAATATGTGCTGGTTGAGATTCCATATAATAGCTAGTGTCCCAAACTGGAAGTGTACTCCAGATTTCCATCTTCATATAGTTAAGTCCTCCAATCTGTGCTGCCGCTTCTTTAATGACTTTGGGGAATAAACTAATCTGAATTGCAGAAGTTATAAATAATTTGCTAATAAACCCTGCTTCTAGCATTTCAGATAACCATAAAGGATCACGAATTACTGGATCTTCTGTCTTTGTATTGATAAGTAATCCCGGGTAGGGATCATATCTGTCTCCAGTTCTTTCATAAACTCTGTCTGCATCTCCAAAACTCTCATACCATGTAGCTTTATGAGATAACCATATTTCACCTGTCATGTCTTCTGTTTTGATAAATGCTGTAGAAACAAATACTTTAAAAAGATACATCCACCTGTCATAAGAACTAGTTAAAGCTGTATGGGTTAATATTTTCTGTGGGATTTCAAGAAGTAAATTTCTGATGGCAAGCCTCGTTTTTTGCTGAATCTTAGGGTGGAGCTTTGAAAAGCTTGTTCCCATAAGATAGCTTTTTAGAGACTGTGATTCTGTCTTTGTGGAGCTTGAATCTCCATCCTCTTTGTCAGGGAGTTGACAACCGAGAGCTTCAATAAATGCCCCGTTGTTAACAAGGTGTAATTCCAAAGCCTGAAGGGTCTTTTGGAATAAGTCTTTCTGTTTAAGGGTAAAAGTTGCCTGTAAATTATCAAGAAGTAGCTTAATGTGAAGAGGGAGGTCTGTAAATTCTCCGTCCTGAAACATGAGATCAGTGCGGAGCACTTTTTGCAGAGTTACAATATTTTCACCACATGAATACATTGCTTCTGCTTGCAACGTATCCTGAAGGGATATTGTCTCTAACGAGACACCTTCCTGCCCATCTATAATTCTTACTGAAGGCTTTCGAAAGTGTTCGGGCACTGCAAGTGCCTTACCCTTTCCTTTCCTGTCTGCCTGATAGCAAGGATATCAGTGGTTAGTAATAAAGTTCTGTCAGTAATTATTAATTGCTTAGAAGTAGAATGAATATATTTGGTCGCTCATCATCTGTTGCTAGGACACACTTAGGACAAGCACACACTAATTTGAACATGGAAAATGATAAGATAGTCAATTCGGAGGAATATAGCATGCAAGATATCGACAAAAATTTGTTAGAATGGAATAAATGGAATATACCAACATAAAGAATTGATAAAATCTACAAACAGACTACTTTTTCTAAACTATCTTTTTTGACAGATTACACTATAAAAACTGTGGAAAGAACTTACTCTTTATTTAATTAATATGAAACAATTCAATTATTTTCAATAGACTCTATTGACAGACATAAAGAAAAATATGCATTTTTACATGTTGGTTTAGTACAGGTAGCTGTAAAACCATTAACAAGAGAAGCTTTAAATGCAAGTATTTTACTTTGTTTAAGAGATGACAGACATTTAAGATTTAATGATTCACTCCTAGGAATGATGGAAACTAGCCTACATAATGGACTAGTATATTTTAATTGTTATCCCAATTTTGCTTTAAGCTTGACTGACAGAAATATCATGGATGCTTTAACTTTGAATATAAAGACAAATGGTTACTATATGAAAGAAGGCTCAGAACCTTTAGCTATTATCTATAGGATTTATTATAAACTCATGAAAACCATTATAAATCCCCAATCTATGGTTGAACCTTCCCCCAAAGGCCATACTCTTCTTCTACAAGCCTCAACAGCAAATAGTAGACTTCGTGTACCCCGACAGATACAGTGGAAAGATATAACCCTTCCTGAAAATGGCGACTTGAGGCTATTGCTCCCACACCAAAAATAGAAAACATTGAACCAGACTTCATAGCCCAAAATACAGATGGTACAGTTATTATTTCTTTTAATAATAATGACAGACATACAGACAGTCTCATAAGACCCAGAAGTTCTATAGGTAGAAAGACCCCTATGATGTTTACCCCTAGAAGCTCTTTTTCCTCTAGAACACCTTTCTCAGATTCTAGACCTTTACCCCCTCAGAATCTTCCTCCAGTTATACACCTTCCACCTATAAACACTACCAGAACCCCAGTAAAGACTGAACCCGCCTATTATCCAACAGAAACCACACAACCAACTCCCAACGTCCATCAAGCCCTTTATGAACCCCAACCTCAACCTGATTCTCCTACCCACACAGATATATTAGGATTTACAGATGACAGACAAATTAATGTTTTAGCCAAGGAATTTGTTTTAGATAAAAAATTATTAAAATATGACTACTTAAAACCTGAAAATAATGACAGAAAGACCCAATTTTTTAAAGAATATAATGAACAAGAAAGGAATAATTTAAAAGCCAAATATTATGAAATGGTGATAGACTTACAGACACATTTTAGTTTCTTTGACTTTTTGGACTATCATAACAAAAAGATAAGTGTAATAGAAAAAACATTGTCTTGGACGAAGACAGAAAATCATGAAAAAGTATATCAAACTTTTCCACCATTTGAATCAATTATATTAAATCAGAACAGTGGAGTCCAAGTGTTGGCCACTCCTATTAAAAGACCTAGTCTAAGTGATGACAATAAGAACCTAGATAGCATAATTCAACAGAATAATTATACTAATACCTATCTAAAATCAATTGGTCAAAAGCTACAAGATATAGAAGATAGAATAACACCCCCTTCCACGTCCATAAAGAAAGAAAATGCATCCAATACCCCTTTATTTATCCCTCATGAAATACCTCCTCACCTTAGAGTACCTTTGAAGAGGCCCAAGACAGAAAAAACTGATAATTTACTAAATGAAATAAATAAAAAGTTAGATTTAATGAAACTAGAATCATTAAAGGACACTGAGCCATTAAAAAATAAGAATATTATAACATTAGGATGGACTGACTCTTCAGAGGATGAAGAATCAAAAGATAATAAATTGAACGATTTGATAGACTCATCAGATGTAGAAAATCTAGAATCACAGTTTACAGACAAATTACAGATTAATAAATTAACTTTAGCATCTTCATCGCAAGACCGCAAAAAAGGAAGAATTGAAGAATTGTATCCTAAAAAGAATTGGTATCCTAAACCTACTCCCCCTGATCTACAATTTGAAGAAAGACATACTTATGTTAATTCATCTTACTCACCAGACTTAATTTATGAATGGAATATAGATGGAATGTCAGAATATGAAATAATAAACCTTTTACATGAAATGACCTTGCTAATTAATGTTTATAAAAATCATGGAAGACAGGACCACCAAATAGCCCATTTAATTGTCACTGCTTTTACTGGCCAATTGAAAGGCTGGTGGGATCATTATTTAAATAATGATGATAGAAATGAAATATTATCAGTAGTTAAAAGAGAAACAGATGGAAGTGTTATAATGACAGATAGACAGCCTTCACAAGATGCAGTTAATACTTTAATTTTTACTATAACTAGACATTTTGTTGGAGATCCTAACCAATATAAAGAAAGAGCTTTAGATGTTTTAATTAATTTAAGATGTCCACAGCTTTCAGACTTTAGATGGTATAAAGATGTTTTTATTTCAAAAGTTTTAAGTAGGAATGACTGTCAGCAATCCTATTGGAAAGAAAAATTTATTGCTGGCCTACCTTATTTCTTTGCTCAAAAAGTTAGACTTGACATAGCCAATAATGAAGGAACTATAGACTATCCTAAATTGAGATATGGAGATATAATATCTTCAGCCAGAGCACTTGGATCATCTAGTGATAAGTAAGTATCTCCTGAATACCAGTTGTATTCAGGAATAAAGCCCCAATCATGAATAAGAACCAAAATATGTGCTCGCTGAGATTCCATATAATAGCTGGTGTCCCAAACTGGAAGTGTACTCCAGATTTCCATCTTCATATAATTAAGTCCTCCAATCTGTGCTGCCGCTTCTTTAATGACTTTGGGGAATAAACTAATCTGAATTGCAGAAGTTATAACTAATTTGCTAATAAACCCTGTTTCTAGCATTTCAAATAACCATAAAGGATCACGAATTACTGGATCTTCTGTCTCTGTATTGATAAGTAATCCCGGGTAGGGATCATATCTGTCTCCAGTTCTTTCATAAACTCTATCTGCATCTCCAAAACTCTCATACCATGTAGCTTTATGAGATAACCATATTTCACCTGTCATGTCTTCTGTTCTGATAAATGCTGTAGAAACAAATACTTTAAAAAGATACATCCACCTGTCATAAGAACTAGTTAAAGCTGTATGGGTTAATATTTTCTGTTGGATTTCAGGAAGTAAATTTCTGATGGCAAGCCTCGTTTTTTGCTGAATCTTAGGGTGGAGCTTTGAAAAGCTTGTTCCCATAAGATAGCTTTTTAGAGACTGTGATTCTGTCTTTGTGGAGCTTGAATCTCCATCCTCCTTGCCAGGGAGTTGATAACCGAGAGCTTCAATAAATGCCCCGTTGTTAACAAGGTGTAATTCCAAAGCCTGAAGGGTCTTTTGGAATAAGTCTTTCTGTTTAAGAGTAAAAGCTGCCTGTAAATTATCAAGAAGTAGCTTAATGTGAAGAGGGAGGTCTGTAAATTCTCCGTCCTGAAACATGAGATCAGTGCGAAGCACTTTTTTCAGAGTTACACTATTTTCACCACATGAATACATTGCTTCTGCTTGCAACGTATCCTGAAGGGATATTGTCTCTAACGAGACACCTTCTTGCCCATATATAATTCTTACTGAAGGCTTTCGAAAGTGTTCGGGCACTGCAAGTGCCTTACCCTTTCCTTTCCTGTCTGCCTGAGAAGTTCTGTTACTTATATTAGTCTGCAAATAGGATTGGGGAAAAGGATTATGTCTTGACTGCAAATGGGGTTGAGGAAAAGGATTATGTCTTGAAATATTATTTTGAGAATGAACATTTGCATACAAAGTCTCTTTCAAACATATTTTTAAGATCTTTTCACCGGTGGCTTTCTGTAAAATTTATTTAAAGTATTTTATAGGAAAATAATTTTTAAATTTCAAAGTATATATAGTAAAACAAACTTTTTCTTGTACACTTTTGTGCCCTTGCTGAGTAGTAATAATATTGGAGCAGTCATGATGGGATCTGCCAAAGTAAATAACATCGAAAATATTTTCAAGATCTATTATGATCCTATCCGTGCTATCCATGTATGTATATATCTCATTTTGTGGGAATACATTTTTTCCGTAAAGTCTTTTATTAATTACTAAATTAGTCTGGGGAAAATCTATAAGAGGCTTATAAATCAACTCTGTCAAAAAGTTAAATCTGTCTTTACTCAAGAAATTATCACAATTGATATCTTCTTTAATGATTAATGAAGGGGAGTCTGTCAAGTCTTCTTTTATTAAAATATTTGTTACACGAGTGTTTGAGATTACTTTTACTACAAAGGGTGCATGAATGCTATCTTTTATTTAGTATATCTGTCAAACTATCTGTTTGTTTAGTCCAATCATATTGGCTTATAAGCATAGTTCTATCTTTTGTCTTGGATTCTTTTTCATAAAGTGGTTGGACTATTTTTTGAATTATATGTTGGTGTCTATGTAGAAGAGCAACAGGAAAATAAGAACAAATCTTTGTCTCTGGACTAATCTCTGTCTCTATGTCTTGTTTATCCTTTTTTATGTCTTTTTCTGTCAACTGGTGAGCAAGTGATATTTCTTTCTATAAAAATGACTAACTTCTTTTAGTTCTATAGATTCCTTTTTTATAGGGGAAACTAATTTCTTTTGGAATAAAAGGTAGAATGGAAGTAAAAGGTACGTTAGTTACATTAGTCTTAATTTCCTTTTTTATTTCCATAAAATAATTTAAAGAAAGATCACATATCTCATTGGGTAATTTATGATTAATTAATCTAGTAGCCGCCTGAATTAATTTTTCCTGTATACAATTCATGTTAGTGCCTGAGTCTATTAAAGTAATTTCTGTCAAAGAAAATTCTTTATTAATTACAAAAGTGATTTCTATATGCCAGTTTTGAAATATTAAACTAAAGAAATTCTGTCTATTGCAATTATCTTTTTCTATTAAAGGGGTTTCTATCATGGGTCTAGGAAATTCTTTCAAGTTCATTATTTCTTTAGAATTCTGTTTATTTATATTTACGGAATTATCTTCTTTAATATTTTTAATTTCTTGTTTTATTATTTTTGCTTCTGTCAATAAGTCTTGTATGGTTACAAGTTTTACTGATTTTGCATCATCTTTTTTCTTTTTTATCTTTTCTTGCTTGTCTTTTTCTTTTTTGGCTTTTTCTTGTTTTCTACCTTCTGTAACATGGTGTCCATATTTCTTACATCTAATACAGGCAATAGGTATATCTATAGATTCTTTCAGACTTAGTAAATAGTCTTTTTTGTCTTGATTAGGTAGATTATTTATTATGTCTTTTTGTTTTCTTTTCCTTTTATTAATTTTAAATGGGTTAGTTGATTTTAGTTCTTCTTTTTTCTTTACTTGATCTATCTCTTCTTAACTGATATTAAATATTGTCATTAATTCATTTAGTGTGTCCTTTTCAAATCTAACATACTAATTTGTTTAGTAATTTTATTCTGTCTAGCACATTGTTTTTTAGTATGTCCTTCTTTTTTACATTTATGGCAAATAATATGTCTATTATGTCTGTCAGTATTCTCATTATCTAATACCTCAGTAATATTTAAAACTGCTATATCTTTCTCTTTCTTTCTGTCTGTTTCTAAGGGAAAATTTAAAATTTCTATCTTTTTATTTAATTCTGTCAAACTGTTATCTACCATAGATTTCTCAATTAATTTTAGTCTTTCATCAATTTTTTCTTTTAAACTATTAGTATTATCAACTTTACATCTATTGTTGACTACTCTTGCTTTTACTACACTATCACTATTTTCCTTTTCTTTATTATTATTAATTTTCCTTCCTTTGTTGACTATTTCCTTTGCTTTGGCTCTTTCTTGTCCTATTCCTTCTTTTTGCTCTAGTTTTGTACGTATATCATCTTTTATTATATTATTTTGTCTTTCTATGTCTCTTCCTATTTCTAGCTTCTTACATATAATTTGTACAGAGCTAGCTTCTTCTTTTTGCTTTTCCACCACTTCTTTAGAACTATCTTCTTTAGAACTATCATTATTAGTTTTCCAACCATTATTGACTTTTTCTATCTTATTCTTTATGTCTAGTTTCCTACGTAGAGATTCTTCAAGAGCACTATTTCCTTTTAATTTTAGTATGTCCTTTCTTATAACTTTCCCTACATCTTCTTTTGTCTTTAGCTTCCTATTATCTTGTCTTTCAATTGCTTCTATCATCTCTTTTACCATTCCTTTTTTAAACATTTCTTTATCTTTTATACGTGTTGGTCTTTCCCAAGCATGGCCATCTTTTATGTTATCAATCTTTTGTCTTTCATTTTCTTCATACATAATTCCTTTACGACTATTTTCTCTCTTTAGTTCGTCCTTTTCTTTGTCTTTATATGTTATAGACATAGTTCTGTCAGTTGCTTTTGAATTATCTATCAAGTCATCTTTTCTACCATTTATCATATTTATAGATATCAAATTATCCTTTTGCCTATTTCTAATATCTTCAATTAATAAAATAGGTCTATGGTTATGTAATGATTTAAGGCTAAAAAATCAAATAGAAAGAGAGAAAAGGTATGCTAAAAAAGAGTTAGGAACCTTTTGTGAGCAATATGGCTTTGAACCATTGATTGCTCCATCTAGGAAAAGAACAAAAGAAAAGAGAGATACGGATAGATACAAGAATAATAATGGAAGATATCATAAAGGTAGAACTAAAGAAAAGAAAGAAGAGTCCAAAAGAAAGAAAAGTGACAGATATAAAGATATTATTTGCTTTAAATGTGGGAAAAAAGGACACACTAGTAAATACTGTAACTTTCAAAGAAAAATAAATAAACTTGACTTATCAGGAAAAATAAAAGGTAAATTAATGAGTATATTAGAACAGACTGATAGTGATGAGACAGACAATGAAATTTATCAGATAGATAATTGTGATATTACTTCATCATCAACAGACACTTCTTCAGATAATGAAAAAATTAAATTATGTAACTGTAATAATCCTGATAACTGTTATTGTAAAAGAAAATTAAAAATAAGCGTTTTAACTAAACAAGAAGATATAATGGACTTAATAGACAAACTTTCGGATTCACAGACTAGGAAGGATTATTTATCTAAATTAAAAGAATCCCTAACCCAGGTTGACACATTTGAAACAGATCTAAAGGATTATAAGTCAACTTATAATTTTTCAGAAATTACTGATAGATTTAAACCCAACAAACCTACAACTATGACAGATTTGCAAATAGAAATTAACAATTTAAAAAATGAACTGAAGGAATTATAATCAGAAAATTTCATCTTAAAAGGCATGATTGACCAAATAGCTGCACAAGTAATTAATATAAAAGACAGAATTAAATTTTGTAATAAACCCCTGATAGATTCCGCTGATTCCTCTCTTCTTGACAGAAAAACTTATAATGGCGAGAGTTCTCATAAAGATGACTGTAAAGATGAATTTTTATACATAATTGATAGAATGATATTTCAAAAATGGTACATTGAGATAACCTTAGTTGTTAATAAAGAATTCTCATTTACAGTTATTGCCCTTGTTGATTCAGGTGCTAATATGAAATGTATACAAGAAGGATTAATACCCTCTAAGTATTACGAATCAACAACTGACAGATTAACTTTGGCTAATGGTGATAGACTTAAAATAAGTAATAAACTAACTAAGGTATACATACATAATAATGGCATCAATTTCAGAACACCTTTCTTCCTGACAGATAAGTTGTCCTCTAAAGTTATACTAGGGAATCCTTTTTTGGCTTTGCTTTACCCATTTTTTACGACAGACAATGGAATAAGTACTAATATTTTGGAAACAGAAGTATTCTTTAAATTTCTCCTACCACCAATTCCCAAGGATATATACTTATTGAAAGAAATTTCCATCTCAAAAGACACAAGTATTAGTAAATTTGAATTAATAACAGATGATGAGATTCCTACAACTTCAATGATAGATGATACTATCCTACCCAGTAGTAGTAGTACCTAAATAAATAGTTATATATATATATATATAAAATATTTTTCAAGGTTAAAATTTTCAAGGTTTTATGATGAATTTTCCTCCCTTGGTTGACTTGTCCTCCACTTGTCCTACTTCCTCTTTTGTATCTAGCTTCCTACGTAACATCCCTTGTTTTGTCTTAGTCATGATATTTCCTTGTACTATAAAATCATGACTTTCAGTCTTTTTTGTTCCTTCTCAAATACTATTTCCCCTGTAAATATTAATGCTTGTATAATAGTCTTAATTAGTTAATTTTAAAATTAACGGTCAATTGCCTGGCAAGCAAGATAGCCATTCTAAGGCTAAACTCTATGACCATATTTTTCCCAAATAGAAATCTTTAAATAAGATTTCAGTCAAAGCATGAAGGCGTCTCAATAGAGACAATATCCCTTCAGAATTCTCAGACATATTAACAGAATAAGCTATGGTATTATCAAGACAAAGTAATAGACAATTACAGACAGTATCAATCCACATGTAAGAAGGATTTTCAAAACCAGACCAGTCCAGGACAGTACAAGAGATAAGAGACAGACAGGTGGCACTACTATTTACTGACACACAAGATTCCAGATAGATTCCAGACAGGTTACTGTTCATAAAGTAAAACATTTACTGTTCAGGATTCTACAAGATTCTACTGATAGATTAACTTGGTTTCACTTTACCTAACCCGAGTTACTTTTGAAGACCCACTATTAGACTATTGTTCAAGATTTACTCTACCGACAGATTAACTTGAGTTCACTTTACTTGACTCAGGTTACTTTTAGAGACTTACCATGGTTCACTTCATCTATAAAAGGATAGACTTCGAAGACAGAAGATAGGTCCAATTCCAAGGTCCAAAAATTCTAGAGAAAGTTTTAGAATACCTTTTAGAAAGCCTTTGTAATAGCCTTCCCTCTCAGAAAGACTTTTGTAACTTCCCTTTTTGTAATCTTGTAACCTTTCTCCTCAGACAGTTTACTTTGTAATCTTGTATCCCTTCAGACAGTGTTTTATTTTCAAGCTTGTATCAAAGACAGTTTGTTTTCAAGTTTAATCAAAGACAGAAGTATTTTCAAGTAAGATTTTATCAGTTTCAGTTTTCATATTCCATACTCTGTTTTAACTTATTTTTGAATATATCTGTTTCGCTATTTTCTTCTTTATCATCTATTTTATCATTGTTTATGCTTCTATATTATTTTTGTGCTCTCTCCTGGGTAGTTAATGTACTGCTGTGCTCTCTCTTGGGTAGTAATGGTATCAGAGCCATGGAGGGTAGGTGTATGAGTTTTATTTCTTTGCAATTAAGAAGTTACTAGGAACTCATATTACTGTATAGCCACTACTTGCTCCTCGATAGCGTTGGTCAGCCTTACACTCGTTGGCAAACCATAGCATTCGCGTTGGTCAGCCCGTTTTGTTAGCCGACGAACTGGCGTTGTTTGGGTGGTCCCGCAATGGAGTTTCCCGAGAAGGTGGTCCCGATAGCAAGGATATCAGTGGTTAAGAAATCTCTTAGTTGAATAACACAAAGCATAACACAAAACAATCAAACAAGAGAGAGGGAAGGGAGGAAGAGAGAGGATAGGAAAGAGAGGAGAAATGATAGTAATATTTTTCCTTTCACTTGTTTGATTAAGGGAGAAATGGATGGAAATATACTTTATTGGTGAGTCCACCATAAGAGCACTCTCTTCTCTCTCCCTAATTGGGAGGAAAGAGTATGGTGGGCTATGGAGGAAAATGGATTGCTCTATTTTTTTTTTCCTTTGCCTCAATCCATCCTAACTATAGAAATGAATTTATTTCCCTTTTCTCCTCTTTGTTTTTTTTCTTTCCCAAATTCTCAAACCAAACATAGCTTAAGAGTTAACTAATAACTTAGCCAATCCCTCAAACCAAACATAGCCTAATAGTTAATAAGGAAATCCAACTACAAGGGAAACACTTAACTAGCAATGTTAGGAACATGACTAAATTTCTCTTTATTTTATTTTTTTTCCCACTTATTCTTAAGGCGATGAGTTATGATTGATGCAACCTTGCTTTCATATGGATCCACAACTGTCAATATGCACCAATCACATCTCAAATTTTGGATAAAATATTTTGAAAATTTTTGTGTCACAATGCTTACGATAGTTAACAAGCTATATCAAACTACAAATATCATACAACGTGGTACTCCAATAGTCCAATTAGAGAGATTGTAAGCTGCATTATAAGCAATAGTTTGAAAAACAACCCATATGGGTATGGCAGTATATAATTCCTAGTCTTCTCCATCTTAACCGCACAGAAACCTAAAGCAAAGTATGGAATATGAAAACTAAAACTGATAAAATCTTACTTGAAAATACTTCTATCTTTGATTAAACTTGAAAACAAACTGTCTTTGATAAAAGCTTGAAAATAAAACACTGTCTGAAGAGTTACAAGATTACAAAGTAAACTGTCTGAGGAGAAAGGTTACAAGATTACAAAAAGGGAAGTTACAAAAGTCTTTCTGAGAGGGAAGGCTATTACAAAGGCTTTCTAAAAGGTATTCTAAAACTTTCTCTGGAATTTTTGGACCTTGGAATTGGACCAATCTTCTGTCTTCGGAGTCTATCCTTTTATAGATGAAGTGAACCATGGTAAGTCTCTAAAAGTAACCTGAGTCAAGTAAAGTGAACTCAAGTTAATCTGTCGGTAGAGTAAATCTTGAATAGTAGTCTAATAGTGGGTCTTCAAAAGTAACTCGGGTTAGGTAAAGTGAACCCAAGTTAATCTGTCGGTAGAATCTTGTAGAATCCTGAACAGTAAATGTTTTACTTTATGAACAGTAACCTGTCTGGAATCTGTTTGGAATCTTGTGTGTCAGTAAATAGTAGTGCCACCTGTCTGTCTCTTGTCTCCTGTACTGTCCTGGACTGGTCTAGTTTTGAAAATCCTTCTTACGTGTGGATTGATACTGTCTGTAATTGTCTGTTACTTTGTCTTGATAATACCTTAGCTTATTCTGTTAATATGTCTGAGAATTAATAAAATAGGTCTATGGTTATGTAATGATTTAAGGCTAAAAAATCAAATAGAAAGAGAGAAAAGGTATGCTAAAAAAGAGTTAGGAGAACCTTTTGTGAGCAATATGGCTTTGAACCATTGATTGCTCCATCTAGGAAAAGAACAAAAGAAAAGAGAGATACGGATAGATACAAGAATAATAATAGAAGATATCATAAAGGTAGAACTAAAGAAAAGAAAGAAGAGTCCAAAAGAAAGAAAAGTGACAGATATAAAGATATTATTTGCTTTAAATGTGGGAAAAAAGGACACACTAGTAAATACTGTAACTTTCAAAGAAAAATAAATAAACTTGACTTATCAGGAAAAATAAAAGGTAAATTAATGAGTATATTAGAACAGACTGATAGTGATGAGACAGACAATGAAATTTATCAGATAGATAATTGTGATATTACTTCATCATCGACAGACACTTCTTCAGATAATGAAAAAATTAAATTATGTAACTGTAATAATCCTAATAACTGTTATTGTAAAAGAAAATTAAAAATAAGTGTTTTAACTAAACAAGAAGATATAATAATGGACTTAATAGACAAACTTTCGGATTCACAGATTAGGAAGGATTATTTATCTAAATTAAAAGAATCCTTAACCCAGGTTGACACATTTGAAACAGATCTAAAGGATTATAAGTCAACTTATAATTTTTCAGACATTACTGATAGATTTAAACCCAACAAACCTACAACTGTGACAGATTTGCAAATAGAAATTAACAATTTAAAAAATGAACTGTAGGAATTAAAATAAGAAAATTTCATCTTAAAAGGCATGATTGACCAAATAGCTGCACAAGTAATTAACATAAAAGATAGAATTAAATTTTGTAATAAACCCTTGATAGATTCCGCTGATTCCTCTCTTCTTGACAGAAAAACTTATAATGGCGAGAGTTCTCATAAAGATGACTGTAAAGATGAATTTTTATACATAATTGATAGAATGATATTTCAAAAATGGTACACTGAGATAACCTTATTTGTTAATAAAGAATTCTCATTGACAGTTATTACCCTTGTTGATTCAGGTGCTGATATGAATTGTATACAAGAAGGATTAATACCCTCTAAGTATTACGAATCAACAATTGACAGATTAACTCTGGCTAATGGTGATAGACTTAAAATAAGTAATAAACTAACTAAGGTATACAGACATAATAATGACATCAATTTCAGAGCACCTTTCTTCCTGACAGATAAGTTGTCCTCTAAAGTTATACTAGGGAATCCTTTTTTGGCTTTGCTTTACCCATTTTTTACGACGGACAATGGAATAAGTACTAATATTTTGGAAACAGAAGTATTCTTTAAATTTCTCCTACCACCAATTCCCAAGTATATATACTTATTGAAAGAAATTTCCATCTCAAAAGACACAAGTATTAGTAAATTTGAATTAATAACAGATGATGAGATTCCTACAACTTCAATGATAGATGATACTATCCTACCCAATAACAGTAGTACCTAAATAAATAGTTATATATATATATATATATAAAATATTTTTCAAGGTTAAAATTTTCAAGGTTTTATGATGAATTTTCCTCCCTTTGTTGACTTGTCCTACTTCCTCTTTTGTATCTAGCTTCCTACGTAACATCCCTTGTTGTCTTAGTCATGATATTTCCTTGTACTATAAAATCATGACTTTCAGTCTTTTTTGTTCCTTCTCAAATACTATTTCCCCTGTAAATATTAATGCTTGTATAATAGTCTTAATTAGTTAATTTTAAAATTAACGCTCAATTTCCTGGCAAGCAAGATAGCCATTCTAAGGCTAAACTCTATAACCATATTATGCCCAAATAGAAATCTTTAAATTCACACCGATTGTTAAATCGGTAATACAAGTAAAAAAAAAAAAAAAAAAAAAAAAGACATTTTCGTAAATAAATATGCATGGAATGGTATTTTTAAGGAGGCACCTTCCAGGAAGTTTCATTTCAACTTTTAATCACTACTTTTTCCCCTCCCAATGTGACTCGTTGCCTTTATTTCTACTTTTACTTTTCCTTTCCTAATGCTTCAACGCTACTTCATCTTCATCTGCATCTTCATCTTCTTTTATTTGTTCAGAGAACACAGCTCGCAGAGTCGCAGGTATCATCTCAAATTTTATCTTCTCATCATTTTTCATTTCATCTTCTCTTAGTTTAGCCGCTAGACTTTTATGATATGATTGATTATTATGATTTTTGCTGATGACCTTTAAAAGCTCTGCTTTCTTGTTGTAAATTTACAATCTTTCTTGTTGTGTTTATTTTTTTAGGGGTTAATTTGTTTATTGGGGCGAATGAGTTGAAGAGTGAAGACTATTCAATTACGCGTTGTCAATATTCTCATTTCATCACATCTTTGATCTTCTCAATCTTCTGCTTGTAGATTTTAATGGCTTTCCCGATCCATCAAGGAGTCTCCTTTTCTTCTTCCACTCCCCAGTGGGACTACGATGTCTTCTTGAGCTTTAGAGGTGAAGATACCCGCAATGGTTTTACTGGCCATTTATATCAAGCTTTGTGTGACAACGGTATCAATACCTTCATTGATAATGACCTCCAAAGAGGAGAAGAAATTTCAGTGGAACTTGTTAAAGCTATTAAATCATCAATGATTTCAATTGTCATATTCTCTCAAAACTATGCATTTTCGTCTTGGTGCTTGGAAGAACTTGTCGAGATTCTTAATTGCAAGCAAAACGGACAATTGGTTCTTCCAGTTTTTTACAAAGTGGATCCATCTGAAGTACGCAAGCAAGAAGGTAAATTCAAATTAGCTCTGGCTAAACATGAAAACAAATTCAAGAATAACACAGAGAAGGTGCAGAGGTGGAGGGCAGCTTTAAATGAAGCGGCTAGTTTGTCTGGATGGCATTATGAGGATGGGTATGTATCTAATAACTAATGTTATGTTCTTTTATGAATTTTAGACTTCTAATGGTTTTGTTATGACTACAAAATGCCAAATATGAAAAAATAAAAAATCTATTATGATCACCTCTTGAATTACTAAGTTAGTTAAGCTAGTGGAAATGGAAGAATTTAACATCTGATGAGCTTTAATCCCATGACTTCACCTTTCACCCACGCTTGTGAGACGAGGAAGTGTTATTTGAATCAAAGGTTCATCGACATAATCCTTTCAAAAACATTTCTCTAATTTTCTTAATCATTTCGTTCAAAGTATTATAAATGGGTTTTCAATAGGCTTGTTATCTCACCTAAGGTGAAGCTTTCATGCAACTACTTGCCAAAAGCCTAAAACAATTTCTTACTAGGGAAAAAAAAAAAGAAAGAGAATAAATCAAAATCAAAGTTGTGAATAAAATATAGAATGTCGTTTCGGTTTGGCAAAGAGACAAAATATACCTTTTGAAGACTTGATAATGTTATAGTTTCTCCCGCCATTTTTTTTTTTTTAAATCAAAAATTTCTTGATTATTTTGGTCAAGTATGGGAAGCCAAAATCTTATTCCCAAAAAATTTAAAAATAAATAAATTATATTATACTTCTCAAATACTTGAATTATGTCCTTTAATTCAGCTAGTAACATGTCGAGTGTAGGTTGTAATGCACAAAGCTAGACATCTTGATTCTTTTATTTACATATTCATATTTTCAACTAATCTTACTCATTTAATGTCTCGTATGCTTTTTGATTGGCAGCGGCCCTGAATACAAATTCATACAACAAATTATTGAAAATATATCGAATACCAAATTAAATGGCAAACAGTTATTTGTTGCTAAATACCCTGTTGGAGTAAATTCTCGTGCCAAGGCCATAGAATTGCTTTTAGATATAAAGGTAAATGATGTTCGAATGGTGGGGATTCATGGTCTTGGGGGAATAGGTAAGACAACCATTGCAAAAGCTGTTTATAATAGAATTTTTGATCATTTTGATGGAAGTTGCTTTCTAGAGAATGTTAGAGAAAATTCTGGAACAAATGATGGTATAATCCAACTACAGGAGAAACTCCTTTCTAATATCTTAAGGGGCAAACATTTGAAGGTGGAGAGCGTATCCCGTGGAATCAATATGATAAAGGAAAGGCTTCATAGTAAAAGGGTTCTTGTAATTCTCGATGATGTGGATAAATCAAAACAAATAGAAAATTTGTTTGGAAATTGTGATTGGTTTGTTTCAGGAAGTAGAGTCCTTATAACAACAAGAGATGCACACTTGCTAGCTACTCTTGAAAAAGATTGTGCAACTTACAAGGTGAAGGAATTGGACAAACATGAATCTCTTGAACTCTTTAATCAACATGCCTTCAAAGGAAATAAACTTGAGGAAGATTATTTTGAACTCGCAAACCAAGTCATACAATATGCCGGAGGCCTACCATTGGCCTTAACAATAATAGGTTCTGATTTGTGTGGAAGAACAAAATCTGAATGGAAAGGTGCAATACATCAATATGGAAAAATTCCTAAAGGAGATATTCATGAAATACTTAAAGTAAGTTATGATGGATTGGAAGAAACTGAAAAAGATATTTTCCTCGATATTGCATGTTTCTTCAAGGGAAGGAACAATAATTATGTTGTAAATATATTAGATGCTTGCAATTTATATCCAACAATTGGTATTCCAAACCTTGTTAATAAATGTCTCGTAACTATTGGTCATGATGGCATATTGGGGATGCATGACTTGGTACAACAAATGGGTAGGGAAATTGTTCGGCAAAAATCACCAAAAATTCTCAAAAAACGTAGCAGGTTATGGCATTATGAGGATGCACTTGAAGTATTAACCGGAAGTAAGGTATAACTTCTTTTTCTTTAGATTTTAACTTTTTTTTTTCATCAAGTAGAGGTGATAAGTTTTCTTGCTTTGATATTTTTCTTTTTAACATTATAGAAAATATAAGTTTAACGATATTATTTTTGCTTAAAATTTCAAGATTATTATAGTTTTGTCAAATTTTATTGTGTTATATGTTTCACTTCATTCTTTATCCAATCAGGGGTCAGACAAAATTGAAGGTCTAATGTTGCATTCACCTAATCCAATAACAGTGCAACTACATGCTAAAGCTTTCAAAAAGATGAAAAATCTGAAATTTCTTATAGTTCATAATGTACTCATTTCTGAAGAACTTAAATATCTCCCCAATGGGTTAAAGTTACTTGAATGGCACCAATATCCTTTTTCCTTGCCATCCAATTATTGTCATCAACAACTTGTTGTACTCGAGATGCCTCGTAGTTGCATTAGATTGGAGAAGCTAATCAAGCAGGTATGAGTATTAGTATTGATGAATTTAGATTTCTTTAAATGTTATTTCTAAAATTTTGTAAGAACAATTTTTGGTTTTGTTTTCCTTGTAGGGGTCCTATTACAAAAATTTGATAAGTATCAATTTTAGTGAGTGTGTCTCCATTAGAAAATTACCTGACTTGTGTGCCCCAAACTTAGAGACATTGGACATTGCTGGTTGTGAAAATCTAATTGAAGTTCATGATGCCATTGGATCTCTTGATAAGCTTAGAAGTTGGGATCTCATGGATTGCAAAAAACTTCAAACTCTTCCTAGCAGCCTTAAGTTGAAATCTCTTCAATATTTTTGTCTATTTCGCTGTGTGAGCCTTGAAAAGTTTCCCAATATTCACCCAGAAATGAAATGTAACAGTTTATATTTTAGTTATAGTAATATTAGAGAATGGCCTTTATCACTGGGGCATCTCATTAGAGTGATTACTGAGTTAAACCTAGATAATTGTCAAAACCTTGGTGATTTCCTCGTTAGATTTTCGGGATATGAGTTTACGAACTTAAGAGCATTGCAAGTCTGGAAATGTGATGGAGATATAATTGAATCACATATTTTGATGAAGCCCGATTCCTTCCCCTTATTGATAGATCTAAATCTAGATGGCTCTAGTATTGTTACAATCCCAAGAAGCATTAGTAGATTTGCTACATTACGACAACTTTCCATGTGCTATTGCAATAAGCTTCGAGAAATTCCAAGGCTTCCACAGTCTATAAGACTTGTGAATGCAACAGACTGCATGTTGTTGGATCTACCATCATCATGCAGCTTATTGAATCAGGTGAGCTCTCTCTCTCTCTCTCTCTCTATATATATATATATATAAGTGATATATATTGCGAGAATCTCTAAATTTCAATTTCTTGTATTTGCTAAATGCAAGCAGTTTGGAGAAATATTCATGGATCCCTCATTTTTTGATGACTCTGAATCATATGATGGTAGTTGTCATCTTGTACTACCAAGAATTGAGATTCCAAAGGGGTTCAGATTGAACCATCAGAGTGTTGGAAATTCTGTATCATTCAAGGTTGGTCGTGAATTTCAAAAATTAGTTCTCTGTTTTGCTTTTCGATCTGTAAAGGCGGAAGCTACGGAAGCAACTTGTTTTGTTGTTTCCACCAATGGTTTTTCTAAAAAAGAAACAACATATTTTAGCCCGTTAAAAGGAGGTTCTGAGCATCTGTACTTACGTACTGTATATCTTTGGGAATGGAATGATTCAAATCCATCTGAACAGAATCACGTTACGATTACAGTTGAAATCAAGTATGGTGAAATAATCTCTTCTTCATATGACCCCATAATTACGTGGTTGGGAGTCCATGTAGACTGTGTCTGTTGTCCTCAGAATATTGCTCACTTTACGCATGGTTTTGGGTCTTCCTTGGTCCCTGATGACAGCGATCGCCATTCTTTTCCATTTAATGTGGGAGTTGATAATGGGTTTGATCTGGGTTCCTCTTCTGACTTCAATCAGTTTCCAACATCTAAGAAGACAAGAACATCTTGATCAAATTTCAAAGAATTATGCTTGCATCTGAAAGCAACCTTGATGCCAAGGTATGCCTGCTTTAGTTGCATTATTGGATTCACATCTTTGGCTGCCTTTATCATTCATAGGATTGTTGTTCAAGTATTTATAGGGAAATCAGGATGTTAGGCTTTGTATTTATTAGTTATAAAATAAGTATTTAATTTAATTTATTAATTTATTTTAATGCAGTTGCTGCTGCTATTGAAGTAATTAGTAAGTCCAATATCCATTTCTACCTTGCAATTTGATTATCATTTATTATAATATTTGTATTTTATTCATTTAATTTTTCAAGCACACAAGCTGTTCAATGAAATGCTTTTTCAGGATATTGATCCTGTTTGCTTAGATGTTTCTAACCCATGAAATTCATAGAGCCAATTGTTAATGTTTTATTCTTATTTTCTATTAAAAAAAAAATTCTTTGATTACATTTGCTTTTCTTGTGGGTTTTAAATTTTGATTTTGTTAATTTTCATCGATGTTTCTATACTTTTATTGATTCACTGAATAATATTACTTAGATTTTTTTTACTATTTTATTGAGAGATAAGTTACAACTGAACAAGAATGCATCAAACATATTACCAAGAGAAATAAAAATCAACTTTGCACTAAACTACGGACTTAAAATCCTTGAGTATCCTTCCCTTCTCAAAGAGGCTATGGCAGAAAGTTAAGTCAGTGTCTAATATAATCCTAGGCATATAGTTGGTACCAATTAGTTCTTTGGGGGTAAAAATAAGTTGAAGGCCAAAAGTTTTGAAAGCATCATAAGAAAAATTGCTAGGTTTGCAGGGGTTTATTATGTTTGGCTTGAAAGAAATGCTTACATATTCTGCAGCAATGTCAAGTCTGAGGAGGCAATAAGCGAGCAAGTCCTTGGTTGAGTTTGCCATAATTGAGGGTTTTATTTTGATTCTTTGTTTAGTTGCAGCTTTTATTTAGTTTCCTGCTTGCTCTGTTTTTGTTGTTAGGTATTACAGCTTTTAGATACTGGTGTTTGCTGTTAGTCTAGTTTGTTTCTTTAATAAATTCATTTGTTCATTAAAAAAAAATAATAATAATCTATGATTTTACTTGAGGACCTTGACCATTTTCGCATACTTATTTTCTACATTGCCAAACAAAGAATAAACTACAAAGAAAGTGTGAATTTATACCTGAATTCTGTTGCAGCCTAATGTTAATGTTCTAACTAAAGTAACTTTTTTTTTTTTAATAGATTGCATTGCTCATATGGTTTTTGCATTTTTCCATTTAATGCTTTTTTTTTTCTTTAATCTAGTTCAATTATTGAGAACTTCTAGATTTGATGCAAAACGTAAGAATATGCAATGTTTGAGAAGTTTCTATGCGGTATGCAATCCTATCCTTTTTTTCCCCCTATTTGGGGGTCAATTGTATATTTTCTTTTTGCTTATCGTTAAGATATTAAATTTACTGAAAAATGGATTTAGGTTTTTCTAGTTCAACTCTCAGAGATGAAAATGCTTTTAGATCTTTCTAGCCAAGCTAAATCTTGTAATGGTTAGTATGGTAAAATGTTGAGAGGTCCTATTAGTCTGAAGGTTTATCTTTGTTGTTTCTTTTTACCTTTTATGTTTGAAGTGTTCGCATGAATTCAAAATCTCTGAGGTAATACCATGGGAATGTTATTTTGTGGATCTCCTACTTTATTGATCAATGTTTTGGTGAATATTCTTGGATGGGAGGATGGTACAAGGTTGATGAGTTAAAGTGCTACCATTTCATAATAGCTCAGTGGTATTGAACTCTCTTGTTTTCTTTGAAAATGTCTTAAAACAATTTCCCTTTTCATTCAATTGCTTAAAAAATACATAATATATATATATATATATATATTGATGCCTAGTTTCCGCTTCAAAAGCTAAGATAGGAGGTAAATAGTAGACTCTTCTGCTATGGCACATACTATTTTTTTTTTTATTTGCTATCACTTATGATTTATAGATTTAAATAGTTTATATACAAATTAATTGTTTCAAATCTTTATTTGGGCCTTTTTGTCAAGGAATGTGGATTGTAGAGAAGTCATTAAAGGACTAGAACCTATGTCAAGGTAATCAAGAGGTACTCTACATTAAAAAGGTAGGTAATTCATTTAATTACATTTGGAAAGGCATCTTTGAAAGTGCACCTTGCTCTTAATGTTCTAAAAATTATATAAAATTTTTCGCTCACATATTAAGAAAATGAGTTCATTTTTAATCAAAATGACGTTCTTCGGTTAGCTTTGTTGACAAAAAAGAAACAGGTGTTTGTTGAGATTTTGATTTAGTTTAATACTAAGTGATTTGCACTTGAAAAGAGTTTGGAATGGGCTATTCAAAGAGCTAAACAATAATTTTAAAGGTTCTAAAAGCTGCAAATTTGGAATGGGCTACCAAAGGAAGGTATTTGCAGTTGAGAAGAATTGAGATTACGGAGTCTGTTCATAAGACTACTCAGGCAGCAAAACCAATAACAAGTGTTTAATTAAGATAAGGAGTTAAAGATTGGCTTGTTCATTTATTTAGTTTATTTTATTTGCTTTAATATGTATTAGAATATGTTTCTTGATCATAGCAGTTATGGTATTTTTTTTCCCTATGTAAATTGGGGAGGGGGTTGGAACTCCAATATTGGTCATTGTGAGAGGTGTTGGAACCACTAGAGTATCCCTTCAACCCCTAAGATTCCCGATTGATTATTTAATATATGCTGTCCAAAAACCTTTGGTCGGGATCTATGGAAGAATATTATTTATATATGATTAGTTGTATAATATAAAATCACATTGTTACTTTACTCGTTAGTTTTTTGTTAATTAGAAATATTTTAAATAATGAAGGATGGACAGGGCCACAACTTCATCATTGTTATGATTGCAAGTATACTTGCAAATAAAAGTTGTTTGTCCCTTTAGTTCATTTTCGTGCTTAAAAATGATCTTTCTTTCTTTTTTTTAGGTTCCTCTGTTCGCATCTGATATACCATTCTCTAAAACTCAAACTAAATTCTCAAAGTAGTTTCGAGTCATGTTGCCATTGGAATATAATATTATTTCTGATTCGGAAGTACAGGGAAATTGATTTGACCCCATGATCAGTCAGGTCTATGTATGTTCAAGAGAGCCTATTGGCTTCTTTTTTTTTTTTTTCTTTTTCCTTAAAGAAACCTATTGGCTTCTCCATAATAAATACTTAGATGGAAGGAGCATAATTTAGAGATATAGTTCTTAGATGTAGGCTTCCCTGTGAAAGATTTAACTCCCTTTCAAAGCCATTATTTTCCCTATGTTCTTAAATGATGGTTTTTTAGTGAGAAGGGAGTTAACAATTAGGAATATCATCATTGATATTTCTTGCCCTTTTATGTGCTACGGAAGAGGAATGCCTAGACCGCCTATCTATTGCCAATGACTTAGATCATGCAATGTGGTTCACATCACCACTCCATTAGAACTTAGTTCCTAGAGCCAAAGTCAGGTCTAAATTAAGTTTCTTCTTGGCTGGAAAGAGTGTATCAGTCACAAGACCAGTGCAATCACTTCACTATCATCGTTGCCAACACTCTTTGTGCTATTTTAATACATAGAAATAAAGGTAGTGCATGAAGGAATAACTGTTAATGCTAGCTTCTAATGTCCAATTCATAGTGCTTACCTTTCTTCTCTTTGTAGGGATGCAGCAAACACATGGAAGTGGACACTGCATTTAAAGCACCTGATGTACTTATCAGCAGATTTCTTTGAAGTATAGCACATGATCATATATTGGAGGAGTGGATCTCTCTTGCTTTTCATGATATGCCTATATGTTGGCGTAAAACCTGTAAAACCTATAGAGAAATTGTTAAGTAAAATTATTGTTGGATGCTTCATACGGTTCTATGTATTATATGAGGCATGTGTGAAGATGTAAAGATAAAGGTTTAGCTCCATTTGATATTTCATTATTGGAAACTCATGATGGGAGCAATTTCTTGAGTCAGTATTTTGGGGAAAAGATGGCAGCTTATTGAGATTATCTAAGTGCATTGGTTGAATGGGTCTGTATTTGCCCCCATCTTTCAATGGGATGTCATGAACCATGTAGTTGTTTATATATTATTTTTTAGTAAAAAAAGTTTATATTATGTCAAAGTAATTTCCAAACGTATGGAACTTGGTAGTGGTGTGCATGATGTGGTTAGTGTGGAATGAGCGTAACAACCGGATTTTTGAGCAGTGCATATCTATTGAGAAATTGAAGTCCTTGCTACTTCACACTTTGTTTGAATGATCTTGAGCGTGACTAATTGTACTTCCATTTTTTATTTTTGATTTTTTCTTAGATCTTCTATTTGATTTGCATGAACTTCTTCATGGTAGTTTATGCTCATCATTGTGAACATAGTGCAATTCCTTCCATTGCAATATAGTATTGATTACTTACATATATATATATATATATAGAACAACTAAATATATTTGAAATAGTAAGGTGGAGATTGAGACGGTAGGTTCGAGACTCATGGGATACGGGTGGAAATAAATAAATAAATAAATAAATATTTAACACATGTTAACAATATGTTTTTTTTATAGGTAATAAGAATACTATTGTTGATGGAAAAACAAGAAACGTACTGTTCATGAGGATGAACATGGAAAAGCACAAACAAAAACAAAGAGAAAAGAAGTCGAGGCTAAGGTAAGAGAAGAAAAAAACTATAAAAGAGGACAATCTGTAAAACCCCCAGTGCTAACCACCATTTAAAAAGACTAGCACAAGTCACTTAACTCAACCAACGTCTTCTCAAAATCTTCAAAAGAACGATGATTATGTTCTATCCAAATAGTCCACATCAAACAGTTTGGAATGAAATCCCAAATATCTTAATTATGATTCCCAAGCCAATGACTCCAACAAAATGATAACTCTGCCATAAAGCAAGGCAAGACGCACTGAATACAGAAAGCCTAATGATGTCGCGGAAGCCTAAAGAGAAGCACACACGATGCTCTCTTGATGGAACAGAAACTAAACTGTTAGTTTCTGGTAGTAAACCTCGAATCCACGAGGGGTTTCCCTGAATCCACAAGGAGAATAAGCTGGAATCCACCAGAAGAAAACTTGACAAAATTCTGTGTTTATTGATAATAGTCTATCTTCCCTCTGACGGCTACAAAACATATAAATACTGAAGAAAAACGTTTAAAAACCCTAATTCGCACTAATTAAGCGATTAGGTGACAAATTACCGAATTTTGCCAAAAATGGCAAAATTGAGTTAAATGCAAAATCATAAACTACTGACCTTAAGGGTCATCCCAAAACAGACGGGACTTTACTCTGACTTTTAAACTAAAAGTTATTAAGGAAAAACAAATAATACTATAAATAGCAAAAACACTGTTATCGGGGCCTTAACGAAGGAATTTGCCCAAATTTTGGCGACGTTCATGGAACTATGAATCTGGATCAGAACGTCGTTTCCCTTCAACCTGCCAAATTTCATGCAATTCCGACACTGTTACCCCGATGGCCCCTACTGGCACCCCCCTTTGATCTTGCGTTGTGACTTCTTGCGCCCTTGCTGCTCAAGGAAGGCATGTGCTGTCTGTTCTACATCAGTCCCCCCCACTTGAAAAGAACTCGACCCCGAGTTCCCACTATCTGGTTCATCAGGAGGATGATAGTCATACAAGTCAGCAACATTGAAGGTAGAAGAAATGCTCATGTCTGGAGGAAGAGCAACCACATAAGCATTGTTGTTGATCTTCTTAGTAATCTGGAATGGTCCATACTTCTTGTCCTTCAATTTGTTGTAGGTACCAACAGGAAATCTCTCCTTTCTAAGATAGACTAGCATTAAATCCCCAACATTGAAGATCTTCTCACGCCTCTTCTTATCAGCAGCTTCCTTGTACTTGGCATTTGTATCTTCAAGTTTCTGCCTCACCTCCTCTTGCATAGCCTGAATACGATCAGCCATGTTTTCTGCTGCTTGACTCACTCCTGGAAGCTCAGGTAAAGGTACCAAGTCCAAAGCGTGTTTTGGGGGCACGCAGTAGACGATGGCAAATGGAGACTTACCAGTGCTTCTACTGACTGAGCTATTGTATGCAAACTCTGCTTGGGACAATGCAAGATCCCACTGCTTAGGCTTCTCGCCTGAGATACACCGGATCAGATTCCCCAAAGTGCGATTAACCACTTCTGTCTGGCCATCAGTCTGTGGATGACTAGTGCTGCTGTAATTCAAGGAAGTGCCAAAACGCTTCCACAAAGTCCGCCAGAAATGACTAATGAACTTGGTATCCCAGTCAGAGGTGATGGATTTTGGCACTCCATGCAAACGCACCACTTCTTTAAAGAACAGATTGGCCACTCGAGTAGCATCTGAAGTCTTCTTGCATGCTATGAAATGGGACATCTTTGAGTACCTGTCAACCACAACAAAAACAGAATCCATACCTCGCTGGGTTTGAGGAAGACCCAGTATAAAGTCCATAGATAAATCTTCCCATGGTGCTTGTGGAACCGGCAAAGGCATATATAAACCAGTATTCTGAGATTGTCCCTTAGCAGTTTGGCAAATTGGACACTTCCTCACATGATTGCCAACATCCCTCTTGAGCTGTGGCCAATAATACCTTTCTTCCACCAGTGCTATAGTCTTATCTCTGCCCATATGTCCACCCAAACCTCCACCATGCAGCTCCCTAATAATCTGCTCCCTCAATGAACTTTTAGGGATGCATAATTGGTTACCACGAAAAAGGAAACCATCCTGGATGTATATACTATTGATAGCAGTATGAGTTTGTTGACACTTACCCCAAATATCACCAAAATCCTCGTCATTCTCGTATAGCTCCTTGAGGCAATCAAACCCTACAACTTCAGTACGTAGGGTGGTCAACAACGATGCTCGCCTGCTGAGTGCATCAGCCACCTTATTGGTGACACCAGACTTGTGCTTCAAAGTGAAATGAAAGCGCTGTATATAAGCTACCCACCGAGCATGCATCTTGTTAATGCTAACTTGACTATTGATGTGCTTTAATGCCTGATGATCTGTGTATAATACAAACTCCCTCTGAATCAGGTAGTGCTCCCAATGCTTAAGAGTCCGTACTACAGCAAAGAACTCCAGTTCATAGGCTGACCATTTACTTCGAGCTTCACAAACTTTCTCACTGAAGAATGCTACTGGTCTGTTGTCTTGAGAAAGAACAGCGCCTATCCCAACCACAGATGCATCACACTTCACCTGAAACACCTTATCGAAGTTAGGCAATGCCAAAACTGGGGCTGTGCTCAACTTTTCCTTGATCAAGGCAAAGCTTTGTTCTGCCTCCTTTCCCCATGAGAACCTCCCCTTCTTCAGACATTCAGTGATAGGGGCTACTATGCTACTGAAATCCCGAACAAACCTCCGATAGAAGGTTGCTAGCCCATGGAAGCTTCGCACATCACTCACTGTCTTTGGGGTTGGCCATTCTCTGACTGCACGGACCTTGTCCTCATCAACATGAATCCCATCTGCACTAACCACATACCCTAAGAACAGCAACTTATCAGTCAAGAAGATGCACTTCTTCAAGTTGATATACAACTCATTGGCCTGCAACACTGCTAATACTTCTCGCACATGATTATAGTGGGCTGCTTCTGTCTTACTGTAAATCAGGATATCGTCAAAATAAACTACCACAAACCTTCCAATAAATGGTTTCAATACTTGATTCATAAGTCTCATGAAAGTGCTGGGAGCATTAGATAATCCGAAAGGCATAACCATCCACTCATACAACCCTTCCTTTGTCTTAAAAGCTGTCTTCCACTCATCTCCAGGTCGGATCCGAATCTGGTGATACCCACTCTTGAGATCCAGCTTGGTGTAACACTTGGACCCACTCAGCATATCAAACATGTCATCTAGTCGGGGAATAGGAAATCGATACCTGACTGTGATCTTGTTGATGGCTCGACTATCCACACACATACGCCAGCTCCCATCCTTCTTTGGTGTTAGCAGTGCCGGTACTGCACATGGACTCATACTCTCCCTAATCTGCCCCTTGCTCAAAAGCTCATCCACTTGCCCCTGTAGAATCTGACCCTCTTGAGGATTCATCCTGTAATGTGGTAGATTAGGTAGACTAGCTCCAGGAACTAAATCAATGCAATGCTGGATGTCACGCATCGGTGGTAAACCTGCAGGCAGCTCTTCTGGAAATAGCTCTTCAAACTCCTTGATCAATGGTTGAATTGCCTCAGGTATCTCAGTAACCTTCTTTGGCTCACCATCTGTCACCACTACAGCATATACCTGTTTCAACTCCTTACACTCCCTGTCAAACTCATCTTCATTGTTCACTATAAGGAGTGCTGGCTTCCCCTCCACTTTAGAAGCTTTGGGTATACTGCCTTCCTTAATAGGGCCAAGGACAATTTTTCTGCCATTCTTAAAAAACACATACACATTATCCTTACACCTATGCGTAGCATCTACATCATACTGCCAAGGTCTACCCAGAATTAAATGACATGCATCCATTTCAACAACATCACAAACTACTTCATCTACATAACATTTACCCATAGAAAAAGTAACATGACATTGTTGAGTAACAAGAGTTTCCGTACCTTTCTTGATCCAACCTATCTTGTACGGAGAGGGATGCTTTTCTGTTTTCAGTCCTAGCTTGGTAACCAAACTCTTCGATGCAATGTTCTCTACACTGCCACTGTCAATGATCAAATCACAAACCCTCTTACTGATGGTGCATCGTGCTCGGAAGATCTCATTCCGCTGATCACCGTATTCCACCCTTGGTGTGAGCAACAACCTTTGGATCACCAAAGATCGTCCTAATGGCACGCCTTCCTCGTCCTCTTGGATCTCATTGAGATCATAGGCATACGGATCTGCATCATTATACACCTCTTCACCTTCCTGTTCACCTTCTACCTCACCCTCTTCTGCCACTACCAGATTCACTGCGGCTCGCTTAGGGCAAGTACTAGATCGATGTCCTGGTTCTCCGCACCTGTAGCACTTATTCCCAGTTGGCCTAGCATAGGGGTTGGCATTCGCTATTGGCTAGGCTGTGGAACCCGCTACTGCCACTGTGGATTGGTTGACGCCACTATTCTCCCTAACCACGGGTTGTGACCGTGGTGTAAACATGGGCTGTTTACCTTTGTTGGCAATGGAACTAGAGGACTCCGAACTGCGGTTGGAAAACTTCGAACCTGTCCTGAGATGCTGAAATTCTATTTTCTTGGATAAGGTTACAGCCTCATTCAAAGTATATAGGGTTTGTAAGGATACCTGATCTCGGATGGAAACTCGTAACCCGTGTACAAATCTGGATATCCGTTGATCTTTAGTTTCCTCCAAATCATTGCGATTCGCCAACCTGTCAAACTCCTCCATGTACTCATGAACTGTCCGAGTACCCTGCCTGCAATCCTAGTACTGTCTGAACAACTCCTGCTGGTAATCGGGTGGTAAGAACCGATCTGCCATTAATCTTTTCATCCTCCTCCATGACTGTATTGGAAGCTTTCGTTCCCGAGTACGGTTTAATTGAACACGATCCCACCAGGCAGATGCTCCTCCCTTCAATTTGTAGGCCACCAAACACACCTGTTTGTCTTTTGCTGTACCCATATAGTCGAAAAACTTTTCAACCTCACTGACCCAATCCAGATACTCTTCAATGGAGACATTACCATTAAAAGATGGTAACTCTATTTTCATCCGATAGTCCCTCTGCTCCTGATAATCTCGCCCATTATCCCTCGCGGGACCACGATGATTTCCAAAGACTCTCTCTGCATACTCCTCATCTTCACTGTCTTCTTCGTTGTAGTCTTGCTGCCTGTTCCGGTTTGGACCACGATAGGGAGGGCCACGCACTCGGTTATCACGTCGCTCTTCATCAACGCGGTTAGGGTTTCGGTTAAGCAAAGTGGCAAGTGCTGCTTGAATCTGGTCCAGAGTTTGTTGGGTTGAATCACGAAATTGTTGATGTTCATCACGAAATTGTTGATTTTCATCACGAAAATCAAGGAACTCAGCCCTAGTAAGGACTGGGTTGTTGACGTCGTCACCGCCGTCATTGTTGTGGTGGTTACCGTCTCGCCGGTTAGCCATCAGACCAGGGTAAGTCAAGGCTCTGATACCAACTGATGTCGCGGAAGCCTAAAGAGAAGCACACACGATGCTCTCTTGATGGAACAGAAACTAAACTGTTGGTTTCTGGTAGTAAACCTCGAATCCACGAGGGGTTTCCCCGAATCCACAAGAAGAATAAGCTGGAATCCACCAGAAGAAAACTTGACAAAATTCTGTGTTTATTGATAATAGTCTATCTTCCCTCTGACGGCTACAAAACATATAAATACTGAAGAAAAACGTTTAAAAACCCTAATTCGCACTAATAAAGCGATTAGGTGACAAATTACCGAATTTTGCCAAAAATGGCAAAATTAAGTTAAATGCAAAATCATAAACTACTGACCTTAAGGGTCGTCCCAAAACAGACGGGACTTTACTCTGACTTTTAAACTAAAAGTTATTAAGGAAAAACAAATAATACTATAAATAGCAAAAACACTGTTATCGGGGCCTCTACGAAGGAATTTGCCCAAATTTTGGCGACGTTCATGGAATCATGAATCTGGATCAGAACGTCGTTTCCCTTCAACCTGCCAAATTTCATGCAATTCCGACACTGTTACCCCGATGGCCCCTACTGGCACCCCCCTTTGATCTTGCGTTGTGACTTCTTGCGCCCCTGCTGCTCAAGGAAGGCATGTGCTGTCTGTTCTACATCACCTAAAGCATAAGCACCCATAAGGAGTGCACTATAGGACAATGAAGGAAGAGATGATCCACAGATTCCCCACTGCAACAGCACATGCAACACTGATTTGCCAAAGGACAACCCCTAAGCATGAGATTATCCAAAGTAAGAATGCAATCATGAGCTGCAGTCCAAAAAACAAAACAAAAAAGCCACCCGTTTGGGAACTTTTACATTCCAAATGTCCTTCCAAGGGAAAATAGAGTTAGAGCTGCCACAAGTATATTGTTAACATATAAGTTAACAATATCTTATTTATATTATGAGCATCATATCAACTCTCCACATTTTTATTTTTAACGCAACTTTGGTATTTAGACTATTTATTGTGAGGTTTTGGAAAAGCTCGAACAAGTCCAGTTGCCTAGGAACAATGACAGTTTTGAGATGGATGTGAAAAGCAGTTCAAAGTAGTATTCTTTTGGCTGTATAAATGCTCAACGAATCCCCAGATGAGGGGTTGCCAGGTAAATTCCTAGGCATTGTTTAAGTCAATATGGCTAGTTCAAATGTTCTTACAATTGTGATATATTGCTTAAGGCTACCTAGTATATATGCATTTGTGATCGTTTAAAAGCAAACCGAAAGTGCACATGCTTTATTATTCAGGTTATTGTGTTATTCATTGCATTGAGATAGCTCTCAAATTTTTTGTAATGTTTTTTTAGATGATGTGGACAGTGTAACTGGACTTTATAAATTATAGATTTTTTCATCATCTTTCGTATGATCTTTACTAGTTTGTCTTTTCAAATGCTATTAATATGGGTCATTTATCTCTCGTTCATCCTTTGCACATAAATTTATGTATAACTCAATTAACTGCCAGGAGTTCCAGAAGGTAATGCTGAAAGTCATTAATTTGGAGCTACATTATGGGGAATTTATCTTGTAGCAACTAAAGTGATGATTGGTGGTACCGGGAGATTTAATGGGTATTTTATTTGGAGCAAAAGATGTTTGGATCACTTGGAGTATGAGGTTAATCAGTTTTGGGATTTTCATGTACTTGTTACTAGAGAATATTGATCAATTGATTGATTTTTCAAATATATGGAAACAAAGAGTGGGTTGGTATAGTTTTCGGAAATCGCCAAGCTTGAATTTCAATGACTTGGAGGGTCTTCTATGCTTCTCTCTTCAAATTTTTTAAAATAAATAATACCGATTTATGTTTCTAATTGATGAGCATTTTCTTTTTTCATTCATGAGTGATTTAGTTCTTGCTTTTGGAGTTGTGTGTGCATTGTAAAACACTATACAGTGATTATTAATCCGTGAGACATTCAAATGTTTCCTTAATTATATTTAAATGATGTAATTTTTTTAGGATAAACATTACTACATATTTTGAAAATTTAACGGTTGAATTGTATGTTCTTTATGTTCTTAATACATATGTTAAATATTGTGTCAATTGGATATTATTTACTATACAAACTATGAGCATATCTTTTATGCATAATTTTAAACAACAAAAACTTTCAATTTAAACAATTTATTGATGACATAGTTATTGATTTTTAATTTTCTACAAATTTTGTAAGCATGGAGGATATAAGAAGAAGATACAATCCAATGATAAATTTGTCAAAATTCACATCCAATAAAAATATATTGAGTAAAGTTATAGTTTTAGACTACAATTAATTTTGTAGCTAAATTTTTTCCATTTTTTTTATTAGAAAGTTGTACATGCACTTAATGGGTCCTTGACTCATCTTGTGGGATGAAAAAGTGTAATTTGTGTTAAAGCATATTGGCTTGAGTGTCGTGAATTTTTTAAATCTATATTTGGATTGTTTTTCTTCTCCTTTTAGAATCTAGCCATAATATCAAGGAATTTGTGAAATGACATCAAATTATCATTACCTTGATTAAATTTTTAGACAAGAAGACATAGATGGAAAATAGCCTTAAAATTAATCAATCAATCAATATATATTATATCATATCATATCATATACTATATAATAAAAGTTGGGCTTTGATGCCGTGGTTGGGCCAAGTGGCTTTACCAAATTACAGAAAATTTTTTAGATTTAAAAAAAAAAAAAAGATATAATTTTTTTTTGTTCTTATCTTCTTCTTCTATAATTTCTAAATTAATTAAAAAATTTAATTTGATTACAATCCAAAATCTTCATCTAATCCCTTCCTTCACATTTTAATTCTTTGGATAAACACCAAAATTTAATATAGAATTATGATTCATGTTAATGTAGAGTTCTAATTAATTGATACACATGAGGCCTAGGTTAATTGATATGCATGAGACCTTTTTTATCTAAAAACTTTCGGATTAGATGCCTGAAATACCCTTTTTTTTTTTTTTTTTTTTTAATTTTAAAATTTCTACATTGATGACATTTAAAAAAAAAAAAAAATTCTATCCTATTTCCTTACAGCCATCAGTCACGTTTTTTTTTTTTTTTTTTTTTTTTTTTTTTTTCATTTTTTATGTTAATGTTGATTAGAAATTATAATTTCAATAGGATTTAAACTCTATAATTATACTTTTTTTTTTATGGGAACTCTATAATTATACTTTATACCAAATGAGACCCTGCAAATATATATCATTTTTAATTTCATTTTTTGATAAAGTTACATTGATAACAACTTATTCTTCTTTGTGTTTTTAGTTAGTTTTCAAATTTCTACATTGATAATTAGGTTTTAAGAAAAAAAATTCTATCCTATTTCCTTACAACCATCAATCACTTTCTTTTTTTTTTTTTTTTAATGTTACGTTCATATCAACATTTTTTTTTTTTGGATCATACTATTCATATGACTTTTTTTTTTTAAAAAAAAAAATTCAAATTGCAGCAATTCTTTTAGCTCAAAAAAAAAAAATTGTAAATAAATCATCTTCTTTGTTCTTATCAACTTTTCTTCTATGATTTTATCGTTTTTTTTTTTTTTGGATAAAGTTATGTTGAGTTTAACTTCCTCTTCTTTAAATAACTTGAAATTAACTTCTAAACTAATTATAACTATAAAAAATAAAAAAAAATAAAAAAATCTATACTATTTCCTTATTAGCATCATTCACGTTTACTTGATTTTTTATTTATTTTTTATTTATTTTTAACATTACGTTCATCTCATTGATGTCAACATTTTATTCTCATATATTCTTAGGCACAACAACTTCTTCTTCTTTTCTCTCCCCCATATCAATAATTCTCATTATCTTAAAAATGAGGCTTCCATTGCTATTGCAACAATGGTGGATAGCTATGTATCTCATGCAAGCATACATGAACTTAAATTGCCTTTCAATATTTGAATGCTTTATTATTTGCTAGATGTGATTAGGCTCAAAAGTATATGCTTTATTATTTTTTTGGATCATTTAAATACACCACTATTAAGTTAATAGATTTTTTTTATATAATTTTTTTAAACTAAATGAAATATATTTGTCAAATCGGATATATTCATGTTGTTCCCTTTATATATATATATATATATATATATATATATTTTGAATATTATCACTTAATACTTATTTATGTAAAGTTTTCATAAAATAATGTATCGGTTTGCAACATTAATTAATATTTTTTGCTAATTATTAGTATAATTTTTTTATTCCCAACAAATTTTCATTAATCATTTATTTTTTGGTTTTAAATTGAAAAATTTTGGAATTTTAATTCCTGAATTTTCATAATCTTTAAAAAGTCATCATTCTTCCAATATCAATTTTTTTGTGCATTGATTATTTTTACTCTTGAGCCATCACTATAAAATAAGGTTTTTTTCCTTTACAATTATCGTACTTATTGGACTAAACTTATTTGACTAAAATAGTAATCAAAGTTGAAATGATAGCTATTTAAAATAAATAAATAAATATATATATATATATATATTTTTTTTAAAGCGGTCATAGACTCATATGCAATTTTACAATCTATATGGTTCTATTTCCTTTTTTTTTTTTTTTTTTTTTTTTAAATTCAGTTTAATTTTCTTCTTGATTTTTTTTTTTTCTTTTAGGTTTGTCATAAAAGATTTCAAGCATATCCTAAGAAAGGTTTGCAATCTATATGTAGATCCATTAAATGCGAAATTCATATGCAAATAGTTTGATACTTGTAACTACAAATGACATTACAGCACAACTGGTATGCTAGAAGATAATTTTGTATTGAGGTGTTATCGCTATTATACCAATGCAATTTATTTATTTCGTTATAAGAATTATTTATTTTGTTACAATAATTATTATAAAAAATTATTAACAAAAATAAAAACAACAATCTCCAAAAGCCTCTACCTAACACAGTCACTATTTTTATTTTTTATTTTTTATTTTTTTATTTTTTTTATTTTTTTTCAGACTCTGCGTTCTTTAGTTCTTTTTCCTTTTATGTTTTATCAAACTTTTTCTAATTGACCAAAATATCTCTCATATATGTTAACATTAAACTTGATAAGAAAACTTTACATACCTTTTTTGTTTTGAAGGTGCTCCAAGAACCAAAATCAATGCAAGAGACTATAAAGCAGAGTGGTGTAAATAGGAGAGAGTACAGACTGTGAGAGAGTGTTATTGTATTTGGCTAAAAGTCTAACTTGTGTTAGGTTTTTATTTTATTTTTATTTTTATTTTTATATGAATAAATAGAGAGTATAAGGAGTCTAGGGACAGTGGGAGAGTATATTGTTGTCAAATTAGATATTTGAGATTTAAACCCTACATACCCTAAAGTCTCCACCAACTTCTCGTCATGCAGCTACTCGTTAAGCCATGCTTTCCACATGCCCAAAACCTTGGTAAACTCCTCAACCTCTATTTATAATAAGTAATTTTCTCTCTTAGTAATTGACTGTCAATTGCATATGAGGACCAGATTTCTCAACTAACCCATGACTTGATAAACCAATAAAACCCTCAACTTGATTATAAAAATAATCAAATTTGATGTTGAAGACCCTCTCAAATTTGAATCAGATGCTGAGTATTACCTATGATTCTAAATACTTTGTACCACAAATTTCACAGGAGATAAACAAAGACTAAAACTAATGAAAAGCACAAAAAAAAAGAAGGGTAAGATTAGAGATGGACCTTGGAGAAATACTGTGGCGGGACCAGAGAAAAGAATTATAAAAATGCAGATGACCAAAAAAAAAAATTACAAAGATTTAGAGGTGAGACTTCTGCGGCAAAAACTACAAACAAAAAGAGAGAAATAGAGAATTGTGTATTTTAAATGCAAATGAAGGGTTTAAGGGCTTTTATTACTATTTGAAATTCCAATAGTAGAGTTTGTTATGGACTAAAATTGCCAAAAGTAGGCGTGTTCTAATTGGAATTGGAACATAAAATAAATAAATAAAATAATTATGATGTGTTGTAGATATAGATTTAGTTTTATTTAACAATAATAATAATAATGATGTGGTAGGCAAGATTTGTAGAGGTCAACAAAAAGTCAAAGGTTTTAGCTATATATATATATATATATAGAAAAGTGGTCATAATCTGTTCATGAGGGTCAGCATTGGTGAAGCTCAATAAGATAATTTTCAGGTGGTGTTTATTTGGTTTTATTTTTTATGGCCACTGAAGATGAGAAAAATCACCATCGTCCATCATATAACAAAAGATGAGAAATTTAGCATCATCCATCAGGCTAGCATTGTCAACATGATGAATGACTACAACATATATTAAATGAGTTCCCCACAAATGACATGAGTAATGGTTAACTCCCCAAATAGGCAAAAGCATAACCAACAAACCAATGGGCAAAAGACCATTGAAGTCTATAATGTCTCTGTATTCATTACTGATGAGAGTTAATTTCTCAAGATCGTCAATCTCTCGATGGACAAATTAAATGCTATTCAATGCATGGAGTAACGTATGGACATCAATGACGGACGAAGCCATAAAAGACATTCAATGCCCAAGACAGTTAAGGAGTAACGTACAGCCACCAACGAACGAATAGCCGTTGACAGACAATAAGAGTCAGCCATTAATACTAACGGCTCTATATCTCATAAATGTAAATGCTCATTCAAACAATGAATACAAGGGCAATAAAACCCACACAAGCCAAAGGGAGAAAGATAGACAATTCTCATCCCAAAAACTATTTTCAAAATGAATTCTTTTGCGATATACTCCAATTGAATTCCATTTTAACTTAATCATCGATTGCCTTTTGGCAATTGGCACACACCACATTGGAGTATTTCTTTTTCTCTATTTCATATCTTATTGCAGGTTCATCTCTAAACAAATCCAATGCCTTCGTCCATCTGTATTGACAAGGAGTTCAACTGACGATTTTCTACATCATCAGCTATAAAGCCAAAGAAGAACAGCCCCAAAAGCTATAAAGCAAGAGAAGAACAGTACCAAAAGGTTCGTCTCTAGATGAAGCTGACAACTTTGTCCATCTGTATTGATGAGGAGTTCAATTGACAATTTTTTACACCATCAATTTGGCACCATCTGTGGGAAACATTTTCAAAGCCATACAGTTTCCCTTTTCTTGACAAAAGAATCCCTCTTGAAACCAGATGAATTCCACAACACAACAAATTTGCAAGATCTCACACTTGCTATGTTGACATCATTCATCTACACAGACGAAGAGCTCAACTGATGATTTTTTGCATCATCAGTGGGGATTGAGTGATTAGCCATCACTTTAATCCTAAAATAAAAGGTCATATGGTACAAACTCAATTGATGACATCAGTCAATCCAAAAATTGGAAATTCCCCCCTGTTTTAAAAATTTCATGCTGTATATCAACTTGGTTGGCAAAGTTTGATGGGGACCTCAGGTAATAAGCTCTCTTTATGTCTTGATTTCATTATTCTTTTTCTATAATTTGAAGTTTTAAGTGTTGGAGTAAGATATATATGAGTTAGAAAAACAATTTGTTGGACTGAAATTGGGTTGAGAACAGGCTTCTATTGCCACTGTTTTTTAGTTTTTGCTACATTATCAGATACCCAAGTGAGAGGCTTGGCTGTGAGTCTTTTAGCCTAGCTATGTTTGCATTCTTGGATTTTATAGAGATAATTATTTAGTTGATTTACCGTTAGAGGGGGCTTCTTTCACCTGGTTCAAAGATTCTGGTATCATCTATGTTAAGAATTGACAGGTCACAACCTTACTTGAACAGGATCTGTTCTATAGGATTGTATCTCTGGTATCCTTGATCACCAAGAATTGACAGGTCTTTATAAGCTGGTGGTGCTCTCTTTGTGGTTTTTTGAACACAATGTTGGTAATTTAATTTTGATTGTTTACAAGAGGCGAAAAAGATTCCAACTTTCTTGTATTTATCTTGTAGCACTTTGGCTTTATGTGAATTAAACGGTTTTAATTTGAGTCTTGGTATTTGCATCATAATTCATAACATTAGCACTGGTTCCCGTTTCTACTACCATCTAGTTGCACTTACCAATACTTTTTATAAGTTGAGATTTCAGTCGTGAATTTGGTCATTTGCTCTACCTCTTATGATTTTTGGAGTTTTTGTCAGTATGGTGATTTATTGTCATTGGCAGTCATATAAAATATAAGATCTGCATGCTTTAAAGAATTGCTGTTCTCTAAATGCCTAAGAAGTGTGGGGTTGTGCTTCCTTATGTCCGCTCTATAGGTGAGTTGGTAGGGTCTCAAAGTTATATAATTTTCTCTTGTATTGTTGGATCTTTATGTCCTGCGGTTTGTTGTTGGTCTAAAGTCTTGAATCTCGATGTGTTTGCAGGAAGGGAAATTGTGATTTAGTTGTGCAACAAAGTGTGTAGAAGTCTTTAATCTTTCTTGCTCTTAGGTTATAAGCAATTTTTTTTTAATTAATTAATTATTTATTTATTTATTTTTATCATTCTCTTTTGATTTCACGTGTTGCTTATGAGTATTTTAATGTAATGATCCTTTGAACATGATCATGTCCCTTTTTCAATTTATTTAATGGATTATCTTGCTTGGCAGTTTTTGAAGGCCTGTAATGTAGCAATAGATCGATTTGGTTCTCTTTATTAGGAGTACAAATATGTAAACCTTCCTTTGCCTTGTTGCCTAGCAGGTTATTATGTGTTCAAGAATCTAAATTCATTTTTTAAATGAAAATTGGTATTGCATTGTGTGCAGTTCAAGCTACATTTGTCTGGCTTTAATAAACTCCAGAACTGCTCAGCATGATTGTCCTGGTTCCTTTTCTATTGCCATCGGCTTGCACTTATGACAAATTTTCCATACTTAAGATAATCAATTTATGATTCATTGTTATTGGCAATAATATGATGAGCAGTTGTATTCTTTCAACATGGCTGCTCTTTAAATGTCAGAAAAGTAAAGGTCTGTGCTTCCTTATGTGTTCTGTATAGGGTTTCAAAGTTATATGGATTTTAATTACTTGAAAAAAAAAAAATTTGTTTGGTTGGACTGTGCAAAGGGATATTTGGGGGTTCTATGACTCGTTTAACTTAATTCTTGTGTTCAAAAAAAATTTAATGCTGTATATCTTCACAGGCAATGAAGTTGGATGGGGACCTTAGGCAATAAGCTTTCTTTATTTCTTGATTTTTTTGTACTTCTCCTAAAATTAGAAAGTTGGATGGGGACCTTAGGCAATAAGCTTTCTTTATTTCTTGATTTTTTTGTATTTCTCCTAAAATTAGAAAAACAATTTGTTGGACAGATATTGGGGTTGAGATCAGGCTTCTGTTTTGTTTTCTCAATAATCTCATATTGGTACGTTTCCCATTAGTATGACTGACTTTTATATTTTTGAAAGGAAAGAATTTTATATTGATTATAGTTACATATCAAAACCTTATTGGCTTTGCTGCTGCTGTGTGTGTGTGTGTGTGTGTGTTTTTTTTTTTTTTTTTTTTTTTTTTTGGATTTTCACTTATATATATATATATATATATATATATATATATATATTTTCTTTGTTGTCATTTAAAAAAAAAAAATAATGATGCATATTTTTAACTTAACAATTTTTTTATATAAAAAAAATCTATATTACTATTAGTGCAGCTTGGATGTCTTCTCAAGCTGCATTGTCTGGTTTTATTTACTTTTAGGGGTAATGGTGCTTTGGCTATGTTTGATTTGGTTTTGCTCATCTTTCCTTCTTCTTTATAATTTAAAATTGTCCCGAACTATGTAGCTGTGATTCTATGATTTTCAGTTTGCTCATGTGGGAAGTCAATGTCAGAGCCATCAAGGATTTGAGCTTTCATCTAGTGCCTGTACATCTATACTATTTTTGTGTTTTTATTGATGTTTTCTTGCTTTCCGGGGAACCTAGTTATCATGTATTGGCAGTTCCATTTCCAGTTTGGATTGCCACTTAAATGTTGGTATTTTGGAAGCATGATTTTTTTATTTTGGTGCCTCACAGTGTAAGAAACATAGTTTGATTTGGTGTTAAGCTCTCTTTTCCTCTTTCTTTCATTACTAGAATTATGCCAGTGCGATGCATTGTTTTATGAAAAGGCTTATAAAATAAATGTATAAATAATTATATATTTTATTAGAACCCTATTTATGTAATTACATATTTTTTTTTCCAAATTAAATTATATTTCTGGTAATAGTGTTATATATTTGTGGTAGTAGTTACATAATTATCTCTAAAAAAAATTGCATATCCACAATTGAAAAGGCTTATAAAATAAATGTATAAATAATTATATATTTTATTAGAACCCTATTTATGTAATTACATATTTTTTTTTTCCAAATTAAATTATATTTCTGGTAATAGTGTTATATATTTGTGGTAGTAGTTACATAATTATCTCTAAAAAAAATTGCATATCCACAATTGAGCTTTTGTATTTATCTAAAAAATTAATAAAACAATAGAGAAAAAGTTGATAAGAAAAACTATATTATTTTTTTTTTTTTTTGAGAAAGTTAATAAAAATAATTAGGCTGTGTTGTTTCTATCTAAAAAATTACTGCTATTTTCTAGTTGATAGAGTTTAACTTAAACTCAAACTTATGCCTTCCCTCATATTGTAAGTTTAATGTTTTAAAAAAAATTTATGTAGTTTTTTTAGGGGTTTCTTTTAATGTAGTTTAGATCCTTTAGGATAGTTATAAAGCTATCTCATAAAAATGAACTATATTTATACACATGAAAAGAGGGGAAAAAATTTGATATCTATAATATGTATTGTAATCAAATTAAGATTTTTATCAACTTAGAAATTATAGGAGAAGGAAAAATTATATATATATATATATATATATTAATCTAAAAATCTAAAAAAAATTCTACAATATAGTGAAGCCACTTGACGCAACCACAGTGTCTAAACTCAACTTTTATGCATGGCTTAATAAAAAAATTATATATAAATATATATATATATTATAAATTTATATATAAATATATAAATTTTATAAATTTATAAACATATAAATTTTCTAAAATAGATTTTTTGATAATATAATCAAATCTAATAAAAATATTGTAAAAATATTTTTAAAAATTAAGTTACATGGAAAATGTATATTATGTAACTTTTTTTTTTTGTGTGCAAAAAAGATATTATAAAATATTTTTAAAAATTATGATAAGTTTTAAATTTCTAAAAGCTCTTAGTAGTAAAATTGTAATTATATATATATATATAGCACTTGAAAATATTTCCATTATACTTGCTAACATACATGCATAGTAGCAGAAGTGCTAATCATATATAAATTTCTTGTATAAATAACCAAAAACAAATTCCATAAATTACAAAAATGTAAGTATTTAGATTGTAATGTAAATGTTTACCTATAATTTTTTTTTTTAAATCATATAATTTAAGAAACTATTAAATAGATACTAAAAAAAAAAATGAAGATGTATCTTCTTGCATAAATCTCTTAATTTCATATGGTAGATGAGTTCCATTCCAAATAGATTCAGTGAAAAAATTTGGACCAAAATAAATATTCCATAAATTAAAAGATATTCATCATTACTAATGCCAAGAGATAGCAAACTGGATGCTGCTTTCTGTGGAAGTATTGCAAATCTAAAAGAATCTAATATACATTACCATGAGACGATGACATACTCTAATGACAGCCAAAAATCAAGCTTCAAATCATTTACAAAAACATCTCCAATTCTACAGATGCGTGTGACTAAAGATCCCAAAAGTAAACACATCATCCACTGGGGCTTCCGTTCTTCTATGCCAATGTTTAACAAATACAAATAATACTAATAATTAATTCTTAAATAGTAGAGTAGAGTAGACTTAAGCTCTATTTGGATCATGTCCGCACGTCTGCGTTTTGGCATTTCTGCCTTTTTTTCTTTTCTTTTTTTTAATATTTTTTTTATACTAGTGCTCTTGCACGGTTCATGTCCCATGAATCGTGCATTAAGGCAAAGCTACAATATTTTCAGCAGTGAACAGTAACTTAGAAATTATTTTTTTTATTGTTTTCAGCAATAAATTTTCAGTTTTCAGCAAAATAAGCAGTATCCAAACACACACTCAGTAAAGTTTTAGTTTAACTCAATTTCTCTTGGATTCAAACTTAATTTGTGGAGGTGTAAAAAATAATCTCGTTAACTTAATTAAATATCAGGCTGCTGTTTTAGTTATTTATTTATTTATATATATGTGTAGCAATAGGTGTAGTAATTTAAATGAAAAAAAAAGGATTAAATGAAGATGAAGATTTTGGATTGTAATCAAATTAAAAGAAATAGAGATAAAGAAAGGAATTTGGATTGTATTTAAATTAAGATTTTTATCAACTTAGAAATAATAGGAGATGAAGATAAGGAAAAAAATTATATCCATTTAGTAGACTTAGAGTTTTAGTTTAACTCAATTTCTCTTGGATTCAACTTTCAATTAAATAATACGTTTTATTTTTTTTTACGTGTAGCAATAGGTGTAGTAATTTAAATGAAAAAAAAAAAAAGATTAGATGAAGATGAAGATTTTGGATTTCTTAAAATCTAAAAATCTAACAAAATTTCTTCAGTTTGGTGCTGCCATTTGGCGCAACCATAGTGTCTAAGTCCAACTTTTATTATATACTAGTAAGTTTTCCATGTGATGTACGGATAATGTTATAATGTTTTATGTAAATTTGTTTTTGGAAAATATTATATATATATATATATATATATATATTATAGCATATTTATTATAAAACTTTGATAGTAATGAGTTCATCATAAAAAGCAACAATTATAAATTGCACATATATATCTATTATAATTATTTTGTTCAAGTAACGAGTAATAATGAAAACAACTTGGAGTAATATTGTATAATAAAAGTTGATAAAAGCATAATAATTCATTCTATATTATTGATTTTTATTATGTGATGTAATAAAAAGTTTCATTATGATTTCTTTTCTTCTTCAATGCTTTGTTATTATGGTATGGTGACAATTGTTGTCATTATCAGTTTCTCCATCTTCAATATTTGAAATTTAGTCCATCCATATTTGTTTAATTTTTGAGCTTTCATTATTTTTTCCTTTTGTTGCATCATTTGTGTTAATTACTAATGAATTGGCATCGAGAGATTCTTCATTAGATCTTACAAAGTTTGGACTTTGTCGCTACGATTTTTCATAGGTATTTGCATTTATATTAAATTTCAATGATGTGACAGTTTTTTGTAAATTTTTTATTTTTGTTAGTTTTGGAAGAGTGTAGCAAAAAGAATCAACATAGCATGTTGAATTGTGTTTTTTTTTTTTTTTTTCTTCCATACCCTTTTATCATTTGAAGGCGCATCAAAAATCTTAGCAACTATATAATTTTCAAAACCATCTTTTAGATTGAATTCATTCAAATGAAGTAGAGAAATCCATTTTTTTTCCTAATTTCTTTTTTCAAAGAACGTGAGATTAATTTATTTAGGATTTTCTCGGCATCTCGATCAAATATCACAAACTTTGTTTTGGTAGTTGCATTAAAAACTTCAATTTGAATCTTGTATCTAAAGTAGTTTGCAATTGTATATATATATATATATATAGTAGTTATAGTGTGATAAATATATTATAAATATTTGGAGAGTATGTAGTTAATGTGAGTGCCTCTAACTTTGGGATAGAAAGATTTATTTTTATTTTACATTTTGCACACCAAAATGATCCTGTTTGTAATTTGACATTCTTTTCACAAAGTACGCACAAAATGTAATACCAACTCATTGTTGTATCAATGTTACTTATTATTACAATACCCTAGCAGTCCACATCTTACAATGAACTTTGAAATTAATATGTATTTTTTTTAATGTAAATAATATGATCTATTATTATTTTTATACATAAATGATGAGTATAATTTGAAATAATTAACAAACCTTTTTCGTAGGATCTCATTCAATGCATTTTATCTTTACTATTGTCTTCATATTATTTAAAGATAAATCTTCCTATGAAAATTGTTTTGCATGTATTTTTGGTATTTCTTGTATAGGATCATGTTTTTTACCATTCCTATTATTGAATTTTTCAAAAGAAAATATTAAGTTAATGGCATCTTGTGAGATAGTATATGCTCTTTATTAGACTTTTTTGTTATTATAAATTTTAAAAATATGCACTTGTCAAGTATTTCAGCATCCTGAGGGATCTCAAGATTTATATATATTTTTGTTGCATTGGTCGATGACAGAGAATTTGTCTGCATAAATTGCATAGAATATTATTAATAGACAAAAGCATATTGAATTGAAATTGAGGAAAAATGAAGAGATATTTCATGAGAATGAAATTTTCTAGAAGTATCATCTATACGTGGGGGAGGAAGAAGAGAGTTTGTAAGAGGGTAAGAGTTTTTGCTTTGATTTACATGTGGGAATGGTTAAACTTGGGTCATAATATGTAAGGTAAGAACTGGGTCTGAGTTTTTCATAAGATTTGGTCTACTTTTAAAAGGTAATCAATTTTATAGTAAATAAATTTTGATCTAATTGTTAAGAACAACTCATATCAATATAATAGTAAAAATAAGTTACTATAATCTATTAGGTAACAATAAAAAAAAAAAAAAAAAAAACTTAATAAAAAGATGTAAAAAATGTTAAATTTATATAATAGTAAAAATAAGTTACTGTGATTTATTAGGTAACAGTAAAAAAAACTTAATGAAAAAAAGTAAAAAATATTAAATGCAATAAGTTAATATAATCTATCGAGTAATGGTAAAAAAATACTTAATAAAAAGAGGTAAAAAATGTTAAATTTATATAATAGTAAAAATAAGTTACTATGATTTATTAGGTAACAGTAAAAAAAAAAATTAAATATAATATTAGAATTCCACGTGATAGGACCTCATGTACTCTCACATGAAATCTCTACTTTTATAAATTTATATATATATATATATATATTGATAATATGATTTACTCAACTGTAACTGCTTTTCTTAGGCGTTGGTTTCCTGTACAGTTTTAAATTCCGGTATTACTCAATGAGGGCTTGAAACTCTCAGTGCTATTCTTGTCCCTTTGTCTTGCGTTTTTGTTTGATTTTTAGTCTTTCTCTACTGGCAAGCTCATATCTAATTTGTATGTTGTAATGCCTTTTATTGGTGCGGGGAAGGTAGGTTAACAGAGACTGTGACTTAAATATGATTGCTGGCGGTATCCTGTCTCAGCAGCTCACAGAAACCACGTATTTAATTTATTTACTGGAAATCAAATGCTTGATCAAAGAGAGAAAAGTTTCAAGGTTCTAAGCTTCATCTTAATATATTTGGCTTGGTCTAGGGCAATGGATGGTCATTCTCATTTAAAAGATGAATTGAAATATAAGTCTCTCTTGAATTTTTTGTGGATACTGGAAACTCCTTTAACCATAAAACGTGATGAATTTTGAACCCTATACTTACACTGAAATTAGTTTCCTTGTATGCTAGGCATTGCTCATTTCATTAGAAATTTTTTTACTTAAAGGTGAATGAAACTGCTGTGGTACGTTGTGGTTTTTACTGTGACTATGGAGGGTTTAACATTTCTAATGGAGACAAAAATTATATGGAACGTTGTGAAGTAGTCGTGTCTACTTGTGCATTTGGTGGTGGAGATAATTTTCATCAAATTAACCTATTGGAATGTCAGGAGCATAAATTAGAAAGGTTACATCTAGAAGTCTTTCTTAAATGCTATGTAGCTCGCAATTTCATTTAACTTATATGCAGAATGTTTTGAATGGATTCAGGTTTGCTATGTTGCTTTCTGGGATGATATTACTCTTGAGTGCTCACGAATCAGTGAGGAAGAAAATTGGTCAGGATGGAGTTATTGGGAAATGGCGTGTTGTTTTTAAGGAAACTACCATTCAACGATCAAAGATTGAATGGTAAAATCCCAAAGGTAGGAAGTGCAAACATTGGCCCAGAATTTTTATTGAAAATATAGTGTAAAGTGGTGCATTCTTTGTTGATATACAAAGACACAGATACACACAAACATGCACACGTATACATATAGCTGTCTTCCTTATCTTAGGCGTTACATATTATCTCATTCCATGTTTTGCCTTTTATTCCCTTTCTGTCTATTTGCAGAGCTGATATATGTATGTTTAGTCAGTTAACTTTCAGAAGTTAATGTAGGAGTCACAAAGTAGGTACCAACTATGTGGCTATACATTTATTTTGGATAAGGGAACCTTTCTAAAGAAGAGCCACTTGGACTCGCTTCTCTAACTAGTAAAACTTACAGGCAACTGACCCCACTTGCTAGAACCAGTTGTATATGAATGTTTAAGTCCATTTCATCATGCATTCTTGCTTTCGTAGCTAGGCAATTCTTAAGTTAATTTAGTCATTTTGTTATCTTGATAACAAATGAAAATGCAAAAAACTATCTTCATATAAGGTTTTTTTTTTTTATTGAAAATAATATATGAATTTTCAGTTAGAAAAGGTTTGGCTCCAAACAGGTTTGGAGCTTTGAGCTCTAACCACCAATAGAAACCAATAGAAAAATGGTGTGTCCTGTCATGTGCAGTGCATATGGTTTACTTGGTTGGTTGGGTTAAATAAGTAATGCACATTGCACATAACAAGGACAAATGTTATCTCTCTATAAGTGCTTGAGCCAAACTTGTCTCATTCAGTTGATTATTTATTCAATATACGACATGTTTGGTCTTAAAAGTTTTCTTTAATATTTGAATTTCGTTGTAGAGTTTTAAAAGCATAAATTGGTCCTTATATAATATGGACTTGAAATAAGATTTGAAACTTACAAAGTTGTAAGGTTCTTTTTCAACCCATTTGGTTTCAAAATATTAAATAAGTAGATTATAGATTAACTTTTTACATATAATCTAATTTACTTATTAATAAAAATCATGCATATTCCACTAGAGTCATCCACATAAAATAAATGTAATAAATTAATATAAAAACAAACTAGCATAGGTGAAAAAAATGCAATAAAATTCAAACCTTTTGATAATACTTTTTATATTTATTAGGAAATACATATATAAAAAAATACTTTAGGTGTTTAAAGCTTAATATTTACAAATTTAAAAATAAATTTTTTTTTGTGTGCATTATTCCATTCCAATTCCTTCCTGATACCTCCCAAGTTAAATCCTGAATTGGATCCCAAATTGACGGGTTAGTGCGAGCTTATCCACGCAGTAAATCTCCATCTGGCGGATCCTAAATTGATGGGTTAGTGTGAGTTTATCCATGTGGCCAATCTTTGTCTAGCTCGAGGAAATTTTGCATGACTCTGTCACCTTTTGGGAGGTTTACACCCCATATAAACTATCTACCTGAGATTGTCCCTTGGCCCATAGGTTATGACAGAAGGTTAGAATTCTATCTCTTTAATAACTAATATATCTAAAAGTTTAAGTGTAGTATACACTCTAACGAGCCATACTAGCCTAGTATTTTGGTCTATTTGGTTCATTTTGGTCCTATTTCGTCCACTTCAGTTCTATTCGGTCCATTTGGTCTTATTCGGTCCACTTTGGTTCTATTCGGCTAGCTTTAGTCCTATTCAGTCAATTCGGTCTTATTCAATTCTATTTGGTGCACTTCAGTCTATTTTGTCCACTTCAGTTTAATTTGGTCTATTTCGATCCACTTAGTCCTATCCTGTCAATTTCGGTCCACACTGGTCTAATTCTACCCATTTGGTCCATTCTGGCTACTTTCATCCTATTCGGTCTTATTCAGTCCACTTTCGTCCCATTCTGTCTTATTTGGTCCACTTTATTCCTGTTCGGTCCATTTGTGTCAACCTTGGTCCATTTACTCAATTTGGTCCATTCGGCATTTTTGTGCACTTACATAATGGGAAAAGAAAGGTTTGAATTGAAAGTATTCTAAATCCAATATTTAAAAAGAAAAGATCGCAAATTTTTAATATTTAAAATGTTAAGCATATTCTTTAAAAAAAAAAAAAAACACTTAAGCATATTATTTATTGTTATTATGCTCCTGTTGAGTCACATTAAAGTAGAATTTTGGTCCACTTCTGTCCAGCTAAATTTAAGTAAAAGTCTTAAAGCATGAAAGCTATGAATATACAAATGTAATCTTTAGGGTAATTACCCATTTATTACACTATGGCGGAAGCTTTTGCTGTTTTTGATAGCCCGCCAGGTCCAAATGTTGTATATTTTGTCAATATGGATAATGTTGGTATGTCTGTTAGTAGGATATCTGAACTTGATCCTAACTTTGCTGTGAGTTAGTTTTTATTTGTATTTCCCCTTAACCCAAAAAAAAAAAAAAATTACCCATTTATTTTAACCTCATTACTTTTAAATGAATTGCATGAGGTTGATTCAAAATAAATATATATATTTTATTTAACTATTATGTGCAAGAAAATGGATAGTGACTAGTTTATATTAAAAGAGGAAGTTGGATAGAATTTGGTTATATGTTCATTATCGAATCTGTTAATTGTAGTTTCTTAAAAAAAAAAAAAAGAATCTGTTAATTGTAAAATTTTTATCATAAAATGTACTATCTTTCTCCATTTCAAAGCAAATGGAGGAGATGATCCTTTTCGCAGCTTTTTAACTCGAATGATTAACAAGCTTTCTTCTAAACGTGTAGCTGTAGCTCAGTATGATTTGAAGCTCAATGGGATAGAAGAAGTTCAAAGTTCTTTGAAGCTCAAAAATATTTATGCTGGTCAATGGGATTTAAAATGATTTTTAAATGAGAAATGATATGTTCACAATAAATCTTAAATGGCAGGTTGTTACTGCTTGTTATTATTGGGGCAAAAAAGTAATCTTAGTATTATGTTCAAATTTGAATTAATAACAACTAACCATCTATGATTTGTTGTGAAAATATTGTAGGCGTAACATCTTTTTTTTTTAAATACAACACATTATAGATACATTTTTATCTGCAGCTAATTGGTGCAGATTTTCAACCCACCGTGAAAAGGAATAAGCGGGCAATCAAATATGTCAAGGAACGCTGTCATGTAAAATTGTTGCCACAAGGCCCACAACCCAGTGACCACTTCAAGTTTCAAACTATCTAATGTTTTTCCCATTCTTAAACGGACCGAAATGGACTTTATTCATGCACCTTATAAAGACCTTTAAATGATAGAAATTCCTATCTAACAATAAGATAGAGATAAACTTAAGCTATCCTAAAACAATGAGATAAGAGATAAGATAGCACCTATAGTAGAACAATGCTTTTGAAAATATCGACACAGAGGATATTTATACAAAAAGAAAACCCATCAACTAATACTCAATTAAATTAGTACAGATACAGCTAAACCACCTAGCCTATCGCGGCTTTATACAAACATAGAGTTCAAATTTGGATTTAAAATAGGGAAATAAGTGTTGCATACAGACCATTTTACACAATTTTACAGAGTCTAAAAGACAACTGAAAATATAGAATGGGCAAATGTAATACTTTTTTGCCTTTTTTTTTTTCCCTAGCATTCTGATCAAACACACTTAATTTTTTGGTCATCCCAGTCAGAACGTCAATTTTTCTAACCCGATTTTCTGCCGTGTATTTCCATCTCAAAAAATTCATAATGTATGTGAGAGACTATTGCTGAAAAAAATCTAAGTTGATGACAGATGGTGAATATTATTAAAATTTAAACTAATAAAAAGTAGAACTTTTTTTTTTTGAGGGAATAAAAAGTAAAATTTTAATCATTTCTATTAATTTAAAATTTTAATACATAAATGAATGCAAACGAATAAGGGGGTGCCAGTACAGAACTTTACTTCAAATGAGAGGTATACAGTTGTGATATTAAGATAAACTATCAAAACATATTAACACTTGCATTCGTATACCCCAGATATGATAAATTTGGGTTTATTCAGATATCAATTTTTTTGAAATTACTACGCTGATGCACCAGCATCAAGCAGTAGCTTCAACTTCTAGCCATATAAGGCAAGTTTATTAATGCATATTAACCAGTTATTATTTACAAAATTGCTCGTCCTTGAGAGGAATCATATTATGCTTCCAAAGTCTCAACTCTTGCGTACAACATATATAGTAGTCTACAAGAAGCTGAATGTTATTGCTTGTCAGTTGCCAATAGACAATACAGCTTACTTTGATATCTTAAAATGACTAATTTGGACGTTTTCAACACTGAGTTTCTGGAAATTACTCCGCTTTCTGTGAGTTATAAATTTGCCCCAGCTGTATGCCCTATATTTAGCAGGGTTTTGCTCACTTGTCAGCTCCTCCAAGGGCTCAACCATGGTGTAGGATGATGCGTGTAAGAAAAATGCAATGGAGAACCTTTCCCTCTCTGAGTTCACCACCACCCTATGCTCCACACTTTCATACTCGTCATTGGTCCAAACCTGCATAATTTTACTTCTCTGAGTGAAACTGGTCTATAATAAAGGCCCCCAAATACATACCAATTCCAATATAGGGATGGTATTAATTTAATTGGACTAGTAATTATATTAATACGTTTTGTATATGAAGAGGAAAAATATAAGCTGACGGGTCCTTGTGAAGTAGGCTAGGCAATTCCTCATCCATAGGCCAATGAAGGACCAGCCCGTTGTGTGCAAGACTTGTTGAGGATGGATCCATTATCAACGGATACAACCTAGACGGATCTATTCGCCACGTGTCAGATAGAGTCCCTAGATGGGAATACTTGCGGCACACACCATAGAATCTTAAAGTAAACAGAATCCTAGCGCAAAGAGGATTCTAGAAGCTGTGCACATTAATAAGGATCTTTTCTATAAAGAAAAGACTTGTCCATCATGTTTGGGACTCCTCAAAAGGATTTCTACAAGAAAAGACTTCGTCTTTGAGTAAAAGAGGTCAACTTTCGGAATTGTAAACAATTCTAACTTAACTTTCGGAGGGTATTTAGCCGACATCACACCGGTGCTCTCTGTTAAGGTCTTTCTCCTTTCTTGTGTTGTGCAGGTTACATTCATAGCGTGTGAGTATTATGTAGCTCACTGGTGATTTTTTCGACATCATCAGTATATATGCATAGATAGAAAAGTAGACAAAAAATTATTATACATATTCTTAGCTTTAGGAATTGTTCAGAGTGTAGATGCACACTTATGTCAAATACGATAATGTTATCAACTTATACTCTAACTTTGCTTGTAAATGGTTCTTGGGTTTTTAAGTCAACCATGCACCCAGTAATTGGTATTTGACAGCAAACATGTTGTACTTAGAATCTTAATTTGATTAATTGAAAATGGTACCTGAGTAGTGTCACCAATGTTGATGATATAAGCATCCGGGGCGGATTTGACTCGAACCCACTCTCCATCTGTTTTCCGCTTCACTTCCAATCCTCCAACGTCATCTTCGTTAAGGATGGTCAAGACCCCACTATCCTGGTGTCTACCAAGACCTAGAGCTAAGTGAGGGGCAGGGCAAGGATTATAGTGATTGAGTCGGATGTAGCTGGTTTGATCTTTGAAGAAGCCATGGAATCTATCTGCTGGCAAGCCTAGGCTCAGAGCAATAAGTTCCATCAACTTGTAAGCTAGCTTTACCATCTCCTGAGTATATTCTTGGCATACCTCCCTGGTTAGTTGTCAAGGTATTCCATCAGTTCACATAGGTTTCATCTTTGAATTTGTCCTCAAACCAGAATTCAAATTTGTTTTTCACTCTAAAAGAAGAAACAATTTTTGCGGAAAGTTCTCCTATTTTTTAGTACTATTTATTGTATGACTTAAACAACAATCCATAACTCAACCAGCACTCATATGGCTCGCCAAATAATCTCAATTCCTGCCAAATATACCATGATAAATGGCAAATTGGCAACTGAACCTAAAGAGGTGGTTGTCCCCAAATTTTGCAAAGCATAAGAGAAAGAAAAGAAATGTAAACAAAAAGGAAATTGCTATAGTTACCAAAAATATGCACCGAATTTTTCACAACTTATTGCTTTTGTATTGCAGTGCTAGGCCTGGGGTGAATGCTTGTGAGATGGGTGTGAAAAATCCAGTGCATTTTTTCGGTGCCTATGGCACTACTCAAACAAAAGGCTAGGAAAGGCCATGGTGCTTATTGCTTTAGTTATTTCAACTTTCGAGTTTTAAATAATAGTATAAGAGTTAACCTTAGATAACTAGCTATCAACACGCACGCACCATCCACTCTCTTGTGGTAAATATCTACGTGTGCGCTGCGATTTTACAAGGACGCTATACACTATGTAGTCCTAAAATAATGGAACATTAAGCATATATTCTACTTGGTTCTCCCTCTTTACAAGGTTTCTCATCCATGAACAATACATCAAATTGAATGTTGCATGTTGAAAGAAGATATGAAAAAAAAAAAAAAAAAAAAAAAAAGTAGAGCAAGCAAGGTTAATATCCAGAGTTTGCTGGAAAAATGAAGTCAGTCCGTCAGTGGAGCCTGCTACTCTGCTAGCATTGGACTGTACTCATATATGCTGTAAAGAATGCATGTACTGTGTTTTTTGGAGAGAAGTGCTCCTATCAAATTAATAAAAGAGCATTTTCCATCGTATTATTACTCATAATAAATTTGACCTGGTGTTGGCAGAGCATGTACTTATACAACCAACAAACAATGAGTTTGTAACTAACGTACTAAGTATGAATCATGCTAATGACTTTTAGGCCAAATGGTATTATCTTGTGTTTTGAACAAAGACTTCCAGAATTCAAATTCCTCTATTCTCATTTAAAATGTATTAAAAAAAAATCTACTAATCAAAATTCATGGACATATCTATTTTACAAACTAGCTATGTTGGTAGTTGAGCTTATAAAATTTGTTGCTTTTGACTGGTTAATTTTTCTATACTGCCAAACAGAGTAATTATTCAGTATTTAAACACCCCAATAGAAGGAAAAAAGAGGGGGGGGGGGGGAGGAAGCTACTCCAAACTCTGATTATAATTCTCAGTCTTCCTCAATCCTCACCCTCCTCTTCTTTTCCATTCCATAATAATTAGATTTTTATCAGTCTCCATAATAATTATTATTCCTTTTTCTTCTTTTGGGTTGTTAGTAAAAAGAATTATAATTCTCAGTCTTCTTTTGGATTTTTATGTTAGTAAAAAGAATTATAGCCAGAATTTTGTTTAATTATTAAGACAAATGATCCATGATGATTAGTACTATAATTTACAAAAACATATTTTCATAGAACATAAATCATGTTAAATTACCTTAACTCAGGTGGGTACTGAGGCCACTGGTTTTTCCACTCCGTGACTTCTTCATCATCAGGCTCAGGCGAGGCTGGGACAGTAACGGGATCATTTATGGTAAAATCAAACACCTCCCTCCAATCCTTAACATTCTTAGTATGTTCATTGTCATAGTGACCATACACCTTTTTCTCACTCTTCCTCACCTTACTCTTCTCTTCCGAACTCAGTGCAGAGAACTTTCTCGATGCACTATAAATCTTCTCGCGCTTCTCTAAAGGAACCCCATGGTTGATCACCTGGAAGAACCCCCACTCCTTGCATGCACTGCCTATCTCTTTGACAAGGCCTTCAATGGCAGAAACATTGTCAGGAGAGTGTATAGGAGAAAGATCGATTAATGGGATGCCCTGGCCTTCGATGTAGGAGATTTTTGGCCTGTGTTCAGGTTCTTGGATGAAAGCTGGGTCAACCTCTCCCATGGTGATTGGTGATTTTTTGTTTGTGCAAAGAGAGGGTTTTCCTTTGTTCTTAGAGAGAGATTGAGTTTGATGTACATTGAACTTGGACGTGATTTTGTTAGTGCGAAGAGACGGTTCTCTTCATTACAGATGGAGATGTTGTGAGCAGGTGACAAACCAAGCGTGCGTAGACACGAATGCAAAGACAAAAATAGCCACCTGGAATGTATATCCTATTATATCATGAATGTAAATTACATTCATGGTCATTGATTCTCATACATACTCTTTTGCAAATCATTCCCACCTAGGGCCGGCCCTAGACATATATTAATTAAATTAATATATTAATATATATAAGTATTAATTTATACTTATATATTAATTAAATCGATATTTATTTAATATTTTTATATTATAATATATTTCATTTAAAATCTATTTTTCTTGCCTTTTGATATGCAAATTGACTAATTAAATTTTTGTATTTAAGTTCTTCTAACATCTCATTTTAATATAGCTAATCCACTTAATCTTTCTTGGAACATTGTCGATTTTAGATATAATTTTATTAATTTTAATTTAAAAAAATTCTTTCTTGGGACATTGTCGATCTTAGACATTTCTAATCAAACAATATATTTATAAAGACTAAAATAAAAAATAACTTTAAAGTATAGAGCAAATGAGAAATAGAACTTGATTTATATAAAAAGTATTATTGTAGTTTTACCGAACAATAACAAGTTTTTAACAATCTCAATTTGCATAAATAAAGACTTATTTAATATATTACAACTAACTAAAATATATATATATATATATATATATATATAAACACAAGATTAAAATTAAAAAAAAAAAAATAAAGCACAGCCATAACACAAGGCTTATTATTAATAAGACTCACCCAAAAAAAAAACACAAAACAAATCATATTATACCTATAACAAAAAAAAAAAAAAAAAAAAAAAAACCTTGAAGGCCCAAACGTGAAACGTTCAGGAATTTTTTTTCTAAATAACAACAAATATTAAAAAATTTAGTTAAGTGTCACGTTCCAAAAGAATATAGAAAACTAGCATCTCGAGTGTCTAAAACTCGAGTACCAAGATAAAAATCGAGTTTTTAAGTCTCGATTTGTAAGCGGATAAGTGTGATGTGGAAAAAAATCCACGTGGAAATCGAGTTTTAAAGACTCGAGTTCCATAAACGCTGCTATAAAGCTTAAAAACGTCACTATAGGGCTTAAAAATGGAGTTATAAAGATTTTTGCAGGAAAACGCCGCTATAGGGCTTAAAAATGTCACTATAGGGCTTAAAAACGCCACTATAGGGCTTCCTAAACCTGGTATTAACACTTATAAAAAATTCTTTTGCAGGAAAACGCCGCTATATGGCTTTAAAACGTCACCATAGGACTCAAAAACGCCACTATAGGGGTGATCAAAATAAATTTTTTTTTGCATGGAACTCGATTTTCAAAAACTCGAGATCCATGTGGCATTTTCAGTCCAACAACACTTGCGAAGCGAGTCTCTAAGACTCGAGTTTTAAAATGGATCTCGAGTTTCTAAAACTCGAGATGCTATTTTTCTTAATTCTTTAGAACTTTGCCTAACTTACTATATACTTGGCCTTTACATTGTTAATCTGCCCATTCCCCCAAACGTTCAGGCAGCCATAACCCAAAATAAACAAAACAGGCCCAATCTTATTATCTTACGAATAAAATGAAGAGAAAGCCAAGCGCCCAAGCCTTTATACCTAATACGGTGATACCTCAAAACTCAAAACCTGTAGAATCAATCAAAATGCATCTGCATCGCACAAAAAAGAAGGCAGTCGGCACAGCAGTTCACTCCTAACTCCTCAGTCTTAGTTTAGAGAATCAAAGTTTTCAGATCAGAATCATCAGATGTGATCGGATGATTTAGATTGAAGGAAGCTTGAGCAGTTAAGCCAGGCAGCCAACAACAGTGGAGAGAATCAGAGAAAGAATGAGAGAGGCGAAGAGCAGAGAGAAAGAAGCAGAGGGAACGATAAAAATTTTAGGGATTTGAGGCTTTTTATTTGTTTTGATTTGTGATTGTTTTATGGTTAATCTCTTAGACTGGATTTGTAGTTTATCTTGTTAATTTTTGGTTTGTCTAGAAGATAATAATGTTATTTTTGGGCAATTAATTTTGTTTAGAGCCAATGTTTAACCGGATCTACGAAAATTTTTATTTTTTGGTTAAAAAGATGTGCTGAATATTTTTAATTCATCTGAAACTATTTTTTTCCCCTCCTACCGCTTCTTTTTTTAAAATTTTGGGGCCCCTCCCACTGCCTTAGGCAATTGCCTAATTGGCTTAGTAGAAGGGCCTGCCCTGTTCCCACCTATCACCCCTTTAATGTTTTAAATATTAACATTACATTAACAAACTACTAAAAGACTCGTAGATTAACTGACATTTCTTGGTATTTTATTTTTAATCTATACACATTTAGAATTTAAATATTTATTTTCCTGTTGTAACTATCAAATTAAAAAAAAAATGAAAAACATTATGCTTAAATTAGGGATGATAATATTTGACGTGACCTCCAAATATGATATGATGTTAGCAAGTTAAGGAGTTTAAGCTTAACGAGTTTATGTTATATTTGGATTCACATGAATTGATCTGTTTAATAAACCAATCAATTTGAATTTGACAAGCAAAACTCGTTTGAACTCAATTCATTTAACTGAAGGTCAATTTTACCAATTTACCTCTCAAAATTTATGTTTGTAATTATATTTTAATTATTGTTAACTTTGTGTGGAATCTAGTTGCATACTTATACATTTAATAAAATATTAAAATTGCTAATAGGTTATTTGTTTTAGGTAAAGGTGTTAATTTGACTACCTGACTTATATATTTATCAAATGGGTTGTTTCAAGTTATATTGAACTTAGCCTGAGCCTTTTATTAAATGGGTTATGCAAGTTGTGTTGTGACCAACCTGTTTAATAAACATATCTTGTTAGGGTCAATGGATTCTAACACGATTAATAAACATGTTGTGTTTGTGTTGATCTATATAGTCAAATATTTATGAGTCAATATGACACAAACAAGACACATGAATATGAATTATCATCCTTACATACATAATTGTGAGTATAGAGTGTATGTGTAAGATTAGAGCAGTTTTTGCTTAATTGACCAATAAGCAATAAGTAGTATTTCAAAACTTATATATAAAAATATCATTTTTTATTATTATATAAAATTCGACTCTTCAAGTGTCGAATTCCACTTGAATCTTGACCCTTCAGTTTTAGGCCACATTTGCAATTGATGTGGCTGTAAACACAAATTCTTCTCAATTGTAGAAAATTGAGCAATTGAAAAGAAAAATGGTTTGCAAATAATAATTTGTATTGATGAATAATGAGAACAATCTCTATTTCAATTCTTTTACAAAAGAATACCCTCTGATTCTATCTTCATTGAACTTGACTCAAACAAGGGATCTTCTTGACTTTAGTTGAAAGATGGATTGAAGTTCTTCGGGGCTTTAGAGGCTTGATCCGTCGAGCTTCAAGGATTTAAGGTTTGTTGAAGTTTATGGAGGCTTTTTCAGCTTAATTCCAATAGAACTTCAAAGAACTCGAACAAGAGATCTTCTTGATTTTGATTGGAAGATGGATCGAACGGTCTCTACAACAAATCTCTAGCTTCGAGCTTATTAGAGATTTATTGTTCTTCAAGTCTTTGAATATGAAGGCTTTTAGTTTGAAGTTCTTCGGGGCTTTAGAGGCTTGATCCGTTGAGCTTCAAGGATTTAAGGCTTGTTGAAGTTTATGAAGGCTTTTTCAGCTTAATTCCAATAGAACTTCAAAGAACTTATTTGAATGTTCTTCGTGTGTTCTTGAGGCAGAATTTCTCCAGAGCTTTGACGTTTTAGAAAAATTCTTCTCCCCCCTTTTTTGAGAGGAGGTATGCCCTCTATTTATAGTGATTTCAGAAGACAAGCTCCTCTTTGAATTGATATGCTTGAAAATATGTAGTAGGCTCCTGATTGGCCCAAATTTTGCTTAGAGATAATTATTTCTATTTATCTATTTTGATAAATATCACATGTTGATATAGATAATAATCAACAAAGATAAATAATTATCTCTATTTAATTTATTTATTTTAATAAAGATAATTATCCATCAATTTTAAATATGAAATTTACCTTTATTTTGTGGGCCAAATGACACGTGGCAAATTTTGATATGCCAATGTGATGTCAATTTGGATGACACATGTCATCATCTAATTTGATTAATTTAATGACAATAATTTAGAATTTGCCACTAAATTTTGATGTGGCAATTTGAGATTGGCTTAAAATTTTGCCTCCTACAAATGCCCCCTCGAGACTTGGTCATGTTCACAATTTTGAATGTGAATAATGGTCAAGTCTCGACAACTTCATGCTTTTATGCTATTATTTTCAAAACCTTTCATATATATATATATATATATATTTTTTTTTTTTTTCAATCTTGAAAATTTGCAAGCAAACTTAATTTAGAACCCATATAATTTCCAATATGATAGGAAGTTCCCCATGTACATTATTCCAGAGTGTGACAACATGCTGCTTCGTTGGAATCGTGTGACCAACATTCACCAAGGTGGAGTCTGTAGGTTGGGTAAATCCAAACAGGAAAGTGCCTTGATAACCCACACTTCAAGGAATTTTAATGCGATGATAGTATTATCACTTGGCCTCTTCAAAGTAAGTGCAATCAAAATAGAGTTCTTATCCAAATAGGAATTGTTTGAAAAGAATTCAAACGTGAAGTGGCCACATTCAGATGCCTTAGCTACGGATCCACACACTTTTCCCAGTAGCTCCACGTGAACATCAATTCCCAATAGCTCCACGTGCACATAATTTCCCTATTGCTCTACATGAATATGGATATAGGACCATATGGGACCCGAGGTGGACTTCGTTTCCTAGTCCTTATGAGTTTAATTCCAATTAGAACAAAGGAACTCGCAATGTCTTATCCTCTCCAAGAGTCCTTCTTTATTTTGACTTCTTTTCCTGTCCAATCTAGTCTTGATTAGATGAGTTTTAGTTGCAATTAATCTCTCTTTGACCAGCACTATAAAAGGGTAGCCTCAGCTGCACACAATTCACTTTTTTTTTAATGCGTAAGCTCGGAAATCTCCAAGGAGACTTCTTGAAGAAGGCATAAGGATTTTTTTTTTTCCAGTCAGGTAGCAAGGCATGATCTCTTCCTTTTTTTTTTATATAACCTCGTGTATATTTTTTGTAAACCATGCTCATGACTCTTTTTTTTTTCTTGTAGCCTCACGATTTTCATTGTTTCTAAAGACCATCGCAACTGTGCCAAATTTTGCGCAGGCTCGATTATGGAATTTTCTCTTCGAGAGGTACATTCTTGTACTCAGTTTTTTTTTTTTTTTTTATATGCAATATTTTCTTTTGCATGTTGTGTCTTTCTCTTGTCATACATACTTGAGATGCGGGACTAGGTTTATCCATCTCTCTCAAGTGTGTAATTTTTTTTTTTTGAAAGTACTTGAGGTGCGGGACTTGGGTTATCCATCTCTCTCAAGTATCAAGATTTGAAAGTACTCACTTGAGATGCGGGACTAGGTTTATCCATCTCTCTCAAGTGTGTAATTTTTTTTTTTGAAAGTACTTGAGATGCGGGACTTGGGTTATCCATCTCTCTCAAGTATCAAGATTTGAAAGTACTCACTTGAGATGCGGGACTAGGTTTATCCATCTCTCTCAAGTGTGTAATTTTTTTTTTTGAAAGTACTTGAGATGCGGGACTTGGGTTATCCATCTCTCTCAAGTATCAAGATTTGAAAGTACTCACTTGAGATGCGGGACTTGGTTTATCTATCTCTCTCAAGTGTGTAATTTTTTTATAGAAATCATTGTGAGAACTGACTTTTATTTCTTTTTCTCCCTTTTTAGCGAGTCCAAGCCTTTTCCTTTGAAGATTCGTATATCGGCGATGAACCAGCCCTATTTGTTTATTCGGAGAAAGACAACAAGGAAGCGAAGCCTTCAACTCTAATCACTCGTCTTCCCATTATTGGAGAGTTTTCACCAAAATGGGATTGGGATATATGTCCACCTAACTTGCCTCAGTGGTCACAAGCTGCTCCCCAAAATGTTGATGCAAGTGCCACACTTCTACTTGCTTCCCACCACACAAATATTGCGAGTACGAATCCGTACCCATCTCTGGGACGAGAAATAATTGCGGGTCGAACAAACTGGGAGTACTCCTTCGACGTAAATGGAGGAATTTCCTATATTCCATTATATTGGGAATGGTTGGAGGACATACTCAGTCGGTGCAAGGAACTTCTTAAGGCTGCCAACCTTTATGAAGCTGTTTTTGCTTCCTTGTTCACATACGATTTCAATGAACATCTTGTGAAAGCATTTTGTGAATGTTGGAGTCCAACGACAAATACTTTGCATACTTTGGTTGGAGAAATTTCTATTACGACGTGGGATTTGCATAAGCTTGGTGGGCTTCCTATTAGAGGACTTTTTTATGATGAAGTGATTCCCACTGCAAAGGAGCTTGAAGGAGTTGATGACCAAGGGAAAAATTACTTGCCTCGAAGTTGTCGCTATTTGTTTATAGTCTACCATCATCTCCAACACCGAATGAAGAAGCAAAGTAGAGTTAACGTCAACAATTGGATTGCCTTTTGGTTTAAAGGAGATGAAAGACATCCCACTCCAAAGAAACAAGCAAAGAAAGGACTCCATCCAAAACGCAGCCAAAATCCATCAGGCCTTATCCTTGACCGTGGGCCTTGGAAAGACAAAGAACATGCGGCTCTTTTTGATCTTCAAGTTCCTGAAGACCTTAAGAAAGAAACTTATTTGGCAGCTTTTATTGCTTGCTGGCTTTGTGTATTTGTTTTTCCTATTAAGGACTTGGGTAGCATTCGTCCTAGTACTTTTAAGATTGCTAGTCTCATGGCTAGTGGTGAAGTTTTTGGGCTTGCTGTTCCTGTTTTAGCAAGCATCTATCGAGGGCTCAATACAATTTTTAACAATCCTGTACCAAGCAAGTCTAGCAATGGCTTTGCTGTCCATTATGTTTATGCATGGATGGCGCACTTCTTCAAAAGCCATCGTGTTGTAAATGATGAACTGGGAAAGCCTATGATGACAAGATATTCTGGAGTAAGCTATGAGGCACCGTTCGACGAAGTATCTGCACGTGACCGCATACGGTCTGGTAAGGATTTCTTTTGGCATGGGACTTCATTCAAGTCGGACCTTGACCTAACTTTTGAGGACAATGGAGGGCTATCTGTTCCAAGACTAGGTTATTTTATGTCTCTCTGCTCTGGATATTTATCTTTCCGATGTGAAGATCTTTGTGTTGTAGAGCCATATAGCCCACACCGATTTAGTAGACGCTTTGGGTTCTACCAAAATATTCCAGGTGACCTAAAAAAAAAGATTCAAACTAGTACTTTAAAGGAGTTGTACCAATATTATCAGTCATTCACCCGTTCCAACACATCTTCCATAGTGCTTATACCATCTTCATCCACAGACTTTGAGAAGAGAGTTACACGTAGCTACACGGATTGGTGGAAAAAACTTTGCAAGGATGACTTTACTAAAGGTACTGATACATTAGCCAAGACTGCACTTCTTCTTGCTAAGCCTCCATCTAGTAAATCTCGCAAAGGAAAGAAGGAACAAGCAACTATGAGTCCTAACCATCAGCTTCAGTCTACTGAAAATCCTTCTAGCACTACTATTGCCATTCAAAAGAGAGGTACCAAACGTTCAAGTGATATGCAATATGGGGATACACTTGTAGTTTCTGATGATGATGCAAGCAAAGATTCCGATGCTAACTGGAAACATATAAGAAAATCATCAAAATGTAGTAGTATGATGACCTCAGCTGACTATGTTCCTACTTCACCCCGCAATGAACCTTTTGTTGTGAACTTGGAGACCAAAAAGCACAGGGTTAATAATGCTATAACATCTCCTAAACTCATGAATGACACAAACAATGTTTCTTCACAACAAGAACGAGGGATGTCTATGAGTAAACAAGGGGCTTTGATGCTTGGAGACCTCCTTTTGTTGCAGCTTTCAGACTTCCCTTTGAATAAGGTCTTTTCCAAGGATGAGGTAAGCAAGATTTATCATGGGATACAGAATTTTGGGATTGACCCTCAGCCATTGCAGGTGCATGTTGACAAGTACTTAAAAGATGTTTCATATTACATAGAGAAGGAGACATCTATGAGTAATCATGTGAGTCTAGAGATTCAAACACGTCGTGTGAATGACACTGAATTTCTTATTTCAGAAGCATCGAGTAGGAAAGAATCTCTAGACGCTAAACTTCAAATTACTAATTCAGAGATTGATGACCTGAAGGCAAAGCTAGCTGAGTTAGAACAATTAGTGCCACAAATAAAGTCCAAGCAGGCTGAAGAGGATGGCATCATAGAAGCTCTACAAGATCAACTTGAAATCATTAAGTCCAATATTGTGCTTAAAGACCAGGATGTGGAGGCCTTGAAGAAAATACAAAGCACCTTAGAGAGCAAGCGTTCTGATTTGAAGAACTTGAAGTGGATGCCTTGATCGAACCCCTTTTTTTTTTTTTTAGAAGAATTTTGGATTTAGTCATGATGTAGTTTGGAGTTTTCCTTCAATACGATTGAACTTCTTAGTCACCTTTTTTTTTTTTTTTTTTTTTTGATATGTGATTGAACTAATTTTGCTCAATTTGTAGCATGTAATTGAACTGCTTAGTTAAACACAAATTGATCAATTTGAAACATGTAATTGAACTTCTTAGTTGAAAACTAATTGCTCAATTTGTCTTGACAGAACTGAGTATAGAATACCAAGCTCCCTACATACCTCTTGAAAGGGTTCAAAGCCATGACATAATTCAAAGGGTTTTTGTTTCAACATGTGACTGAACTTAGTATGAAATACCAAGTTGCCTACGTACCCCTTGAGAGGGATCAAGTCACCACGTAGTTCAAAAAGGGAATACTTTTTTGAGGATGTGACTGAACTCAGTAAATGATACCAAGCTGCCTACGTATCCGAAAAGGGATCAAGTCAACACGTAGTTCAAAAGGTTTTGGGATTTTTTTTTTTTTTTTTTTTTTTTTTTTTTGTGCCCTAACTTTTGCCTAGGCCGCCTCATGAAAAGGTTTTCAACCTAGCAGGCTTCTTTTTATTTTTTATTTTATTTTATTTTTTTTTTATGAACACTTTCAAGAGTAATGGGAAAACATCATGTACCTTTGGAGTGTTGAGGTAGGCAGTTTAGGCTCTTACCAAGGAGTGCTTCAATCTTTAGGCATAATAACATTTCAAGAATTTGCCGTTGATAGGGCCAATTCTCAAACCATCTTCTGCAACCAACTTGTATGCTCCATTTGTATAGGCTTCTTGAACAACATATGGTCCATCCCATTTTGAAACAAACTTGTTCTTAGTGCGATGGGTGACAATGATGGGTCTTCGTACAGCAAGAACCAAATCTCCAACTTGAAAAGATCGAGAACGAACCTTCTTGTTAAAAGTCCTAGAAATGCGAGCTTGATAACACTCAATGCGTTGTTGTGCTTGCTTCGTTGGTCGTACCCCATGCCTTACTGATAAGTGGTGAACAGCGACCTTTGGATCTAGACCTGGCATTTCTTTATATGTCCAAGCAAAAACATCCCTATACTCTTTGAGGAGTTCAACATAGGCATCTTCTTCCTTTAGGGACAAATTTGCATTTATAAAGACTGGCCTAGGGTCTTCGGAAGTGCCAATGTTGACTTCCTTTAATTCATCAACTGTAGCTTGTACACCTTCTTCAAATGTGGGTGGAGCATCTTCAGCATCATCTTCAATAGGGGACTCCTCCTTTATGAATTCAGTGATTGTTATATGATTTACTAAAGCAACAACCTCATCTTCCACTTTCTGTTTTGTGGACACCATTGTACGTTTTTTTGCAGTCAAGGCTTCCCCAGTATTTACTTCCCAAATACTTCTACGCTTCATACGAGATGGAATAGAGCTACGAACCTCGTTTGAATCTTGATCCATGAGGAGTGTGTCGTCAACATCTCTGTGAAAGCAATTTGACCTCTTATTTTGCTTTTGTCTTAACTTCTCATCCTTTGAAAGTTGAGAAGTAGTTGCATAACTAAGTCTTGTAAGAGCAGAACTTCGAGTGCCATTTTGGGAAGAAGTTGAATGACTGAGTCTTGTAAGAACAGAGCTTCGAGTGCCATTAACAAATTTATCATCTTCTTGTGTCCCTAACCTGTCGAAGACTGAGGTATGGGGAGTGGGTTGGCCGATGCGATCAAAAACAGATAGTTTCTTTGATGGCTTTGAAATTTGTTCTTCTTCTTTATCATCTGTTGAAATCATCAAAACACTAGCTTTTCGAATGGGGATACGAATGGGAGTTGGTGGAGTGTATCCAACTCCAGCCTTAGAACTTGTTGCCCCAACACCCTTGGCTTTCAATGTCTTTTGTCCTTCTTTCCCAGTGGCTTCAGGGATGAGCTTACCCAAACCACTTGGCTTCTCATGATTATAACCAGCTTTAGCCATGAGTCTATATGCATTAGGGTCAAAACCCTCTTCGGTTCTTTTGGTGGGCAAAGTCCCATGTTCAACAATTGGTCCTTGGGATGGTCTTGTAAACCCTTTCAACGATTGACTTGAGGGTCTTGGTTTTGTGATTTTAGTAACTGGCAAGTTTAATCCTTGCAAATCCTTCAATATTGTCTCCCCATCTCCTGAAAATGGGGATTGGCCTTCTTTTCTTTTGGCAACTGGGACATAGTGTAGCACAGGGGCTACTCTAGTTACTTTTGAAGTATGATGTTTCTTCTCTTCCATAGAAGTCTCGGTTTGCTTGGTTTCCTTCTCCACAATTGGAAAATCAATCCTTGGAGCTTTAGAGTGGGGGTTTTCTTCTTTGCTAGATGGTGAAGTCACAACTTGGGTTTCTTCTATTGTATCATCTTCCAAGTAGAATTTTGCATCAGCAAAGTGTGACTCAGCTATGGTAAAGGGCTTGCCATCAGCTACTATCTTCTTGACTTGTCCATCTCGGAAATATTTAAGGCATTGGTGATACGTAGATGGCACAACACCATACTCATGCAACCATGGTCTTCCAATAAGCACTTTGTAAGTGGTCTTGGCCTCAATGATATGAAAGAGTGCGCTTGATTCCATTTCACCAATGAGCATATGAAGTCTGATCTTTCCAATAGCTCTCTGTCCACCTTGATTAAAGCCTTGAATCATCAACCTACTAGGAAGTAGTTCATCCAAGGAGATTCCAAGTTCTTTCAATATTTTGAGTGGGAGGATATTGACTGCAGATCCACCATCAATAAGTATACGATTGACTTGTTGTTCTCGAATGTACCCAGTTACAAACAAGGGGCGATTGTGAATCTTGGAGCCCAACAAACGATCATCATCAGTAAAAATGATCGAAGACCAATATGCCCTATACACGACAGCTCTTTCTGTCTCTTCCTCACTATCTGAAGATTCTTCTTCACCACTTACTTGATAACATGTAAGAGATGAAAAGATATAATCCTCGGGAATTGGCACTGTGGAGAAAGGTACTTTCACCTCAATAGGCTCAAATGAACCAAATTGAATGGTGAGAAAAGTAGAAGTGGTTGTTGAGGCCACCATGGCAAGATTGGAAGTCACAGCTTCATCATCAAATGTGATCTTTCCTTGGTGGGCTAGCTCCATAATTTTGTCCTTCAACACAAAGCATCGTTTTATAGGGTGGCCTATGAGGCGATGATACTTGCAATACTTAGGGTTATTTGTTTGGTCAGCTTCTTCAGGCCGTTTCATCTCTGGTAACTCAATCAACTTCAACTTAAGTAAATAATCCAACATCTCGGAGATATCAGAATCAGGGAATGGATATTGCTTCTCTTGCATCTCTTGTAACGTCGGTCTTCTTCTTCCCTTATCTTGAATGAAATCAGGTGTTTGTTCTTTCGTCTTGGGCTTAATCGGAACTTTGAGAGGAGTAGTAGTTACAATTAAAGATTGCTTGCTTTCCAGTTTAGGAGGGAATTTGCCCCCTTTGCGAGTATCTTGCCCTTCTCTTCCCTTACGGGGTTCTTGAACAGGCGGACCTTGGTGACCATTGGAAGCAATGCTAAGCTCCATGTCATGAGCACGTGTTGCTAATTCTTCAAATGTTTTAGGCTTTATTCCTTGAAGAATATAGCTTATAGCCCAATTCATTCCTTGAATGCACATCTCAATTGCAGACGCCTCAGATAATTGATCCTTGCAGTTGAGACTAAGGTTTCTCCACCGTTGAATGTAATCAATGACAGGCTCTTCTTTCCACTGCTTTGAATTGGTGAATTCTATCATGCTCACAGTACGTCGAGTACTATAGAAACGGTTTAGGAATTCTCGCTCCATTTGATTCCAACTATTAATGGAGCCAGGCGCTAGATCGGTATACCAATCAAACGCATTTCCCTTCAAAGAGCGAACAAATTGCTTGACCATGAGATCCCCATAAGTTCCAGCATTGTTACAAGTTTCCACGAAGTGAGCTACATGCTGCCTTGGATTGCCTTTACCCTCAAATTGTTGGAACTTCGATGGCTGATAGTTTTGAGGCATCCTCAAGAGGTCTATCCTTTGAGTGTATGGTTTAGCGTAGGCAATGGATGCCTGACTTCCACCCCCAACTTGGTCTTTGACAGCTTCCTTGATTAACTCCTTGAGCTGGTCAGGAGAGATAGATCCATCTGCTGAGAAACTAAGATCCTTTGTTGAACTTTCGGGTTTGTCATTATGGGTTTGTTTTGGCCTAGAGCTTTCATCTTCACGATTCAGCCCAGATGTATTCCCCATCTTATCCATTAGGAGAGTTATTTGTGCGTCTCTCAATGCTTCCCTTTCTTTCATAGACTTCATTAATTCTTCTAAAGTCTGAGCTATAGTCGAGACTTGTTCCTCCAAAGATGTAGTGTTAGTCATCATGACTGGCATGGCAAATGAGCTAACAAAGCGAGGAGAGTCCCTAAGCTTGGAAGTAGGAATATTTTCTGAAAATGAGAACTCAGAACCATCAAGTGATTCATTCTCTTCTTCAACAATTGGAGCTCCTTGTGTTGGTTCTGGTGACAAAGCTGGTTGAGACAACATTTCATTGACGAGGCTAGCTATGTCTTCGCTTGCCCCCTGAGTAGATGAGGCTGTTTGTGACTTCTCGGTTTCAGAAGTGTTGAAAACAGGCGAGGATTGGGGTATGGGTGTTGTTTGAGCATAGACTTCTGCAAGGGCTTTTATCCTTCCCCTTGTCATGGGTCCAATATGGGGAATATCAGAGTTTGAATCAAGTGTAGGATCAACTTCACTTGTTTCAAAAAGAGGGTTGTCGATTTGAGTCTTCTTTGAAGCCATAGGGTTTCAAAAGATGCGTCAATTTGATGAAGAAGAGATGAGAGGTAGAGATTGTCCCACCGGGCGTGCCAAGAATTTGTAAACACAAATTCTTCTCAATTGTAGAAAATTGAGCAATTGAAAAGAAAAATGGTTTGCAAATAATAATTTGTATTGATGAATAATGAGAACAATCTCTATTTCAATTCTTTTACAAAAGAATACCCTCTGATTCTATCTTCATTGAACTTGACTCAAACAAGGGATCTTCTTGACTTTAGTTGAAAGATGGATTGAAGTTCTTCGGGGCTTTAGAGGCTTGATCCGTCGAGCTTCAAGGATTTAAGGTTTGTTGAAGTTTATGGAGGCTTTTTCAGCTTAATTCCAATAGAACTTCAAAGAACTCGAACAAGAGATCTTCTTGATTTTGATTGGAAGATGGATCAAACGGTCTCTACAACAAATCTCTAGCTTCGAGCTTATTAGAGATTTATTGTTCTTCAAGTCTTTGAATATGAAGGCTTTTAGTTTGAAGTTCTTCGGGGCTTTAGAGGCTTGATCCGTTGAGCTTCAAGGATTTAAGGCTTGTTGAAGTTTATGAAGGCTTTTTCAGCTTAATTCCAATAGAACTTCAAAGAACTTATTTGAATGTTCTTCGTGTGTTCTTGAGGCAGAATTTCTCCAGAGCTTTGACGTTTTAGAAAAATTCTTCTCCCCCCTTTTTTGAGAGGAGGTATGCCCTCTATTTATAGTGATTTCAGAAGACAAGCTCCTCTTTGAATTGATATGCTTGAAAATATGTAGTAGGCTCCTGATTGGCCCAAATTTTGCTTAGAGATAATTATTTCTATTTATCTATTTTGATAAATATCACATGTTGATATAGATAATAATCAACAAAGATAAATAATTATCTCTATTTAATTTATTTATTTTAATAAAGATAATTATCCATCAATTTTAAATATGAAATTTACCTTTATTTTGTGGGCCAAATGACACGTGGCAAATTTTGATATGCCAATGTGATGTCAATTTGGATGACACATGTCATCATCTAATTTGATTAATTTAATGACAATAATTTAGAATTTGCCACTAAATTTTGATGTGGCAATTTGAGATTGGCTTAAAATTTTGCCTCCTACAGTGGCCATTTTAAAAAACTGGCTCACCTGGATCTCAATTCTTTTAGAGTTAAGTACACTAAAAAAAAAAAAAAAAAAGGCTTTCGAAGTCCGGCGGCTAGACTTGTCTACAAATGCTAAGTGAACCTTTCTTCTCTTCAATTTTATTTCCAAGTTCTTTTCCCCTCTTTCAATTTATATCATTTTTCTTTTTCAATCATTCTCATTTTCAACATCCAAAAACTTCCTTACGTTTTTGCAAATTTTCCATCCAACAATTTCCTGTGTTTTCTTGGATTAGTGCAATGATTGCTTTATATATCATGACCTCATAAAGGTTGAAACATATGCTTTATTAGGCAAATACATTGAAGCATGTTCCATTATTAACATTTACATTATTGCTTGACTCTAAGATATTGAAACACGTGATTCTAAAAAAGAACAAAGAAAAGATATTGAAAGATGAAACACATCATGCTCCCAAGTCTCTATGCAGATCTTGGTACTCACAACAAGCTTATAAATGGTTGCTTGCTAAACAGATAATAGTACCTCCAACAAGCTTAATCTGATATCCTAAAATGAGAAATTTGGAGATTTTCAACATTAAGTTTTTGGAAATTACTGCGCTTTCTGCTAGCTGTAAACTTGCCCCGATTGTATGCCCTATACTTAGCCGGGTTTTGCTCGTTTGTTAGCTCCTCCAATGGTTTAATCATGGTGTAGTGTGCCGGGTTGAAGAAAAATGGAACAGAGAACCTTTCTTTCTCTGCGTTCACCATGGCCCTGTGCTCCACACTCACATACTTGTCATTACTCCAAACCTGAAAATTTTCCATTCTTTGAGTGAAGCTGGCCAACGATAATATTCTCCAACTAAATACGAATTCCAATATTGGCAAAGCGTTTTAATTAGACTACAGTAATTATATCAATATGTTTTTGATACATACATTCATAGATGGACAACATTGAGAAAAAATTTACACACTAACATTATTCATATACTTATTTTTTTGGCTAAATAGTAAATGGTACTTGAAATCAAGTTTGGCTAATTAAAAAAAAAAAAAAAAAAAAGATTTGTTCTTACCAGAGTTAGTTTGAAGATTTGAAAATGTTACCTGAATAATATCACCAACATTGACAATATAAGCATCTGGGGTGGGTTTGATCCGAACCCACTCTCCATCTTTCCGCTTCACTTCCAATCCTCCAACATCATCTTGAGCAAGGATGGTTAAGGCACCAGGATCCTTGTGCCGACCGACACCAAGTGCTAACTCAGGGTTAGGGCAAGGTGGATAGTGATTTAGTCGGATTGAGCTGTTGTGATCTTTGAAGAAGCTATGGAACCTATCTGCTGGCAAGCCTAGGGACAGAGCAATAAGTTCGAATAACTTGCAAGCTAGTTTTACCATCTCTTGACCGTAGTCTTGGCATGTCTCCCTGTTCAGTTGTCAAAGGAGCTCATCAGATCACATAGATTAAATCTCTTGAATTGGGCTTCAAACTAGATCATAATTCTTGACAGATTAATCTCAAAATTTCTAACTCAATTGCACGGTCCTCCCAAATAATAGTTATGAAGACACATTCATATGTTACTAACATAACCTTAGATGACTCGTTATTAAAATGTACCATTATCTCCCCCAACCATTAAGTGTGCTGTGATTTATAAGAATTAGGATGCAACTTTTTTTTGATAAATTCAATGTTATGACAGGGGGAGAGGAATTTGAATACTGGATGTGCCACTTGACTTACAAGACTCTTGGCAAGTGTTAGAACACAGTAGTCCTATAATAATAGAACATTTAGCATATCTCTCTGTTCTCCCTCTTTTTCATGGTCTCTCATACATCCAACAGATACATGAACTTTACGGTTTTGCATCAAATTGATATTGGCTAAAGTTAAGATTTAGATGATCCACATATTAATCCATAATAACTATCAGTAAACATTAATCATTCAAATTTAATTGTGAATTTACAAAAAAAAAAAAAACATTTCCATATTTTATTGAACTTAATTTACCTTAATTCAGGCGGGTACTCAGGCCACTGATTATATAATTCAGTGATTTCCTTGTCATCAGGATCAGGCGAAGCAGGGATTAAAGCAGGTTCCTCTACAGTAATATCAAACACCTCCTTCCAGTCCCTAACATTCTTAGTATGCTCAGTGTCATAATAACCCAACGCTAACTTCTCAGTTCTTCTCACCTTCCTCTTCTCCTCTAAACTCTGCTCAAAGAATTTCCTCGAGACACCATCAATCTTCTGTCGCTTCTCCAAAGGCACCCCATGGTTGATCACCTGGAAGAACCCCCACTCCTTGCATGCTTTGCCTACCTCCTTAACAAGGCCTTCGATGGCAGAAACATTGTTGGAGGAGTGTAATGGAGCAAGATCAATTAGTGGGAAGCCTTCTCCTTCGATGTAGGAGATTCTTGGCCTGTGTTCAGGTTCTTGGATGAAAGCTGGGTCAACCTCTCCCATGATTGGTGATACTTGTTTGTGCAAAGAGATGGGTTTCCTTTGTTCTTAGAGAGAGATTAAGTTTGATGTACATTGAACTTGGACGTGATTTTGCTAGTGCGAAGAGACGGTTTTCTTCATTACAGATGGAGATGTTGTGACTGACAAACCAAGCGTGCGTAGACACGAAGGCAGTGACAAAAATAGCCACCTAGAATGTAAATTATCCTATTATCATGAATGTAAGTTATGGTCATTGATTCTCATACGTATTCTTTTGAAAATCATTCCCACCTATCAATCATTTTATGTTTTAAATATTAACATTATTAGCGGCAGTCCCACATGATACGTGAGAATATGTAGCTGTTTTTTAATGTGGTATAATGTATAATTTATTCTCTAAAATGTACCGGAGATAATTTGTTTTCCTTAAAAGTTGAACTATTTCTAAAATTATTTTTCGTCTCTCAATCTCAACAAATATATCATTCTATTATTTTGATTTTTTTTTTTTTGAAAAACTTAGATGCATTTGATTGATATTATTCCATTATTTTTGTTTTGAGATAAAAGATAGAAATACTATTCTTTTTTCAAGTGATCTATTTTATTCAAGCTTTTGTATATTGTGTTATGGTTTTTTTTTTTTTTTACAACTAAAATTTTTAAGTTCCAAACTTAATTATTTGAATTTCTTATTTTTTTAAGAAGATTATCATGATAACCAAACCTCATCACAAGTCTTCAATTGATATTACTCAAATAATTTATAAACACATTCAAATACATAACCTTGTAGATTGTATTTTGATATAAAATAAAATTCTCACTTTTAAAATATCTAAAAATTAACTTAAACCAAACTATAAGCGGGATAGAGAGTATATGTGATAAATAATTCAAAAAAAAACACCACCAAAGTGTATCATTCAAAAGTAGAGACACAAAAAAAAAAAAAAAAAAATCATCAATCTAAAGTAGAGCTGCAAGAAATAATTAACAAGAGAGAGAGAGTAATCACCTTTTTTGGAAGAGAATGAGAGACAAATAACAAAATTATATAAAAGAAGATGAGTAAAAGAATATTCAAAAGAAAATGTATAGTTGTAAACAAAAAATTATCCAAGTCATGTTATGTAATAGAATAACATTAAATCATTTTGTAATTTTATAGGATAACATATAACAAACAAAGAATAAAATAAAAAAGATAAAAAAATTAGAATACAACCAAATCATATCAACCTAAAGTAGAGTTAAACATAAAAATTCATCAATCTAAATTAGAGATGTAATAAAGAATTACTATTACACCAAAAGAAAGAATATATATATATATATATAGAGAGAGAGAGAGAGAGAGAGAGAGAGAGAGTATTCACATTTTTGTATGAGCAAAATATGGATTGAATGGAAGAGAAAATAAAAAAATTTTATAGTAAAAAAAATGAGGAGAAGAATAGTCAAAATAAAAAGGAATGTGAAGAGATGAAAAAATTGTAAGGTTAAGGTATAAAGTAGTGGAAAGATAAAAAGGTAGAAGTGAGGAAATGTTGGAGAATGTGTAATTGTAAGGTGAGAAATTAATAAGAAGAAAAATAATTAAAAAGAAGAGAGAAAATATTGAAAATAGGCTGATGATGTAGTGCTGATATGGCTTAACAGGAGTGCAGTAACATTAAACGATACGCTTCAGCTTTTAGATATATATAGATATAGATTATCTAAGTCATATTATGTAATAGAATAACATTAAATCATTTTGTAATTTTATATGATAACAGGTAACAAAAAAAAAAGTAAATAAATAAATAAGATAAAAAAAAAATTAGAATATAATCAAATCATATCAACCTAAAGTAGAGTTAAACCTTCTTCCCTCTACTTGTGTGTGTGTGTTAAAAATATTTAGTATTCTAAAAAAAAAAAGTAGAATTAAACATAAAAATTCATCAATCGAAATTAGAGGTGTAATAAAGAATTAAAAATCCACCAAAAGAAAGAATATATATATACGAGAGAGAGAGAGAGAGAGAGAGAGAGAGAGTATCCACATTTTTGTGTGAGAAAAATATGAATTGAATGAAAGAGAAAATAACAAATTTTTATAGTAAAAAAAATGGGAAGACGAAGAGTCAAAATAAAAAGGAAGATGAAGAGATGAAGAAATTTTAAGATTAAGGTATAAAGTAGTGGGGAAATGAAAAGGTAGAAGTAAGAAAATGTTGGAGAAGGTGCAATTGTAAGGTGGGAAATCAATAAGGAGAAAAATAATTAAAAAAGAGAGAGAAAATATTGAAAATAGACTGATGATGTGATGTTGATGTGACTCGGAATGCAGTAACATTAAATGCTACGCTTTAACTTTTATATATATATATATATAGATGCATAAAAACTACTGAAAGTCTTATAGTTTAATTGACATTTCTTGGTATTTTTAATTGATACACATTCAAAATTTAAATTTCCATTTTCCAGTTGGAAAATTAAAAAAAAAAAAAATGAACAACATTATGCTTGAGTCTTTTATTTAATGGGTTATGCGAGTTGTGTTGTGTCAACTTGTTTAATAAACATATCTTGTTAGAACGGTTTTTGCTTAATTGACCAAATAGCAGTATGTAGTATTTCAAAACTTATATGTAAAAATTGCATTTTTTTTATTATATAAAATTCGACTCTTCAGGTGTCGAATTCCACTTGAATCTTGACTCCTTATGATGAGAGTTTTAGGTCACATTTGCAATTGATGTGGCCATTTCAAAAAACTGGTTCACCTAGTTCTTGAACTTTTTTTTTTTTTTTTTGAGAAAGAGTTTCAACTTATGGCATCCGCTCCTGATTACTCTTTATCATCAGACCAACACACCAATAAGTTTTTGGTGTAGGCGGAGATTGAACCTCAAATCTTTTATAGAACCATTAGAGACTTTATCAGTTGAGTTAACTGGAGTGCACTAATCTATATATTACTAAAAGCTGAAGCATAGCGCTTAATGCTGCTGCTCTCGTGTTGCGCCACATCAGTTGCCACGTCATTTCAAAAAAAAAAAATTCCTTCAATTTTAAAATGGTTTTTACAATTTTCAGCCCTATAAATCCCAGCCTTATAAATGCAACCCATTACTTATTTATTTACTTCCGCTATCACTCTATAATAAATTTGTATAATTAATCCAACTCACCTCTTATTTATTTAGTTCCACTATTAAGCCCAACCTAAAGCCTTTTTAGTTTAGCTTAAAGGAAAAAAAAAATTAAAAAAAAAAAAAGTTGAAGTCGATTTTGTGTGAGCCTTTTCAGCTTAAAGGAAAAAAAAAAAAAAAGGTGGAAGGCTTCAGGGTTTTACGTGAGAAAACAGAGAGTTTGAAAGCTATCAACTTTCTTACTCTACCATTTTTCAGTAACGGCTGTCTATCTGATTTCCTTCCTTCCTTTATTCCTTTCCACACGGTGTATAAATATTGATAGAACTTGACTACTTTGGTTGAGGTATCTCTACATCTCAATTCGTTTTTTTGGGTACAAAACTTTTTTTGCCCTGTTTATCTCTACATCTTAATTCGTTTTTTTTGGGTGCAAAACATTTATGCTCTATTTATATTAATATGAGACCCCTTTTTTTTTTCATTTGTTTGTATTTGTGTTTATATTAGACGAGCATCCTTGGCATGCCATTGATGTGTTTGTGAGATTGCTTGAATGTCGTTTCAAAAATAAAAAGACTTGTTTATGTTGCTCAATAGTGCTATAATTTACAGCCAAAAAACCTATTTTATTTTACCTAGGTTTATTTGGAAATATCTTAGGTTTCATTTTCTTAATGTGTTGTGGCTTATTGGAAGAATGTAAGACTTTGAAGTATAAAGTGTTCGTGGCACGTCTCAATTTTTGCGATAAGTTTTCTGCATAATCTTGCATAAATTTACTGCATAATCCTTGGCAGCCAAAAAAAAAAAAAACTATTTTATTTTACCATTGTATACTACATCATTTAGATTGATATCCACTTCCAGCAATTGATATTAGATTGTACTTCAATATCATGATTGTATAACATGGATTGGGTTTTAGAATCAAAGCAAATTGTTTTTGGTGTTTCAATTTTTAAGGTAAGTTTTCTGCATAATCCTTGGCATGCCATTGATGTGTTTGTGAGATTGTTTGAATTTCGTTTCAAAAATAGAAGGAGTTGTTTATGTTGCTCAATACATGTCGTTTCAAAAAGAACATGTGCCAAATGTACTTAGCAATAATTGATGGTGTAAAGAAAGTGTCAAGATCAACATTATTCGTCCATATGAGCTGTCTATGACAAAATGCAAAGAAAAGGATGAAGGGCTTTTACGCTCGTCTCGCCTTTTCTGTTGATCCTTGTAACGAAGCTCGTCCATCCTTAGTAATGGATGGACGAGGTTGCTGACTCTTGTTTACTTAATCTCTTTCAAAAGCCAAGGATGGGTTGCGTCGTTATGAACCAAACCCTTCACTAACCATTGATCACAAGTTCTGATCATGTAACTTCCATGGCAGTTATGGAAGTTATCTTACAATTTCCTGAATTCCTTAATAACAGGAACGGTTATCAAATGAGTAACCGTTTCACGGACACTATATAAACATTCGTGTGTGAAGAACAGAGGTATGAAAACATTCTCTAGAACTTTGAATAACATTTCCCTTTTTCAGTGATTTACAAATCCATTGACTTTACCATCGGAGGAATTTGGGCTGGCCTCCACCGGTCTCCTCTAATTTTGTTTTATTTTCCAGGACTCATCCTTCAAGATCAAGACCTGGAGATCTTCAGCCCACTAATTTCCTTGGAAACATCAGTTGGCGCCGTCTGTGGGGAAGATTTTTTTTGTGTTTTCTGCAATTTCTTTCTTCAACAAAGGGCTGAAATGATTCAGATAAGATTAAGGGCCACTAGTCTAGGCCCTCAACAGAGCAGGGACGCCTCCAACAACCCTTATCGTGACCGTCAATCGGTGCCTGCCATGCAGCCTTCATTTGTCCAACATGGGCAGTCTATGGCCGTTGCCATGGCAGAATTAACCCGCCAGAACTAGGAATTGAGAAGGGAAGTTAATCTCATACGGTAACGACATGAGGTCTATGGAGAAAAGCATGGTCAGAGTTAAGGGGATGGAAGAAATGTAGAGCTAGAAAGCCAATCGAGGGGTACCGCACCAAGAAGGGTGCCACATTTTGAAAGGGAGATTGATCAGATGAGGAAAGTTATGGCTGATATGAAGGAGAACATGAGAAGAACTAACCCTGTAGAAGACCTAGTTCACCGAATAGACTCCCCCTTCATAGCCTCTATCAATGGCATCCTCTGCCTCCGAAATTCAAGATGCCCTCCTTGGATTCGTATGATGGGACGCGTGACCCATTCGACCATATCGCCACCTTTAAGACTACCATGCACCTTCAAGGGGTTCCCGATGAGATAATGTGTAGAACCTTCCCCACCACCCTCAAAGGGCCTGTGCGAGTCTGGTTCAGCAAAATACCCCTGAATTTAGTAAGTTCTTTCGAGGAGTTAAGCTAGTTGTTTGTTAATAATTTCATTGGGGGATAGAGACATAAGCGTTCCTCATCTAGCTTGTTGACTATAGAGCAAAGAGAGAACGAAAGCCTACGTTCCTTCATCACACGCTTCAACAGGTAAGCCTTGACTGTGGACGAGGTAGATGACAAGCTACTGTTGGCAGCCTTTCATAACGGGGTTAATTCTGACTTGTTCATACACAAAATCTATGAAAAAGAACCTTAATCCATGGTCGAACTCGTCCACTCGGCCTAAAATTTCATGAATGCAGAAGACACGATCATAGCTAAGAAAAGGAAGAGAGCTGAAAGAATGGACACAAATCCCGCTCGTCACTCTGAGCAAGGTTCTCGTCCCTCTAAGCAAGGCTCTCATCCAAAGAAGGGACGAACAGAAGATAAGAGAGGTTGAGATAATAAGAAGCCAGGCTCTTCAGCGTGGAATCAACAATATACCCATTTGAACGTGCCACTTGAGCAGGTCCTTATGCAAATCAAGGACGATCCTTCCTTGAAGTGGCCTAAGAAAATGAAAGGAGATCCCATCAAGTGCAATAGGAATAAGTACTGTCGCTTTCATAGAGATTATAGGCATGACACGGATAAGAGCTTTAACTTAAAGCAGCAGATTGAGAATCTTATAAGGCAAGGGAATCTGAGAAATTTCCTTGGACAAGACCACAAGGACAAGAAATTGAAAGGGAAAGTAGAGGAGTCATCATGACCACCACTCGGCGAGATAAGAGTTATCATAGGAGGAAGTTCGACAGGACAGTCGTCCAAGTCCAAGAAGGTGTACTTGAAAGTAGTGCAAAGCGTCCAACTTTCTGGACAATCACCAAAAGCAAGGACCACAGACGAGCAAGCAATCATCTTCACGAACGAAGATGCCAAGGGAATTCACCACCCTCACGATAATGCTATTGTCATCACCCTAGTTATTGCTGACTACACAACTAGAAGAGTATTGATAGACAATGGAAGCTCGATGGACATTCTATACTATCCAGCTTTTCAGCAAATGAGGGTTAGACGAGACCAGCTTCATCCAGTACATTCACCTCTATTGAGTTTCGGAGGAATAAAGGTACAGCTTGTAGGCACTGTTACGTTGCCAATGGTAGTGGGGGCATATCCGCAGCAAGTAACCAAATACGTAAATTTCCTTGTGGTAGATTGCTCGTCCTCTTACAATGCTATAATTGGAAGACCAACTTTAAATAGTTAGAAGGCAGTCACATCCACTTACCACTTGTCAGTCAAGTTCCCAACGGAACATGGGATAGGACAGGTGTAGGGAGACCAATTAGCAGCATGAGAGTGTTATTTGGCCATGCTCGCCATGGACGAGCAACAGCAGATGATGAGCATTGAAGAAAGGAGAATTGTGGCTGAACCCATCGAAATGTTAGAAGATGTTTCCTTAGATGAGAACAACTCTGAGAGGTGTGCCAGGATTAGGGCAGATCTGGAAGAAGAGATCAAGAGAGACCTCGTCCAGTTTTTGAAGAAAAACATTGATGTATTTTCCTGGAGTAATGAGGATATGCCGAGTATAGATCCTAGTGTCATTACCCATCGACTGAATGTATGTCCTTCCTCCAAGCTGATACAACAAAAGAAAAGGGTGTTTTCCCTTGAGAGAGATAATGCTATCAAAGACGAAGTTCAGAAATTGATGGCAGTGAAGTTTATACGAGAAGTGTACTACCTAGATTGGTTGGCCAATGTAGTAATGGTAAAAAAAGCAAACAGCAATTGGAGAATGTGTATAGATTTTACTGATCTAAACAAAGCTTGCCCCAAGGACAGTTATCCATTGCCACACATTGATTAACTAGTGGATTCTACCGCGGGCCATAAATTACTTAGTTTCATGGATGCTTTCTCAGGATACAACCAAATAAGGATGGATGAGGCTGACCAGGAGAAGACGTCCTTTGTTATTAGTCAGGGCTTATTCTGTTACGAAGTAATGCCTTTCAGCTTGAAAAACGCTGGAGCAACATATCAACGACTGGTTAACCACATGTTCCGTCCTTAGATCGGATGAAATGTAGAAATCTATGTGGATGACATGTTGGTAAAAAGCCTAGATGAGGGAAAACATCTAGACGACTTACAAGAGACTTTCAATACACTCAAGCGATATAATATGAAGTTGAATCCCAGCAAATGTGCCTTCGGAGTTGCGTCGGGAAAATTCCTTGGATTTATGGTTTCACACAGAGGGATCGAGGAGAACTCGGAAAAGATTAGAGCAATTCTAGATATGAAACCTCTACAGAGTATTAAAGAAGTCCAGTCTCTTACTGGATGAGTTGCTGCCCTCAACAGGTTTGTTTCTAAAGCCACTGACAAGTGTTTACCATTTTTTAAGGTTCTGAAGAAAGTATTTGAATGGACGGACGAGTGTCAAAGAGCCTTCCAAGATTTGAAGATATACCTCGTTACGGCCCCATTATGGAGTCCATCTGTGATGAGGGAAAAGTTATTTCTGTACCTGGCAGTGACTCCGCATGCCGTGAGCTCAGCGCTGATAAGAGAAGAAGGAAAAATACAAAAGCCAGTGTATTATACAAGTAAAGCATGAGGGGAGTGGAAGGATGATATCCACTAATAGAAAAGCTGGCTTTCACATTAATAACAACCTCCAGGAAACTAAGGCATTACTTCTAAGCTCATGTCATCAACGTCATGACGGATCATTCGCTCAAGAAGGCAATGAACAAGTTGGAGGCAGTAGGGTGAATGGTTCAATGGGCTGTCGAGCTTAGTGAGTTCGACATAAAGTACCAACCAAGGCACGCCATAAAAGCTCAAGCACTGGCAGACTTCATTGCAGAGTTTACCCTAACCCATGGCGACATCGGAGAAATGGAAGACAACAGGAAATGGATCGTCCATGTGGATGGTTCGTCTACACAGCCTGCAGGAGGGATAGGTGTGGTTCTACAATCTCCAGAAGGAGATAAATTAAAACACAAGGTTCGCTTGCAGTACCAAGCCACGAATAATGAAGTCGAATATGAAGCTCTCCTCAAAGGTCTAGAATTAGCTAAGTCTGTGGAAGCAAAGTCCATAATCGTCTTGGGAGATTCTTAGTTGGTCATAGGCCAAGTGGAAGGGATGTATGAAGCTAAGGAAGAATGAATAAAGAAGTACCTTAGTAGGGTGATGGGCCTTATGAGAAAATTTAAGGAGGCTGACTTCGTTCAAATCCCAAGGGAGGAGAACATGGAAGCTGATACCTTGGCAAAAGAAGCCTCAACGAATGAAGCCGTGGACAAGTTTGATGAGATTCAGTATATGTCGAGTATAAACATCCCAGAAGTACAACAAGTGAAGAGCAAAGGAAATTGGACAACTCCAATTATATCATACTTGAAAGACGGACAACTTCCAGATGAGAAGGACGAAGCTAGAAAGTTGAGGGTAAGGTCGGCTAGGTATATTCTTATGGATGAGGTGTTGTACAAAAGAGGCTTTTCCCAGCCTTATCTTAGGTGTTTGGCTCTTGACGAAGCAAACTACATATTGAGAGAAATCCATGAAGGGGCATATGGCAATCACTTGGGAGCCAGATCACTCGTTCACAAAGTCGTTCGCGCAGGATACTATTGGCCAAATATGCAAGCTGATGCTAAAGCTTATGTCAAGGTCTGCGATCAATGCCAACAGTTCAACAATATCCCTAGACAACCATCGGAGTATCTAACCCCAATAACAGCCCCATGGCCCTTTGCGCAATGGGGATTAGACATCCTGGGTCCTTTTCCACTAGGTGTAAGGCAAATGAAATTCCTCGTGGTTGGTATTGATTATTTCACCAAGTGGGTAGAAGCAGAGCTCCTAGCTAATATCACACAATAAAATGTCAAGAATTTCGTATGGAAAAACATTGTATGCAGGTTTGGAGTGCTTAGAGTATTGATATTTGACAATGGACAACAATTTGACAATGCATTCTTCAAAGATTTTTGTATGCACTTCGGGATTCAAAATCACTACTCTTCACCAGCCTACCCGCAAGCAAATGGCCAGGCTGAAGTGGCAAACCGATCCTTGTTAAAAATAATCAAGACTCGGCTTGAGGGGGCAAAGGGAGTATAACCAGATGAGGTACTAGGTGTTCTGTAGGCATATAGGACGACAGTAAGAACTCCTATAGGAGAGACTCCTTTCAAGCTAGCCTATGGAACTGAAGCAGTTATTCCCGCAGAAGTGCATATGGCCAATCATAGAGTGGTAACCTATTAGGACAAAGATAATGAGGAGCAACTTCGTTTGAACCCCGATCTAATTGACGAGGTAAGGATGGACGCTGAACAGAGGATGGCAAGATACAAAAACCTTATGGCTAGGCAATATGATGCAATGGTGAAGCCAAGGCAATTCAACATAGGAGACCTCGTTCTGAAAATGGTATCTTTAGCAACAAAGAACCCAACCCACGGGAAGTTAGGACCTAATTGGGAAGGCCTCTACAGAGTTATCAACTGCAAAAGACAAGGATCCTATTACTTGGAGGCCCTAGACGGGAGGAAACTGGAGCATCCTTGGAATGTTGAACACCTGAGGAGGTACTACTAATAAAATTACCAGCCTAGACGAGCATGAAGACCATTTATATACTTATCTACATGAGTTTATTTACCTGTTTTTAGTGTTGTTTTGTTATTATTATATTAAAGTTATGGACGAAGTTATGGTTTGGTTTGTATTTATTTTCCTAAAAAGGCACGAACTTCTAAGTGTATGTCTCGTTTGTGAGCAATATTTATGCAATATACATAATGTTGTGTGAATCACTTGCATATTACTTCTGTGCAAATCAACCCATAAGAAGACAAAAAAGCTCAAGACGAAAAAATTCTTTGGACACAGAGATGTAACGTCTAAGCTTTTCTAAGTAAATCAAGGCGTACTCGTCCAAAGTAAAGGAAGAATTAAAACCCTATACCTTGAGCAAACCTCAATGCCCAAGGCATATTCGTCCATATTATGGACAAAGTAAGTCGTGCAAATCCAGTCCATGGACGAGGAATGTGTATAGACGAGTATTTACAACTTGTCAATATACCAAAAATGTTCCAGTGCATGGATGAGAAAAATGCAAAGTCTTACCATCATTAAACATGAGAATTAGCCAAGTCTAAGGACGGGTAACGCTGATAATTACCATTTCACATGGATAAATTACACTTAGTAAAATTCCAACAAAAATGGTTCAAGTATATATATGAAATGTAGACAAGCTAAACAAGGAATCTTGTATATGAAAATAAAAACTCTCGTCTATGCATATATAAAAGAAACAACATTCATTCAATTATTTCAAGGGTGGATGAGAAACGTCCAAACACCCTTACAAAATTAAAACTTAGTTTTATAAAAACTCGTCCTTAAACATGGACGAGTCTAATGTGCTTGGATTACATAAAAAAAAAAAGGAAAAAAAAGAAAAGAAAGAAATGAATGAGAACATAAACATTGAAATGTTTTCTAAACTGGAGCATCAACATTAGGGTCGTCTTGAGGCAGGGTCGTAGCATTGTCCTCTATATTGGCATCCTCAAAGCCGGTGTGAAGGAGCGAACTAGTGGCAGCAGCATTTAGGTTAAGTATAATGGAGCTAAAGTCTACACCAGGGAACTTTTCCATAGCATCCATTCTGAAATCTTCAAACCCTGTTACATAATTAGTGTCCAAAACATCAATATATTTTGAATTCAGCCACTGCATCTTCCTTCGCCTTGGAGAGAAGAATATTTTGCTCGTCATTCTTTTTTTGTGGGTCCTCAAGATGAGCATCTTTCTCCGCAACATTGGCCTTCAACTCCTCGACCAAAGTTTTCAACTCCTTCACCTCGTCTGTGGTTTTGGCAACCACTTCAGCCCATTGCTTAGCCTCATCCTTCAACTCTTGAATCCTTGTCTCTAATAAGATCCTCGTCTTGTCCAATCCTGTGGCATGTCTGGACATTGCTATAAACTTTGACGTGCCCTAAAAAAAAAAAAAAAAAAAAAAACAAAAACAACAAATAAAATTTTAAAAAAAAAAAGATAGAAAAGAAGAATGAAAATTCTTAGTCAAGACAAGGTATAGATGTTACCTTGAAAAGGTCATGAACACCAGAGTGTTCAAAATCTTTAAGGGACATGTCATTGCAAACGTTTATATCTTCATCAGAAACATCGTTCTTGAAACGTTCCTAGGCTAGGTCTTCATTTTCAATAATATTTGAAGGAACCTTTTGCGAAGGTTGAGACGAGGTTGGCACAGTCATTTTAGACGGAGGAGTCTTGGACGGAGTGGTTTCAACAGGAGTGGACGAGTCAATGTCAAACACTTTGGCAGGCTGATGGGAAGACGGAGGATTAGGTTTGACTACTTGGAATGAGCCATGCTTGGTTTTCTTGCCATGTCGACTAGGAAGATTTTCCAAATCTAAGTTTTTTGATAAAGTCTTCCTCTTGTCTCCAACTGATGGATGAACCTGAAACTCAGGCTCAAGACAAGCTCCCTCACTAGTTACTTCTTTTCCTTTTGTCCTCTCATGGTTGCCATTCCTATAAAAAAAGGGGGGGGAGGGGGGGAAGAAAGATTTCTTTAGCACAAATGAAAATAAAAATAAAAAGTGCAGGGAATGTTTAGAGTTTGAAACTTACTTTTTCTCACAGTAATTTCATGTGCAATGGCTATTTCAGACGGGTTAGGGCCTAACCCCCACTTGGTAAGTCGTCTAAGACTAACCAAGGAATGAAAATCCCTGTCTGTGTGTAGACGAGCCTTATGGACATGGTCACAATGCAACTTGCTCAAGGGAGGTCGTTTAACAGCTATAATGAAACAAGGGGAGGTTAAATAATAATAATAGCAATAAATAAAAAAGGAGAGGGGGAAAGCTAAGGGACTTACTGATAGGCCACAATCTGAATGACCCCTTGTGATTAATTCTAATTAATTAATTAGCCAAGTTATTAATTAATCAATTAATCATGCAATTGCGTGGAAGCACAAACAAATCACTAAAAACTAAATATGCAGCGGAAATTAAATAACACGGTGATTTGTTTACGAATGAGGAAAAACCTCGCGGCAAAAACCCCACCGGGTGATTTTCAGGTCACCACTCTCGAAACTCCACTATTATCAAATCAAGCGGTTACAAGTAAAGGAATTCCAAATACTTTACCAACCTACAGTTGAACCCTTAACCCAATACCCAATTGGACTTGATCTGTAGCGACAGTTCCCACCTTTGATGCACGGCTCCTAAGTATGTGACTAACCAATGCGCGGATCCCAGTACACGACTTTAGAACACCAACTAAGGAAGAAAGGTTGGCTGCAAAGTTCTTCAGTTCATCCTTTATGATGAATAGCAGGAAGATTCTTGGTTACAAAACCCTACGGTGCAAATACACAGCAACTTCTTGAAGGAAGATGAACTAGGTCAAGAACTTCGTCTTTTCGTCACAGTTTGCTTAAACAGAGATTGCTCAATGATATTGCAACTTGTGTCACACTTGAGGGCTTTTAAAACAATCCTTTTATATGTTTAGAGTTAGAAGAAAAGAAGGCCTAAAATCATATTCACAGATCCCAAGAAAATCAAATTGGAAATCTGAAATTTTAAATCTCGACAGATAGCAGGTGTCGAGGTAGCTATCGAGAAGGTGTCGAGCTTTAAAAACTTTGCACTTCAGCTTGCTTTTTCTTGGACAGACTTGATGACTTCAACACTTGACCTTGAAACCTTGTTTCTTGAAGTATTAAAAACACCTAGAACTACCCAATTACAAGTAGAGTACGTTTTGTCAAAGGATTAGCCAATTTACATAAATAAGTGACATATGTTCTTAACAAGTGAAAACATATATGTCCTAACACTTACCCTCAGGACGAAGGTTCCCTAGGTCCCCAGTAAAATGACCCAATGTATCCTGGGAAACGTCTATAGGACTTTCAGCCCAGAAGCCAAAGACGAAGAAAAACTCCGTCTTCCACTTTTTGTCAGACAAGGCCAAGGATTTCACCAGTCTACAATCTTTACCTCTGGCCGTGAATTGATAAAAGTCAGGGGATTGATGAATTTCTAAGAGTTTGTAACAGTAGAGGAACTCGTCCATAGTAAGAGGACGGTTCCCTCTAAACACCCCTTCACAAAATTTGCATAGAGATAATCAATCTCCATCCATTTGGGTTAAATTGACACACTCCTAAACCTAGTCTAACTAATAACTCTCTAGTAAAAGCATTTAAAGGAAATCTAAGACCCCCTAAGAGGTAAGCCTCATATACACCTATCCCAAAATGAGGGTTACAACACCACTCTCCACAGACGGGCAATCTAGGATTAAACTCGTCTAGAATTTGATACCATTTCCTAAGATTGTTTAGTCTTCCCTCGTCCGTCTTGGAAGGAATATCTACAGCACAACTGTACACAGTTATCTCCGTCTCGTCCAAAGGACTAGACGGAGGGATGGAGGACGAGGTGCCAGCCTGGGACCCTAAAGCTTTCCTAAGTTGTTCTTGCACTACTTCTACAGGAAACCCAGGGACCCCTGAGACATATTCCTCATCCGTAGTGTTTCCCCCACCACTGTTACTGGTGTCACTAGAACTATCACTACTCTCGTCATAATACTCGTCTATAGCTTTCACTGTACTATTGCTAGACGAGGAGATAGTTATTTCTGACATTTTTTGAAAATAAAATTTTGGAAACCTAAAAGACGAGAAAAAAGGGAATATCTGGCTCTAGGTCAAACAGAGACTATGGATGCAAGGAAACTCCTATACGAGGCTCTAGACGATGAATGTCAAAGAAGGAAAATCTCAGAAGTGTGAAGGGCAGTGGAGGCATTCCACTATTTATAGATAGCTGACCTAGGCATACAAAGTGACACAATCAATCAGGTGATGACATGTGGTCTTCGTCACGAAAAAATGAATCAACGAGACTGGCCACCATTAAAATTATGACATGTGGCACATCTAATTAAGGAAAGGAGCTCGTCCATCCAAAGAATTATGTTACTACGTGTTCTTGGATGACCCATGGACAAGGGGGCAACTGATGGTGTAAAGAAAGTGTCAAGATCAACATTATTCGTCCATATGAGCCGTCCATGACAAAATGCAAAGAAGAGGACGAAGGGCTCTTACGCTCGTCCCTCTTATACTCGTCCCACCTTTTCTGTTGATCCTTGTAATGAAGCTCATTCGTCCTTAGTAATGGACGGACGAGGTTGTCGACTTTTGTTGACTTAATCTCTTTCAAAAGCCGAGGATGGGTTGCGTCGTCACGAACCAAATCCTTCACTAACCATTGAGCACAAGTTCTGATCATGTAACTTCCATGGCAGTTATGGAAGTTATCTTACAATTTCCTGAATTCCTTAATAACAGGAACAGTTATCAAATGAATAACCGTTTCACGGACACTATATAAACATTCGTGTGTGAAGAACAGAGGTATGAAAACATTCTCTAGAACTTTGAATAACATTTCCCTTTTTTAGTGATTTACAAATCCACTAACTTTACCATCGGAGGAATTTGGGCCAGCCTCCACCGATCTCTTGTAATTCTGTTTTATTTTCCAGGATTCATCCTTTAAGATCAAGACTCGGAGATCTTCAGCCCACTGATTTCCTTGGAAACATCAATAATCTTGTCAGTAGATGGAGTGAGGCCCAAATTTAGTAGATCTTCCATTGTATTGATAGTACCGTTTTCAGACTTCACAGCAAAAACTTGAAACTTAGAAGAGCTTTTAGATGACCATTTCTTATTCTGTTTCAACAATAGAGAACTCCACATCTTTGTTGTTATGGGACTTGAACTCATAGAGTTCCTTGTAATTCTCATCTGCCATTGTGTAGAGGGTGCTAAAATCTACCCCATGTTTCAGTTGCTCCCCACTCTTGGGGGGGGGGGGGGGGGAGGCTTTGGATTTAGACTAAAAAGTTTAATAGATTGGAAAGGTATTGAATGATGAACTGTGATTCAATATGGTTCTTATCAATTTTCACTAAAGCAAACTCAATAATTCTAACCAAGACCATCACAACACTGTGTTATGAATATGATGAAATCTCAAGTAAAATGAATGCTTGGACAACTGATAAGTTTACATCTCTCTTTTTCATCATATGTTTTGTTGTATAATCATTTATAATCATTATGGAGATATGAATACCCAACAACTTACATTACCTTTAGAGAGGAGGGGAAAAAAATATAAAGTTACAGAATTAGACTCATTTGAGGTTAAGTAAAATTAAACAGTGAAATTGGTTATAAAAAAAGTCACACACAACTACAAAATGAATATGAGAAAATTTAACATTTGTGAAGGACAATTTGGAAAAAAATTGTAATCCACAAATATGAAGTTCAACAGAGTTGACTTCGTGGCCAATTATTTTATGACTCTATCCTAAGAATTAGCATCTACTGATTGAGAAAAAAAAAATCTTTTCCAAAAAAAAAAGAAAAACTTCTTTGCATCATCAGGTGCTCATATTTTGAAATTCTTTTGGAATTTCACAATTCAATGTAACATTAGGCTTGGAGATAAGAAAACAATAAGCAATAATTGCTTCAAAAGCAATGACTAGACTTATTACCATCCAGTCATAAACTTTTTGGAAACCCAATTCTGAAGGACAGAACATCATGCCTGAAAAGAATGGTTTGTAAGTGATAGGGGGGAGAGGAAGCTCAGTTAAAAATAATTCAAATTATTTTTGAAATTGCAAGGAAAACAAGTAGGCTACTCAACATTGGTTTGTAAGTTTTGAATTACCCTTACCTTCACAGTTTCAGCCTCATTTAATAAGCAACTTCATTGATTATGAAAACTAAGTTTTTAGTGTGGTGGTACTAATTGAAGTTTTCCAGAATGTGACAACGTTGGTTGGATATCCAAGTTGTTTAGAGAGCTTGGTGGTTGCTAGCATTAGAAAATTAATTGATGTGGATTCCATCAATTCCCATATTTGGTGGGTGCTCATGTTTGACTGGATTGTAATGCCTTGATCATGTCTCAAAATATATTTGCTTTTATGGTAATGTATTTACAAAGCCATTAAAGTAATTTTGTACATGTAAAAAAATCTATTGCACACCATTTGGTAGGTAGCTTTTTTGGAATGAATTACGGTTTATTGTTAAGAGTTAATTGTATAGCTACTTTAAGTAACTGTATGTTGGTTTTATTAACTTGAGTTGGGTTGTAGCTTAATTTGTTGATTTGGTTCAATTTGGTTAGGTTAACATGTGGGGAAGTTCTAGGTAGGGATAAGCCAAAAATAGTGTGACAATCATGTAGTGCAAAATTAGGCAATATTGTAGCAGCTGAAGAAAATTTCCCAATATAGCATTTATACCATGTAAACTTTCATCTGAACCATTGTCTCTTGCCACAAACTGTGATGCAAGAGCCACATCATCACCTTCCATAGTATCCCATATGCCTTTTGGGATATGATTTTGAAGATTCTCTTTTGTAACACACAATAAATAACTAAAGTACATCAGCCATGTGCCTCCTTGGTCCACAAGTGTCATAGATAGATCCAGATCTATTACCACTATGGAGGTAGAGGCAGCAATCTATCTGGATAAAAAACAAATATGTGACCGGTCAGAGCTTGATACGGTTGCACATAGTCAGAACATATTACTTCTACTTTTCTACAGTGTATTGTTTAATGAGTTGCTTTGTTGGAAAATTCCATTGTTGCTCGAACAGTTTGTGTAACCAAAAAAAGAAAAAGAAAAAAAAGGACATTGTTGAATGAGTTGTTTTGCTAGGAAATTCCATTGTAAATAAAGTTGGAATGTTTCTTCAAGTATGTCCAACACTCAATTATAAATAAAATGAAAAAGCTATGCTAAAATATTTTAATATTATCTTTTGGTTGTGTAGGGTGTTCAGTTCAAAAGATGGATTGTTTCTTCAAGTATTTGTAACTTTTAATTATAAATCAAATGAAAAGGCTATGCTAAAATATTTTTTATATGTTCTTTTGGTCGTGTAGGTTGTTCATATTTTGTACCAGTTGATTACGGATTATCTATTAAATTGCAAGTTCAACAGCTAGATTGTTTCGTAAAGTATGTCCAAATCTTAATTAATGAAAAGACTATTATAGAATTGAGATTATATTATCTTTTGGTGTAAAAACTAATTTTTATATTATCTTTTGGTTTCTACCAAATTATAATGGATTATCTTGGGGGAATTTTATAAATATAAATTTTTCCAAATACTTTAGAACCACATGATATTCAATTTTTGAGGTAACCATCAGATAAGATTGTAAAATAATTCAATAAAAATTCCAAATTCTTTAGAACCACATGATGTTCAGATTTTGAGATAACCGTCAGATAAGATTGTAATATGTTCAGAGATTAGATATTTTCTATTGAAAATCATGACTGGTGCAAAAATATCACATAGATGGTCTTGGTGTTTAATGATGTGGACACCTGTCATTGTTTTGTTATTATTTTAATCACCAGTTGCTCACAAGTTACCTATTAATTTACACATTTTTAAGCTGGATTGTTTCTTCAAGTATTGTAGCTTTTACTTATAAATAAAATGAAAAGGCTATGCTAAAATATTTTTAATTTTTAATTTGGTTGTGTTGGTTGTTCATATTTTCTAGCAGTTGATTACAGAGTATCTATTAAATTGCAAGTTGAACAACTATAAAATAAAAAGGCTATGCTAAGATATTTTTTATATTTTGTTTTGGTTGTGTAGGTTGTTCATATTTTCTACTAGTAAATTATGGATTATCTATTAAATTTCAAGTTCAACAGCTGGATTGTTTTGTAAAATATGTCCAACTCTCAATTAATGATGTTATCTTTTGGTGTGCTAAAATAATTTTTATATTATCTTTTGGTTTCTACAAATATAGAACCTAGACAAGTTGAAAAATGGGGGGATTTTATAAATAAAAAATTTTCCAAATACTTTAGAACCACATGATATTCAATTTTTGAGATAACTGTCAAATAAGATTGTAAAATAATGCAGTAAAAATTCCAAATTCTTTAGAACCACATGATGTTCAGATTTTGAGATAACCATCAGATAAGATTATAATATGTTTAGAGATTAGATATTTTCTATTGAAAACCATGACTGGTGCAAAAATATCACATAGACGGTCTTGGTGTTCAATGATGTGGACATCTATCATCGTTTTGATTACTATTTTAACTACCAGTTGCTCACAAGTTACATGTTAATTTACATGTTTTTAAGTTGGATTGTTTCTTCAAGTATTTGTAACTTTTAATTATAAATAAAATGAAAAGGCTATGCTAAAATATTTTATATATATATATATATTTTTGGTTGTGTAGGTGGTTCATATTTTCTACCAGTTGATTACGGATTATGTATTAAATTGCAAGTTCAATAGCTGGATTATTTCGTAAAGTATGTCCAACTCTTAATTAATGAAAAGGCTATTATGAAATTGAGATTATATTATCTTTTGGTGTGCTAAAATAATTTTTATATTATCTTTTGGTTTCTACCAAATTATAATGGATTAGCTATTAAATTGCAAGTTCACACAAGCTGGAATATTTCTTCAAGTCTCTCTAAAATGAAATGTTTTGCTAAAATAGTCCTCATATTATTAGTAGGGTGTTCATGTTATCCACCAATTATTTCAAATGATGTTTTACTATAATGACAATTAGTAAATGATAGTTGGTAGGTACTATGGAGTCATGTCAGCAGTATGTAGGCCTGTCCAGACCCATCCGAGACCCGACCCACCTGGAGGATCCGACCGGCAACCGATCCGAAACCGGCTGACCCGACTATTCCGGTGGTCAGTGGCAGGTCTCGGCCTCTAGAACCCGAAAATGGTGGGTTGGCTGGCGGGTTTTCTCTCCAAAACCCGAAGAAACCCGATCGAACTGAGATCTCAGCATTTCCAGGCAAAGTTATTTACATCCGGCGAGATCTCAGCTAGATCCATGGAATCTTCACCAGATTTGGCGAGATCTCACTAGATTTGGCAAGATCTCGCTGAATCTGATGAGATTTCATCTACTTCGAAGAAAATTCGGCGAAGATCCGACCAAAATATCACTGAAATTTCGCCGATTTCACCGTTAAATTGCTGGATTTTGGCCGATTTTCAGATCTCCAACTCCAACCGAACTGACCACCGTTCGTTGAAGGTCCGATCCACCTGATTTGATCAACCATGCCAGTCGGCGGGGGGTTGAATTTCTGGCCATCTGATCTAGTCGGGTCGATTCTGGGTTGGGCATAAACCCAACTCGGACCGACCCGTGGACAGGCCTAGTAGTATGGTGTCTATCTTTCAATATGAAATTTTACTGAATTACATTCCCACGATACAAAAGAATATAAAACCCAGATAAGTTGGGAAAATGGGGGAATTTTATAAATGAAAATTTTTCCAAATACTTTAGAACCACATGATATTTAAATTTTGAGATAACCATTAGATGATATTGTAAAATAATTTAGTAAAAATTCCAAATTTTTTAGAACCACATGATGTTCAGATTTTTAAATAACCGTCAGATAAGATTGTAATATGTTTAGAGATTAGATATTTTCTATTGAAAAACACGACTAGTGCAAAAATATCACATAAAAGGTCGTGGTGTTGAATGATATGGACACTTATTTATAAAATTTCCTCATCCTGTTTATAATACTAATCTCTATCTTTAAATGAATAGATATTTTTATTATTATTAATATTTATTTAAAAAGATTTGCAACAACTTAATTACAGTCCTCTAAAGTTTTTACCTAGCATGATGCTAACTTCAAATTTATAAAATCCTTTCTATTTAATTTTAAGTTAATTAAATTTTACTAACTTGAGAAGACGGTTGATTAACTCTGGACTAGCTACAAGGCCAAGTATAGTTGTATCCTTTCCACATCTAATTCCAAGACAATACCTTCTATCGTCATGAATCCTACAATATATTGTTTATACATATATAATGCAGCTTAAGTAGTAAAAGATCATTTGAAATAACTGGTGGATAACATGAACACCCTACCAATAATATGAGGACTATTTTAGCAAAGCATTTCATTTTACTATAAAAATTAACACACGCAACGTGCGGGTTAGCGACTAATAATAGTAATAATTAAAAAAAAAAAAAAAACTTTTGAAGTCCGGCGGCTAGACTTGTCTACAAATGCTAAGTGAACCTTTCTTCTCTTCAATTCTATCTCCAACTTCTTTTCCCCTCTTTCAATTTATATCACTTCTCTTTTTCAATCATTCTCATTTTCAACATTCAAAAACTTCCTTACGTTTTTGCAAATTTTCCATCTAACAATTTCCTGTGTTTTCTTTGATTAGTGCAATGATCACTTTATATATCATGACCTCATAAAGGATGAAACATATGTTTTATTAGACAAATACATTGAAGCATATTCCATTATTAACATTTACATTATTGCTTGACTCTAAGATACTGAAACACATGATTCTTAAAAAGAAAAAAAAAAAAAAAAGATATTGAAAGATGAAACACATCATGCTTCCCAAGTCTCTATGCAGATCATGGTACTCACAACAAGCTTATAAATGGTTGCTTGCTAAACAGATAATAGTAACTCCAACAAGCTTAATCTGATATCCTAAAATGAGAAATTTGGAGATTTTCAACATTAAGTTTTTGGAAATTACTGCGCCTTCTGCTAGCTGTAAACTTGCCCCAATTGTATGCCCTATACTTAGCAGAGTTTTGCTCGTTTGTTAGCTCCTCTAAGGGCTTAATCATGGTGTAGTGTGCCGGGTTGAAGAAAAATGGAAAAGAGAACCTTTCTTTCTCTGGGTTCACCATGGCTCTGTGCTCCACACTCTCATACTTGTCATTACTCCAAACCTGAAAATTTTCCATTCTTTGAGTGAAACTGGCCAACGATAAAAGTCTCCAACTACAACGAATTCCAATATTGGCAAAGCGTTTTAATTAGACTAGTAATTATATCAATATGTTTTTGATACATACATTCATAGATGGACAACATAGAGAAAAAATTGACAGGCTAACATTATTCATATACTTATTCTTTTTTTGGCTAATTAGTAAATGGTACTTGAAATCAAGTTTGGCTTATATATATATATATATATATATATAAGATTTGTTCTTACCAGAGTTAGTTTGAAGATTTGAAAATTTTACCTGAATAATGTCACCAACATTGACAATATAAGCATCTGGGGTGGGTTTGACCCGAATCCACTCTCCATCTTTCCGCTTCACTTCCAATCCTCCAACATCATCTTGAGCAAGGATGGTTAAGGCACCAGGATCCTTGTGCCGACCGACACCAAGTGCTAACTCAGGGGTAGGGCAAGGTGGATAGTGATTTAGTCGAATGTAGCTGTTGTGATCTTTGAAGAAGCTGTGGAACCTATCTGCTGGCAAGCCTAGGGACAGAGCTATAAGTTCGAATAACTTGCGAGCTAGTTTTACCATCTCTTGACCATAGTCTTGGCATGTCTGCCTGTTTAGTTGTCAAAGGAGCTCATCAGATCACATAGATTAAACTCTTGAATTGGGCTTCAAACTAGATCATAATTCTTGACAGATTAATCCCAAATTTTCTAATTCAATTAAAAAGGGTCCTCCCAAATAAAAGTTATGAAGACACATTCATATGTTACTAACATGACCTTGGATGACTAGTTAATAAAAAGTACCATTATCTCCCACAACCATTATGTGTGCTGTGATTTATAAGAATTAGGATGCAACTTTTTTTGATAAATTCAATGTTATGACAAGGGAGAGGGATTTGAACACTGGATGTGCCACTTGACTTACAAGACTCTTGGCAAGTATTAGAACACAATAGTCCTATAATAATAGAACATTAAGCATATCTCTCTCTGTTCTCCCTCTTTTACATGGTTTCTCATACATCCACAGATGCATGAACTTTACAGTTTTGTCATCAAATTGATATTGGCTAAAGTTAAGATTTAGATGATCCACATATTAATCCATAATAACTATTAGTAAATAATAATCATTCAAATTTAATTGTGAATTTACAAAAAAATATTTCCATATTTTATTAAACTTAATTTACCTTAATTCAGGCGGGTACTCAGGCCACTGATTATATAATTCAGTGATTTCCTTGTCATCAGGATCAGGCGAGGCAGGGATTAAAGCAGGTTCCTCTACGGCAATATCAAACACCTCCTTCCAGTCCCTAACATTCTTAGTATGCTCAGTGTCAAAATAACCCAACACTAACTTCTCAGTTCTCCTCACCTTCCTCTTCTCCTCTAAACTCTGCTCAAAGAATTTCCTCGTGACACCATCAATCTTCTGTCGCTTCTCTGAAGGCACCCCATGGTTGATCACCTGGAAGAACCCCCACTCCTTGCATGCTTTGCCTACCTCCTTAACAAGGCTTTCAATGGCAGAAACATTGTTGGAGGAGTGTAATGGAGCAAGATCAATTAGTGGGAAGCCTTCCCCTTCGATGTAGGAGATTCTTGGCCTGTGTTCAGGTTCTTGGATGAAAGCTGGATCAACTTCTCCCATGGTAATTGGTTTTAATTTCTGTGTGTTTTGTAAGATGTGGTGTGGTGCTTTTTATAGTGACTGTTTTTTTCTGTTTTTCTAAGGGCGTGACGTTTGTGCTTGCATGGCTGAGTTGTTTTGTCCTATCTTCTATGAGGGGATATTTGGTTAATTTGGTACTAGGAATGAGTTAAGCATTTGTATGCTTGCTATTTTTTCTAAGGGTGTGACGTTTGTGCTTGCATATCTGAGTTTTGTTCTGTGCGGGAAGTTTTGGCAGTCAACATTAGAGCATTACACCGAAAAGAATAATATTCAAAGATATATAACTATGAACAAAATTTCACTTCAAATTCTTTATATGTCTTTTCATTGCATTTTGTTTATGTTTTTAATATTCATGTCAAATTTCGTTTTAATTAGATGTTATGTACTATTTGATCAATAAACTTATTTTTTTATGCATAATTTTATACCACAAAATACTTAAAATTTAAACATATGATTGATGACATGACAATTGATCTTTGATCTTCTTGAGCAAATGACATAATAATTAATCTTTAATCTCCTTGTAATTTTGCTTGCAGGATATAATAAGAACATACAATTCAAAGGTTAAAATTTTTAAAATTCACATTCAATAAAAAAAATATAAAAGAGTTTGGAGAGAAATATTTTCCTTAAAAGGATATATAGTACTCATTTTCACATGCTTTACCAACAGGACATTTCTATATAATAACAATAATAATAATCTAATAAAATTTCTCTAGTATTGAATTAGCGATTAAGTTTGTTAGGTATACACAGTAAGTGAAAGTCTCACATGAAATTTAAAAAAAGAATTTAAAAATTATAATTAAGTCCTTTGTAAACTCAACTTTTTAATATAATTACTAGACATCGTAAATTAAGACCTTTTATACCTATACAGGATAAAAAAGAGATTCAGAGTTTCATTTTTGAATTTCTTATTAGTAAATAGAGGAAAATGGTTGGGAAAATTTACTAGGCAAGCGGATTTCTATTCATCTTTGTATCAAACACAATCCACATAAGTTGTCTCATATATGTTGGAGAAAATTATATTCTAAACCCAATAGTTTAGGGGTGTGGTAACAAATCAAACCTTATAACTTGAAAAGTGACAATGATTCTAATAAAAAGAAGAAGAAAAGTGGCGATGATTATTTTTAAATTTATATATTGATTATAATTCATTCAAAACATCAATGATTATTTTAAAATTTATTGACAAAAAGTGGAATTTGATAATAGGTTCTTTATTCGATGATGTGGAATCTTATCAATTGAGCAAATAGGAGATTCTTGGCCTGTGTTCGGGTTCTTGGATGAAAGCTGGGTCAACCTCTCCTATGATTGGTGATTAGTGATTTTTGCTTGTGCAAAGAGATGGTTTTCCTTTGTCCTTAGAGAGAGATTGAGTTTGATGTACATTGAACTTGGACGTGATTTTGTTAGTGCGAAGAGACGGTTTTCTTCATTACAGATGGAAATGTTGTGACTAGGGACAAACCAAGCGTGCGTAGACACGAAGGCAATGACAAAATATAGCCACCTAGAATGTATATCCTATTATCATGAATGTAAATTACATTCATGGTCATTTTTTTTTTTTTTTTTTTTTGAGAAAAACATTCATGGTCATTGATTCTCATACATACTCGATCTTTTGTAAATCATTCCCACCTATCACTCGTTTTATGTTTTAAATATTAACATTATTAGTTGCAAATCTATGTGATGTGTGGAAATATGCAATTATTTTGTAATATGGTATAATATATGATTTATTCTCTAAAATGTACTAGAGATAATTTGTTCTCCTTAAAAGTTGAACTATTTCTAAAATTATTTTTCATTTCTCAATTTTTACAAATATATCATTCTACTATATTTTGATTTTTTTTGAAAAACTTAGGTGCATTTGATTGATATTATTCCATTATTTTTGTTTAGAGTAGAAGATAGAAATACTGTTCTTTTTTCAAGTGATCTATATTATTCAAGTTTTTGTATAGTGTGTTATGGTTTTTTTTTTTTTTTTTCTACAACTAAAATTTTTAAGTTCCAAACTTAATTATTTGAATTTCTCATTCTTTTAAGAAGATTATCATGACAACCAAACCTCATCACAAATCTACAATTGATATTACTCAAATAATTTATAAACACGTTCAAATACATAATCTTGTAGATTGTATTTTGATATAAACTCAAATTCTTACTTCTGAAATATCTAAAAATTAACTCAAACCAAAACTATAAGAGAGATAGAGAGTACATGTGATAAATAACTCAAAAAAAAAAAAAACACCACCAAAGTGTATCATTCAAAAGTAGAGACACAAAAAATAAAACAAAAAATCCATCAATCTAAAGTAGAGTTGTAAGAAATAATTAACAAGAGAGAGAGAGAGAGAGAGTAATCACCTTTTTTGGAAGAGAATGTGAGACAAATAACAAAATTATATAAAAGAAGATGAGTAGAAGAATATTTCTAGAAATACAAATTATTCAAGACAAGCTATGTAATAGAATAACATTAAATCATTCTGTAATTTCATCGGATAACATGTAACAAACAAAGAAAATAAAATAAAAAAGATAAAAAATTAGAATATAACCAAATCATATCAACCTAAAGTAGAGTTAAACATAAAAATTCATCAATCTAAATTAGAGGTGTAATAAAGAATTAAAAATATACCAAAAGAAAGAATGTAGATACACACACACACAGAGAGAGAGAGAGAGTATTCACATTTTTGTGTGAGAAAAATATGGATTGAATGGAAGAGAAAATAACAAATTTTTATAGTTAAAAAAATGGGGAAAAGAAGAGTCAAAATAAAAAGGAAGATAAAGAGATGGAGAAATTGTAAGGTTAAGGTATAGAGTAGTGGGGAGATAAAAAGGTAGAAGTAAGGAAATGTTGGAGAAGGAGTAATTGTAAGGTGGGAAATTAATAAGGAGAAAAATAATTAAAAAGGAGAAAGAAAATATTGAAAATAAGCTACTGATGTGGCTCAACAGGAGTGCAGCAATGTTAAATGCTATGATTCAACTTTTAGATATAAATACATAGATGCGTACAAATTACTAAAAACCTTATAACTTAACAAACATCTCTTGGTATAAATATCCATTTTCCTGTTGTAAAATTAAAAAAAAAAAAAGAAAGAACAACATCATGCTTAAATTAGGGATGATAATATTTGACGTGGCCTCCAAATATGATACGAAGTTAGCAAGTTAAGGTGTTTAGGTTTAACAAGTTTGTGTTATATTTGGATCGACACGAATTGATCCGTTTAATAAACCAATCAATTCGAATTTGACATGTAAAACCCATTTGAACCCAATTCATTTAATTGAAGGTCAATTTTACCAATTTACCCTTCCAAATTTATGTTTGTAATTATATTTTAATTATTGTTAACTTTGTGGAATCTAGTTGCATATTATACATTCTATAAAATATTTAAATTGCTAATAGGTTATTTGTGTTAGGTAAACGTGTTAACTTGACTACTTGACTTATATATTTATCAAATGGGTCATGTCAAGTTGTATCGAACTTAGTGTGAGTCTTTTATTAAATGGGTCATGCGAGTTGTGTTGTGTCAACCTGTTTAATAAACATATCTTGTTAGGGTCAATGGATCCTAACATGATTAATAAACATGTTGTGTTTGTATTGACCTATATAGTCGAATACTCATAAGTCAATATGACATGAACAAGACACATAAACATGAATTATCATCCTTACATCCACATTTGTTAGTATAGAGTGTACATGTAAGATTAGAGCGGTTTTTGCTTAATTGACCAAATACCATTAAGTAGTATTTCAAAACTTATATAATAAAATAGCATTTTTTATTATATAAAATTCGACTCTTCAAGTGTCCAATTCCACTTGAATTTTGACTTCTCAAGAGGAGAGTTTTAGGCCACATTTGCAATTGAAGTGGCTGTTTTAAAAACTGGTTAACCTAGATCTCGATTCTTTTAGAGTTGAGTGCACTAATAATTATAATAATTAAAAAATAAAAAGCTTTCGAAGTCCGGCGGCTAGACTTGTCTACAATGGCTAAGTGAACCTTTCTTCTCTTCAATTCTAGGAGAAATTACAGTAAACCCACCTGTGGTTTGGCTCGTTTTCACTTTGCCTACCCATGGTTTAAAACTTAACACTTTGCCCACCTAAACTTCAATCAGATTGCTCTCCGTTACCCACCTCACCCTCAAACATTAGAAAAACACCATTTTATTAAAAATCAAAACATAACATGGATCAAAAACACGAACCATTGAATCTTTTCCTCACGAGCCCTAGAAACACGAAAAAACCCCATTATGCATCTGATATTGAAATCATGCTGCAAGTATAAACCTAGATGAGCAATGGGTTGTTCGAGGGACTAAAATCCTGGTAAGAAATCAGTCACTGTTTGGGTTTTTAATTTGGGCTTGTGATTGTTTTATAATTTTTTGAGTAATCAGTCAATGGTCAATGTTACATGTAACAGAATGAGAATATTGGATGTGTTTGTTAATGTTTATGAAAAATGTAACCACTTGTTGTTTGGATTTGTGTTTGTTTATGGGCTTTTTGTCTGTCGTGGTCATTGTGTCTCACAGTAGACCCAAGCTTCTATTGTGTTTAAATTTTAGTTTTTGGATATGCTTATTAGTAAAACAGAAACAAAAGCAAAGCAGAAAATGTAGTCCCTCTGATGTGTGTGTTGCATCCTAAAAGTAAAACAGAAACATACAAGTGTTTATTCTTTATGTGCCTGTTGTTTACAATTCTTTAATTGTTAATTGTGTACATGTCAAATGATAATTTGTTATTGTAGATGGATGATAAGGAAGTGAAATTCGAGGTTCATTATGGGGGTACTTTTCTGTGAAACCTAAGTTGAAATAGTGTATAGGGATCCTGATAGGCTTGGTTATTTTGAAATAGAAGGTATATGTGAGGAATTGGGGATTGATGAACCGTCTAGGGTTCATTATTTAGCTCCTGAGGGCTACTTGGAGTAAGACTTGAGGTTGATAGAAGATGATAAAGATGTGGTGTCCATATGTAAGCTTAATGAGGGAGGGCCAAGAGACACCATCATACTGTATGTGGAGAGTGGTCATACTCCACTTGCAGTTGAAGTTCCTGATGGGGTTGGTCAAAGGGTTGGTGCAGGGGCTGTAGGGGTTGGTCCAGGAGGTGGTACAGGAGCTGCTACAGGGGGTGCAGGGGTTGGTGTAAGGGCTGATACAGGGGGTGATGCTAGTGTGGGGGTAAAGTAGAAGTTTGATTGGTTGAATGAAGGTCTGGAAGGAGAAGACTTTGGTGATGATATTTTTGGTGAGTTTTCTCCACCTCACACAGTTCCATCTGAGCCTAACACTATTCCACCTTAACCAACCACTAATACATCTCAGCCAAACACTAATACACCTCAGTTAAGCAATGTTCTACATCCAAACATAGATATAGATGAAGAGTGGGCTGAACCAGCTTTAGAGGATGATATTGCAAGTGTGGATGGTTCTAATGATGAGCAAAGGCCTGTCAACCTAGAATTCAATAAGAGGACTGATATGACAAATGTTCAGTTGGTAAAAGGGATGAAATTTCCAAACTCCAAGGTTTTTAGGAAGGCTTTGAGGGAGTATGTGATTCAGCATTACATTGATATCAAGTGGAAGTTGAATGAGAAGAAGAAGATTTTTGTACATTGTAAGAACAATTGTGGATGGAGGTGTTATGCCTTAATGGTGACTGGAGAGCGCACATTTGAGATCAAGACACTTAATCCTAAGTGTACATGCCCCCTAACATTTCAAAATGGGCAAGTTACATCATCCTATATGGCAAATAGGTATTTGGAGGATTTTAGTAAGAATTCTAACTGGGAGGTCTCAGGTGTTAAGCACCATGTGATGTAGCAGATTTCTGTTGATTTAAGTCTTAGTCAGGTGTATAGATCAACGAAGGCAGCTAGGGGTTTGATCACTAAGAATGAAGAGGCTCAGTATGACCTATTTAGAGATTATGCAGAAATGATAAGGAGGACAGATGTAGGAAGCAAGGTGATAATGCAAATAGAGATGGAAAATAAGAATGTAGAACTCAAATATAAAAGGATGTATATTAGGTACAATGCTTAGAAAGTTGGCTTTCTAGGTGGTTGTAAACCCTTTGTTGGGCTAGATGGATGCCACTTGAAGGGTAGGTTTGGTGGGCAATTATTGTTTGCCACCGCCAATGATGGAAATGAAAACATATTCCCAGTGGTAATGGTTTTGGTTGAGCAAGAGAACAAGGACAACTGGATTTGGTTCTTGAAGCAGTTTGTAGATGACATTAGTAGGCTAGAAGATCTCAATCTAGTATTTATCAATGACAGGCAGAAGGTATTATCATTTAGCCCATGTTTATAACTTCATTACTTGCTTACTTGAATGCTTACTTGCATAGTTGCTTACTTGAATTCTTACATGCTTACTTACTGACATTGAATGCTTACTTGCTTACTTGATTACAGGGCCTTCTACCTACAATGGAGACTTTATTCCCAACTGTAGAGCGTAGGTATTGTATGAAGCACATATACAACAACTTTAAGGTTAACCACAAGGACATGAAGTTAAAGAGTGTATTGTGGAGGTGTGTTGGCATAACATCAGTCAGGGAATTTGAGAGGGTGCTGGAGCATCTTAAGAGTTTGGATGAAGAAGTTTGGAAGTACCAATATAGAGCTTGCATAGTGGACCAGATCCCACTTTTCTCTAAGGGCTTTGATAGATTGTCTAGTAAACAATCTGAGTGAGAGTTTTAACTCTATGATTGTGAAGGCTAGAGACAAGCCAATATTATCAATGCTGGAGTAGATTAGAGTTAGGCTTGTAGGTAGATTGTATATAAAGAAGATTGGCATAGAAAAGTATGGTGGCAAGTTGTGTCCAAGCATACAGGACAAGTTGGAGAAGTTGAAATTAGAGTTTAAGAACTTTTGTGCAATGCGATCTGGGAGGTTTGTGTATGAGATTGACAATAAAAGGGAAAGACATGTTGTGGACTTGGTAGAGAGGACATGCAGTTGTAGAGTATGGGACTTGACAAAAATCCCTTGCAAGCATGGAGTTGCAGCCATTTTTGTGAATCGTGAGAAACCAGAGGATTACACCCATCCATGCTACTACAAGGATGCTTTTATGGAGACATACAAAACACCCATACCTCCCATGCCTAGCCAGTCTGAGTGCATCTCAAGTGGCCAACCCAAGCCTGTTGCACCTACTATCTATAAGCCATAGGCAGGCCATCCATAAAGAGGAAGAGAGATGCTTATGAGCCAAAGAACCCTTATAGGGCGTCTAGAGTAAACAAGCCAGTGAGTTGTGGAAGGTGTCAAAAGGAAGGGCACAATGCAAGGGGATGCAAGGCCAATGTCACTGGTGAGACATCATAGGAGAGGAGGAAGAGATTGTGAAAAGAGAAATCTGTAAGTTTTTACAATTTTTTTTTTATTATATGTAAAATGCCAATAACTGACATGTAAACATGCTCATATTTGGTTATAGGCAAGTGGAAGGCCTTTTACTTGCAGACAAGGATCCTAGGCCCCATCTTCATCACAGGCCCAATCCTCGTCTTAGGTCCAATCTGCATCCCAAGCCCCATCCTCATCTTAACCCTTAGCATCATCTCAACCCCCACCAACACATTAGCCTTACAATATGGCCTTATCCAACTAGATAGCAAGGTCACAGCCACCAGTTCAGACTCCATGGTCACAACAACCAAGTCAATGGTACTCTTTACACTTCAGGTACACTGTTAGAGGAGCTCCTTGGTTCTTTTCAAGTTAACCAGCACCACACACCCCTACAAAAACAGGGGAAACTAAAGCAACATCATCACAAGTAATGTAGTTTTATGTTTGATGTTTTATTTATAAAACTATGATACTTGTAGCTAAAATGTGAATTCTTGCACTTTGTAGCCTACAAGACCACCTACTACCAGAAGGGGTAATGCAGCTAGGACACAAAAATATAAAACATGAGGTTGAAAGGCCAGCTGTGGTGGGTAAAGACAGGGGCAAGGGCAATAAATGAAGCCTATGTCAAGATACTTTTGTTGCTATCTATATGTAGTGTTAGGGCAATATGGTTTTGTGTTATGTACTGTTAGGATTATATGTAATTTGTAGACAATGGCAGGGCAGACCCTTTGTTGATTATATATGCTGTTAAAACATTGTTGGGATTTATTTGTATTTTTGTAAGTTTTGTAAACAAGGGCAAGTGTAATTGTTTTGGTTGTTGTTGTACCAAATGCCTTATATTTACTGGTGGTTGATAAAAGACTATTCAATGCCACCTTAAATGTGTATACAATTTCTCAACTTAATGGCATGTGTTCAAAATTATTAATTTGACTAGTTGTTGTCATGTGGTTGATTATTGCAGTTGAACATATATTGGTTTGTTTATGTGTGTATGTATTGAATATAGTAGTCAACTTTGAATACAGCAAGTGTATGTGTTGAATGGCAGGTTTATGTGTGCATTTGTTAGAGTATCTTATGTGTTGAATAGCAGGTTTATTTGTGCATTTGTTGTCTTTTCTTGCAAGTTGACAGATAATTGTCATGCACTTTAAACTTTAAACAATTCACTTTTAATACAATTATCTTCACACAATGCACTTTATGCACAAACCAACACAGCTCACAGCATTCAACAAAACACCAACAGCTCATAGCTCACAAGTTGCCAATTCACTTTAAACAAAAACACCAACAACATCTAACATAAATAACACTTTATCTTTAAAAAGCTTATATTATTAAGTGGCTTTAAGCTAACAGCATCTACCATCTTACATAGTTCTATTACAATATAATTGAAGACCTGCTTATACATTACAACCCACCATGCAGACTCAATCTCATCATTACAACATTCTCACTTGAGCCAAAACATGAAAACAACATAACCAAAAAAAAAAAAAAAACAATGACAGAATTAGTGCAATTCTACACTTTCTCTCTTGTTCTAAAGCTCTCATTGCTATCTCCTTGGCTTTAATAGAGGAAGCTCAAAACTTTCTCTCCCTCTCAGTGGCTTTCGCGGCCCTTTTTGAGCAATTTCTGCCATTTGGGTAACTTTTGCTGCTGTCTGAGTAGCTGCTCTTTCCTTTTCATTTGCAAGTTACAGCTCAGTCTGTAGTAAATCTAGCTTTTATTGCACCAAATGGGCAGCTTCATTCCCATGCATATAAGTGGGATTATTAATCCATTGAAAGAAAGGGCACTTAGGACCAACTTATTCATAAATTGAATTGAACACGTCACGTTCCAAACTCACTTGAGTCAACTAGATTAAGTAAAAACTTTACTTACCTTATATTGGCTACAACTCAGAAACTTCTCCCAAAATTATCCATTGTTAGACTTGTTTTTAGCACACAAGTCTCATATGTACACATTTGCCCACTTGAACTTGAGTAATTTCCACTCAAAGAAGACATTGCTTATCAACTTCGTGTGAATTAGATTTCTTGTGAATCAAAGTTATCATCAAAAGTTGAAACCCCAACCCACATAAAGCAAAAATTTTATAACTAGTGATGATCTATCTTCGAATATCCAATGCCTCAAGACAACCCAAAGTCAGAACCTCACCCTGACATGAAAGTGTCATGCACCACGACCAGAAAAATCAAAACCCTAGCTCAATACAAGGGTTTTTTCGTGTTTCTAGGGCTCGTGAGGAAAAGATTCAATGGTTCGTGTTTTTTATCCATGTTATGTTCTGATTTTTAATAAAAGGGTGTTTTTCTAATGTTTGAGGGTGAGGTGGGTAATGGACAGCAAACAGATTGAAGTTTAGGTAGGCAAAGTGTTAAGTTTTAAACTACAGATAGGCAAAGTGAAAATGGGCCAAACCACAGGTAGATTTACTGTAATTTCCCCTCAATTCTATGTCCAAGTTCTTTTCCCCTCTTTCAATTTATATAATTTTTTTTTTCAATCATTCTCATTTTCAACATCCAAAAACTTCCCTACATTTTTGCAAATTTTCTGTCTAAAATTTTCCTGTGTTTTCTTGGATTAGTGCAATGATTACTTTATATATTAGATCTCATAAAGGATAAAACATATGTTTTATTAGGAAAATACATTGAAGATATTCCATTATTAACATTTGCAGTATTGCTTGACTCTAAGATATTGAAACAAATGATTCAAAGAAAAAAAAAAAAAGAAAAGAAAAGAAAAGAAACAAAGAAAAGATATTGAAAGTTGAAACACATCATGCTTCCCAAGTCTCTATACAGATCATGGTACTCACAACAAGCTTAAAAATGATTGCTTGCTAAGCAGATAGTAGTACCTCCAACAAGCTTAATATGATATCCTAAAATGAGAAATTTGGAGATTTTCAACATTAGGATTTGTGAAATTACTACGTCCTTTGCTAGCCCCTTAAACTTGCCCCAATTGTATGCCTTATATTTAGCAGGGTTTTGCTCGTTTGTCATCTCCTCAAAGGGCTTAATCATGGTGTAGTGTGCTGGGTTGAAGAAAAATGGAATGGAGAACCTTTCCCTCTCTGGGTTCACCATTGCCCTGTGCTCCACACTCTTATACTTGTCATTACTCCAAACCTAATAATTTTTCCATTCTTTGAGTGAAATTGGCCAACAATAAAAGTCTCCAAGTACATAAAAATTCCAACATTGGCAAAGTATTTTAATTAGACTAGTAATATGTTTTTGATACATACATGCATATATGGACAACATAGAGAAAAAATTGATATACTAACATTATTCATGTACTTTTTTTTTAGTTGCTAAATAGTAAATGGCACTTGAAAGCAAGTTTGGCTATTAAAAAAAAAAAAAAAAAACGATTTGTTGATGTAGCAGAAGCTTGAAGAAAGCACACACGATACTTTCTTTGATGAACAAAAACTAAACTGTTAGTTTCTATGTAATAAATCTTGAATCCACAAGGTGATAGGGTTCTGGAATCCACCAGAGAGAAATAGACAATCTGTATTTTTATAAATCTCAAAACTAAATTGCCTTTGGAGGCTACAGTGCGTTTAAATTGTAAAAAAAAAAAAAAAACCTAAGGTAGCTACAAAAGCATGTAAAACTCTAATTTGACTAAACAACATTAAAAATACCTAAAAAGAAGGAAATAAATGCCCTAAACCTAAAATAACAAAAATTACATAAAAACACAGTATATAAAAATTACATAAATTATTTTGAATAAGGGGTTTCTTGAACCCACAGGGTGATAGGGTTTTGGAATCCACTAGATAAAAATAAACAGTCTGTATTTTCATAAATCTAAAAACTAAATAGCCTTTGGAGGCTACAATGCGTTTAAATAGTAAAAACAAAACCTAAGGCAGCTATAAAAACATATAAAACTCTAATTTGACTAAACAACATTAAAAGCACCTAAAAAGAAGGAAATAAATACCCTAAACCTAAAATAACGAAAATTACATAAAAATACAATATATAAAAATTACAGAAATTATTTTGAATATTCTGTCCAACATCAGACCCCTCCACTTGAAACAAACTCATCCTTGAATTGATGGTTGAAATTTGAAATCTTCCATGCAAGAGAACAAATAATTTGAATACTTCATCTTCCTTGTCTTCTTGCCAAATTTGAAAGTCATCAATTGAGCAATTTGAACATGTTGTCCCTTAATCTTCATGCAATTGACAATATTCACCAAATAAGAGTCAATAATCAAATTAAATCTTTCCACCCTAATAAAATCAATAAATTTTTTTCAATATCTCCCACTAAAATAATAGGAGCTTGAACATTGAAATTAACTTGACTTCATTGAGAACATTGACAACTTCCTCTATAATTTATTCTTTATCTATACTAGGACCTTTGATAATCTCCTCCACATTAATCTTGATTTCAGGATCTTTTTCTATAATAAGGTCTTCAGTAATTTCCTCAGAAGTCTTTATATTTTCTTCTTTGACTTTTATATATTCTTCAAGAAAAGTATTTTTTTTCAACATGCAATTCTTCCCTTAATGGTGAAATATATGACTTTTCAAAATAATTCAAGTGTGAACTTCTTGGCCAATAATGATGATCTTGTTTTGAATACGACAAAATTTCATCACAATCCAAAAGTTAAAATTTGATAGCAAGCATCTTTTTAATCCTTGACCATGAACGAATTTTGTGTTGACCTTGTCAGGTTCTATCGGATTGTACTCATTCCCACCAAAGTAAGGTATACTCACTAAGTTTATACAAAATAAGTCCAACTTTTCTCTCATAAGAAATATTCTCAAAGTCAAATAAATCATCTAGATCGAGTAACCAATCAAGAAAATCTTCTTTTAAAAAATAATCATTAAAACTTGCAATTCTCTTATAAGGCCTATATGAAATTTGCTTACCAATAGGTTGCTCGTGAGTTACATCTCTGCTCCAGTTATCCCTATTTTTTCCATTCTTCAATGGCACTATCCTAGCATAGATGTTTGTGAGTGCTTGTTGCACGTCATGTAATGCTTGCTAAGTTATTCGTCATTATTGTGGTTTTAGTTATTGTCTCGCCGGTTAGAAATCAAACCAGGGTAAGTCAAGGCTCTAATACCAATTGATATTGCAGAAGCTTAAAGAAAGCACACACGATACTCTATTTGATGGACAGAAATTAAACTGTTAGTTTCTGGGTGGTAAATCTCGAATCCACAAGGGTTTCTTAAATCCACAAGGTGATAAACTGGAATCCACTAGAGAAAAGTTTAAGAAAACTCTGTAATATTATTAATAATAGTTTGATAACTGAATTGCTTTTGGAGGCTACAATGTTTTTAAATAGTAAAAAGAAAACCTAAGGTAACTAGAAACCCTAAGGCGGCTACGAAAGCATACAAAACCCTAATTTGACTAAAAAACATGAAAGCACCTAAAAAGAAGGAAATAAATGCCCTAAACCTAAAATAAAGAAAATTACATAAAAATACCAAATATAAAAATTACAAAAACTAATTTGAATATTCTATCCTACATCATTTGTACTTTGAAAGCTCGGAAATGTGTCGAAAACACACGAGCGGTTTAGACCCCCAATTTAAAGTTACGGCTTGGTTAATTTTACACTAACTTAATACTAATTGCGGAATAGTGTAAACACAAGCGTATAAGCAAGACAACTACTCTAATCCATATTTAAAGCAACACAGCAGTAAAAATGAAATGAACAAGAGTAGGGAAGAGAGATGCAAACACAGATAACACTGAGACGTGTTATTTAAGAGGAAACTAAAGAACTCAGCGAAAAACCTCTCCCCCGCCCTCAAAGTGGAAATTGATCTACTAGACAATCAGTTGGGATACATAGGTTAGCAAGAGACCCTCCAAGCCTAATCTACCCGATATACCTAAGCCCTCCAAGCTTCTACTCTAATAAGGCTTCTCGGAATCATGTCTTGTCTTAGTTCTACGGATCCCGCAATAAGCTCCATGTTGCATCTGCCATAATCGGCTTCTTCTAGTGCTTCCCAATAACACCAAAACGTCACTTCACACTCTGAAAGGGTATGGTAAGTGTTTAGGCTATCAATCTCTCAATGGTATGGAAATGGAGAGGTAGGAAATGAGGAAATTCCCAAAACAAATGTGTAGAGGATTGTAGGTATGACAATCTCTAACTCTCAAGGTATTTTGCTAGGGTTTTCTCTTAGAGGCTCTCATCTCAATTGTGGGTAATGTGGGTATATATAGTGTGGGTACAGAAAGTGTGACTCAGGCTGGACAGGCTGGCAGAACAGAATGCCTCACGGGTGTCTCGCCGGAAGGCCTTACCTGCGAGATACTCGCGAGACACAGCTGTCTGCACCTAGCCTGACTCTTCGCATTCTAGCATGTGCAGGGCACATGTATCACTTCGCGGGAAGCTAAGTCGCGAGACACCCGCGAGAAATCTTCAGTCTTTAAATGCTTGAGTCTTCACGCACTCTCTTTCTAACACATAACCCTTACAATGAAATCCCACAACAAATACATGGTACAACAGATTAAATATAATTACAATCAAATTTGGCATGGAATATAAGCCAACAAAAACAAATAATTGTAAATAATAACTTTACATACTTACTAGAGTTAGTTTGAAGATTTGAAAATGTTACCAGAATAATGTCATAAAAAGAAAATGTTACTTGAATAATGTCGCCAACATTGACAATATAAGCATCTGGGGTGGGTTTGTCCTAAACCTACTCTCCATCTTTCCACTTCACTTCCAATCCTCTAACATCATCTTAAGCAAGGATGGTTAAGGCACCACCATCCTTGTGCTGACTGACTCCAAGTGCTTACTTAGGGGTTGGGCAAGGTGGATAGTGATTTAGTCGAACGTTGCTATTGTGATCTTTGAAGAAGTTATAGAACCTATCTGCTAGCAAGCCTAGCGACAGAGCAATAAGTTCGAATAACTTGTAAGCTAGTTTTACCATCTCTTGACCACAATCTTGGCATGTTTCCCTGGTCAGTTGTCAAAGGAGCTCATTAGATCACATAGATTGAATCCCTTGATTTGGGTTTCAAACTAGATCATATATAATTCTTAACAAATTAATCTCAAATTTCTAACTTAATTACAGAGGGTTTTCCTAAGAAAAATTTGTAATTTTATTGATAATAGTCTGATAACTGAATTACTTTTGGAGGCTATAATGCGTTTAAATAGTAAAAAGAAAACTCGTGGTGGTTAGAAACCCTAAGGTGGCTATGAAAAGAATATAAAACCATAATTTGACTAAAAAACATTAAAAACACCTAAAATAAGGAAATAAATCACCTAAACCTAAAATAACAAAAATTACATAAAAATACTAAAGTTAAATAATTACAAAAATTAAATATTAAACCGTGTCCAACATCAAACCCCTCCACTTGAAACAAACTCGTCCTTGAGTTGATGGTTGAAATCTAAAATCTTCCACTCTAAATAAACAAATAATTTGAATTCTTTAATGACCTGATCTGGTTTTGAAACTTGAATTCTTAATAAAGTGTAGCATAAAATTTATTCTCATCTACATACCTTCAATTTATTTGCAACATCAATTAAAAAAGACTAATAATAAAATTAAAATTTTCTACTCCAAGAAAATCAAGATATTGTGTAGCCATCTTCAACAAATCAATCGAAACCTAAGGATTGTGAGTTGTGGACTTATCCTTATATTTAACCTTAATTGGATCTTCCACAATATTCTCAACAATTACCATATCTTGATTTCTGTCATTATCCATAATCAGTTTAACCTTCTTTTCTTTGACCTCTTTATCAAGTTTTTGGCAAGTGGTATCTTCAATCTTTAATTTAATAACTTGTTGCAAGTCTTGATCTTTTTTAACCACTTCAAAATTTTCTTTAGAAATAGGCTTCTTCTTCTCAACCCTCAAACCCTTTCCTTTACTTGACACATGGACTTGACTGTGATAATTTTGGTTTTGTGGTTGACCTTCCATGTTTTGAACATATTGCTTTCATATGAATATACAAATTTATAATCAACACTTTTATAATCTAACATATCATAATAGCCATTAGGAAATCATAAATCAATTAATACCCTTTCCATTCTTTGCCAAGAGCGAATTGGATGCTTACCTCGTCGCTTTCTATCGATTTGAATGTCTTCCCACAATTCCTTTGCTTCATCATCCAATTTATTAGATGCAAGCCGCACTTTTTCTTCATTACAAATCTTCCAAAAATTAAAATACTCTTCCAAATGAAGAAGTCAATCAATAAAATCCAACTTACACATATCTCCATCAAAGAATGAAATTTTTTTTGTAGTTAGGAGTGCGTCTTTGAATATATTGATCATTGTTGTTGTGAGATGATTTCCTAGCAAGAAGAGTAGCAATCTTTTGCTCGATTTCATCTATAATTTGCTGACTCTTTTCAAGAAATTGTTGATTCTCATCATGAGCTTCTTTACGAAACTCAAGAAAATCAGCCTTAGTGAAGATTGTGTTGTCGACGTTGTTGTTGTCGCCGTTGTTGTTATGGTGGTCACCGTTTCCCTGGTTAGCCATCAGATCAAGGTAAATCAAGGCTCTGATACCAACAAATGTCGTGGAAGCCTGAAGAAAGCACACACGATGCTCTCTTTGATGGACAGAAACTAAACTATTAGTTTTTAGGTAGTAAACCTCAAATCTACGAAGGGTTCCTTGAATCCACAAGGTGACAAGGTTTTGGAATCCACCAAAGGGAAATAGAAAAAGTCTATATTTTTATAAATCTAAAAACTGAATTGCTTTTGGAGGCTACAATGCGTTTAAATAGTAAAAATAAAACCTAGGGCAACTAAAAACCCAAAGGTGGCTACGAAAGCATATAAAACCCTAATTTGACTAAACAACATTAAAAGTACCTAAAAAGAAGAAAATAAATGCCTTGAACCTATAATGAAAATTACATATATAACTATGAACAAAATTTCACTTCAAATTCTTTATATACCTTTTCATTGAATGTGATATTGAAAATTTAACCGTTGGATTCATTTTCTTTATGTTCTTAATATTTATGTCAAATTTCATTCAAATTAGATGTTATTTACTATTTGAACAATAAACTTATTTTTTATACATAATTTTATACCACAAAATACTTGAAATTTAAATATATAATTGATGACATAACAGTTGATCTTTGATTTTCTTGAGCAAATGACATAATAGTTAATCTTTAATCTTCTTGTAATTTTGCTTGCAGGATATAATAAGAACATGCAATTCAACAATTAAAATTTTCAAAATTCACATCCAATAAAAAAATATAAAAGAGTTTGAAGAGAAATATTTTCCTTAAAAAGATATATAGCACTCCATTGTCCCATGCTTTCCCAACAAGGACATTTTTATATTATAACAACAACAACAACAACAACAACAACAATGATAATAATAAAACTTCTATAGTATTGAATTGGTGATTAAGTTTGTTAGGTATACACAGTCAGTGAAAATATCACATGAAATATAAAAAAAGAATTTAAAAATTATAATTAAGTCCTTTGTAAACTCAACTTTTTAATATAATCACTACACATCGTACATTAAGACCTTTTATACCTATACAAGAAAAAAAAAAAAAAAAAAAAGATTCAGAGTTTCATTTTTGCATTTCTTACTAGTAAATAGAGGTAAAGGGTTGGGAAAATTTACTAGGGCAAGCGGATTTCTATTCTGCTTTGTATCAAACGCAATCCACATAGGCTGTTTCATATATATTGGAGAAAATTATATTCTAAACCCAATAGTTTAGGGGTGTAGTAACAAATCAAACCTTATAACTTGAAAAGTGAAAATGATTCTCCCAAAAAAGAAGAAGAAAAGTGATGATGATTATTTTTAAATTTATATATTGATTATAATCTATTCAAAATACCTAGGATCACACAATTGTACACAACTCACCACATGATGAGTTTTGAGTGGTAGAGGTGCGAACCCACCATTATATTTTTATCATTCACAACTTGCCACGTGGCGAGCTGTGGCCAAACTTATAAACAATTATATAGTTCTAGCATTGCTTATAAAAATTGGGGAAAAACAAACGGTGGGTTTATGACTAAAGTTTTATTTACTCCTTTGCTATATGAAAATGTATTAAGCCTTATTTAACATTTGGGGATTAATTAAATGATAATTTTTTGAGAAAAGGTTAGAATCAAATAATTGATAATTTGATGACTCCGTTATTGCATTATTTTAGTGATAACTGTGATATCAATTATTCAAGTTAGCATCCTTCTCTATCCCAAAAAAAATTGGTAGCATTGCTTAGTGTGTAGCTCGGGATAAGAATAAGTTTGTATTAATTAATCATATCCAAATATAAATTAAAAATAATGCATAAGCTCCAAAATTTCAATGAGATATTCCCTTTTCAGCGAAATTTCTCTCCAAGGGGCATGAAAAACTGACACAACATATGTCCACAAAAGTTTCTTTGCGCTCAATAGTATATTATATTATATAATTAGTGGACAATGTTTAACTATAGAATTAGTTGTAGTTTAAAACTACAACTTCCTTTTAAAAAAAATTAATATTATTACATATTTTGAAAATTTAACCATTAGATTATATGTTTTTTATGATTTTAATATACATTGTGCTAATCAGATATTATTTACTATATGATCTATAAACTTATATTTTATGTATAATTTTAAACAACGAAAAACTTATAATTTAAACAATTTATTGATGACATAGCTATTGATCTATAATTTTTTAGAATTTTTGCAAGTATGAAAGATATAAGAAGAAAATGTAATCTAATGGTGGATTTGTCAAAATTCACCTCCAATAAAAATATATTGAGTAAGACTACAATCAATCTTATAGCTAAATTTTGTCATTTATCTTATTTGATTTATTTATTATACAGAGCCTTGGCCCAGCCACAAAATTAACTTATTTTATAGTGATAGTTCTATTCGAAAATCCACATTACATGTGAAATAATGCATCAATCGATCATTTTCATTCAACAAGAACCAAAAAGAAAAATTGAGGATGAATCTTTTATTGCATAAGATTTATAAAAAGAAAATATTGTTTGCATAATATTGGAAGATAGATATTTTATTGAGAAATATAACAACAGATATCCTTGTCAAGTATAGTCGCCCCTCCAACTTCTATCTAAACAATATTTATTTAGTAAGGTTAGGTATACAGCTTTTTCACATTTAAAAAAAAAATTATTAAGATTATAATTAGTTATTGGAAGCTATAACAATAACATTTTCATAAAGATCCTTAACATTGCTCTTTCTACATCAATCACAATAGATTTGCCAAGAGTTTTGTAACTCAATTGATACCAATTTTGACATTTTTAATGGAGACATTTAAGATTTAAATTCCTTCTAACTATCGAAATATTAAAAAAAAAAATCACAACATATTATTATTTTTTTGATTAAAAAATATTCACAAGAGAAAGAATTCTTGTATTTGACATATCCAATATTGGCCCAAACAAAAAGAGATCTAGAGAAGCATTCTTACCTCAATTAGGCTTAAATTTGAACACATTTGATGCAAGTATAAGCCATAAGGGCCCGAAGTTGAAAGTAGTTGGAGGGTTGTTTGGGCCTTGGTCATGTCTATGGTGACTATCAAGCAGAGGGCTTTATTGACTGAATAACTGCAATAATGAGACAAATCAGTGAAAAGTCAAAACCCAAACAGTGGGCTTGGTTGTTGCCCGTTGGTGTGATTGTCTTATTGCAAAGGATCTATAGCCAAGCAAGCCCATTTAATAGATTTTTTTTTTTTTTTAAGCTTGGCAAATTTAATCGAGTTGATCACTTCCAATGAGTATGGTTTTTTTCTCAAATAATAATAATAATAATAAATTTGATCACTAAAAACTATGAATTTCCTATCATTAAGTCTAAATAGATAAATATTAATATGATGAAACGTAACTATGATATATTAAATTTTATAACTTTGTTTCGGGTCCATATATAAATATATGATGTATTTTATATGGTTTAGGTTGATATATATATATATATATATTGATGGGTGGCTTGAGATTATAGTAAAACCATGAGCCTAAAACTTTTTTTTTTTTAATCATCATAAAAATTTGGGCCAGCTCTAGTTTCAATAAGAGCCCATCTTTGGGACTTAACATCGCACAACAACTAAAATCAAATGGTTAATGTTAGGTTCTAAATATATAGGATTAAATGTATAGTTTCCAAATATTTGTATGTTGATAACCCAAGTGTTAGGACATATGTGGTTCACATGTTAAGAAAACATGTCATGATTTTATGTAATTGGCTAAGCTTTTGACAAAACACACTTACTTGTATTTGGGTAGATCTAGGATGTGTTGAAATATTTCAAAAAACCATGTTTCAAGATCAAGTGTTGAAGCCTTCAAGTCTATCTAAGAAAACAAGCTGAAAGTGCAAAGTTACTAAAACTCGACAGCTAGCATGTGTTGAAGTTTAAGGAAGCTGTTCTACCCGTGGCTCGACAACTTCTATCTGTTGAGGTTTACAAAATCAGAATTTCTGATCTAATTTCTTGGGATTCATGTTTATGTGTTTGGGCATTCTTTTCTCCTAATCCAAGACATATAAAATGACTGTTTTAAGGGCCGTCAAAGAGTACACAAGTTGCACAAGTATTGAGCAAAGTTTGTTCAAGCAAATTGTGACCAGAGACAAAGTTTTTCCCTAGTTCATCTCTTCTGAAGAAATTGCTGTGTATGTGCACCTTTGGGTTTTGTGACCAAGCATCTTCTTGATCTTCATCGTGGATAAACTGAAGAACTTTGCAACCAACAACTCTTTTTAGTTAATGATTGAAGTCGTGTACTTGAATTTGTATATTGGTTTGTCACGTACTTGGGAGCTGTGCATCAAAAGGGGAAATTGTCACTACAGAACAAGTCCAATTGGGTATTGGGGTAAGTATTCAACTATAGGTTGGTGTAAAATACTAGAATTCTTTTACTTGTAACCGCTTGTTGTGATAATAATGAAATTTCAAGAGTGGTGACCTGAAAATCACCTGGTGGGGTTTTTGCCATCAAGTTATCCCCATTCATAAACAAATCACCATATTATTTATTTTTCGCTACATAATTATTTTATTGGTGATTTGTTTGTGCTACCACGCGTTTGCATGTTAGTTTACTTAATTAATTCACTTGACTAAATTAATTGGTTAATTTATCACAAGAGGTCAATTTGTTTTTGGCCTATCAAGTGGTATCAGAGCAGACACATTCTAATTAGGTTTAATCTTTGCTGTGTTGATCCATTGACCCCTGTTTGTCAAGGATAGAGGACAGTCGTTAATTATACCTACTTTATTTGATGACACTAACTATGCATACTGGAAAGTACGCATGAGAACTTTCTTGCAGTCTTTAGATGAGAAGGTGTGGCAAGCTATAGAGATTGGCTGGACTAATCCAAAGGAAGCGTCGGCCGATTGGGATGAAGCAAAGATCAAGGCGGTAAACTTCAACAGCAGAGCGTTGAATGCCTTATTTAGTGCAGTCACTAATGAGAAGTTCAAGAAGATATCCTCCACTGAAACTGCTAAGGAAGCATGGACCATCCTCCAGACAACCTATGAGGGTACAAAGGCTGTCAAAGACTCCAAGCTTCAGAGGCTCACTACAAGCTTTGAAGAGATAAAGATGGAGGAGGATGAGTCGTTTGATAAGTTCTATGCCAAGCTCAAGGACATAGTGAACTCAGCCTTCAATCTTGGGGAAACCATTCCTGAACCCAAGATTGTGAGGAAAGTGCTCAGATCTCTACTCGAGAGATTCCATGCCAAGATTTCAGCAATAGAAGAATCAAAGGATATTGACAAGATTCCTTTGATAGAGCTAGTTGGCAATCTACAGACCTACGAGTTAGGTTTATCAAGGATTGGCAAGTCGGGTAAGGGTAAGAGCATGGCTTTGAAGGCAAAGAGCAGTGACACAGATGAGTCTTCCGATGATGAAGATTCCAAGATGATGTCCTACATTACAAGGCAGTTCAAGAAATTTATGAAGAATGCCAATGGAAGGAGCTTCAACAAGGATCGTAGGCAATTCAGTTCTTCTCAGTTCAAGAGCCAAGACAAAGAGAAGAAGGATGCAAAGGATGATGGTTAGTACCCTATTCCCACAGAACCTAAGTGCTTTGGATGTCATGGATTCGATCACATGAAGCAAGAGTGTCCCACATATCTCAAGAGTATTGGAAGGAGTAAGACACTTGCTGTAACCTTGAGTAGAACTGAGCTTGAAGATGATTCTGACAATGAGGATGAAGGAATCTTGAATGCCTTCACCACCACAGTCAATCCTATTGAAGGGATTGTTGAAGAAGTGGATGAAGAAGAAGAATTGGTGGATTCAAAGTGTGAGAAGATGGATGATCAAGATGATAACCATACAACCTATGAGAAACTGTACAAGCTTTCTAAGAAGTATGAGAAATTGTATAGGCTAGCCACTAAGAAACTCAGTGATGTGGAACTTAATCATGAAAAATTATTCACAAAGTTTGATGAGGCTAATCAAACTATTGGAACACTGAGGTTTGAGAACAATTTCTTGGCTGAGAAGACCAAGAAGCTTGAAGCAGAGTTATTTCAAGTTAGAGCTCAATTGAAGAGAGCTTCAAGTGCAAAGCTTGATAAGATGCTTAGCAATTAGAAATTTGCTTCGGATCGAACATGTTTAGGGTATGGTCTTTCTTCCTCTAATATTGCTTCTACTAGTACTACTGTTTTTGTTCATTCTGCTAATAATACTGAAATTGAGAACAATGATGTTAAAACTGAATTAGCTAGTGAGAACTTAGACAAGGGTAAATCTATCTTAGGAGCACCCCCTAAGCAGGATAAGAAAGATGTTAAAAACCCTAAGGTTAAGAAGGCTAACTCTCAAAAGCCTAAACAAAAGAAACAACATCTTTGTCATCATTGTGGAGAGTTCAGTCATACTCGACCAAATTGCTATAAGTGGTTGGCCACTTAACAGAGCAACGGCATGATAGCATCTGGAAGCCAAAATCAGCTTAAATCCTCTCTTCCTCTTCTTGGAGATCTTCTCAAAGCCCTCATGTTCCTTTCGAACTTGAACGATTTCAATTCTTCTCCCTCACTGCCGGTTTAAGGGTTTAATTAAAGGAAATGTTATTCCAAGGTGTGGAAGAAAAATGACTCTAAGTGATAATATCACTTTCTTCTATCTTCTTGTTTTTGTTTGTTGCATTACTTGTGTGTTTTGTATTTTTTTGAGTTAGTCTAGTTTTATGCTTTGCTTTGTCTAAACATGTTTTTATTTGTTTGTTTTCAGTTTTGTTCATTTTGTTTTTGATATAAAAATTAAAAAAAAAAATTTGAAAAATCAGAAAAATACAAAAATAGTGTGTGTTATGTGTACATTGGTACCTGTGTACTTTGGATGACCATTGAAACAAAGTTTTTTATACTTTGTATCTTGTAGCTTAGATGAGCATCTCTATGCACAACTAAACAAGTGAGTTTTGTGGCTCTTGTTTATGTTGAGTAAGATTAAGTTATCTCTTGTACTTAACACTCATATCACTCTTTTTGACATGAAGGACTAGAAAATCCTAAGAGAAAGGCATAAATAACCATCTCACCACTATTGCTCGCCAATCATAATATGACACCTGTATGTTTCAGCATAGCAAAAGTGTAGTGTCAATGACATTTGTGTGCTTCGGCATAGCAAAATTGGAATGTCAAATATCATTGGGTATTTCTTTTCTCTCTCTTATATGCCCATGCATGATATGCTAAATAAAAGAAAAATATATAAAGAAAATAAAAAGAAAAAAGATCAAAAATTCTTTAAATATGATTGCATGTGTGTATTCTAGGAGATGTGAGAGTTATATGATGTAGCTTGAAGGTGATAATCTCCATCAAATAGTTATGACTATGTGTGAGTTAAAGTAATTTTCTCGTACCTCAAATCGTCATAACTAGTTGACACTTATGCAACCTTGCGATGCTTTTCACACACAACACGCAATATTCTTTGCTACTTTTGATACATGTGCAGGTACAATGTGATTTGGTCATCACAAGGTTTTACATGTGTTAATATATGCTCACTAAACTGTCTTGACTTGTTTTTGAAATATAAAATTGGTTAGACTTGTTCAGTGCGTGTGTGTTTTTGAGATCCATGTACTTAAAATTCTTGTTGAGAGATATTTTTGAGAGCCTAATATGTTGATTGGATCATTGGTTGAGTTGCATGTCTGATTGCATTCATGTCTGTGTTTTTCTCCTCTCAAAAAATTGGTTTTTAAAAGCTAGCTCAACACCTCCTCAATACCTAGCTATCTATCAAGCTTCTCAAGCTTTTTCTTATTGCAATCTCGATAGCTTCTTGACACCTGGTGGATCGATCAAGAAAGTTCCTGCCTCCTCGATAGCTTCTTGACACCTGGCCGATCGATCGAGCTTCTGTTCTTGGTTTTGGTGGTTTGTTCGTTAACACCTTCTCGACACCTGTATCTATCGACGTTGTATTTCTCGACACCTTCCTTGACAGATGTCTCAACACCTCTCAACACCTTCATCTATCGAGCTTTATTGAGGTTCTATTTAAGCTTCCTCATGTGATCGGTTCTTATTTTCTCGATCTCTCTCGATCTATCCGCACATGTTCACCTCCCAAACTCTCTTTTCTCACTCAAAACCTTTAATCCACACGATTTTCGGTCTTTCTTTACTTCAAATCACTTGGTATGCTCTCTTATCTCTTCATTCTTCATGCATTTCATGATTTGAAACTTAGATTTTGGGGTTTTTTAAATTTTTTGGGATTTTTCAAAATTGATGAGTTTTGTTGAAATTTTGGGATGAGTTTTCACTTATATGGCTTTAAAATCTCATACATTGCATCACATATGCATTATAACAGTATTTTCATGCATTTAGATGTGTACAATATGTTTGTGTGCTGGTAGGATTAGATTAGGTTGAGCCCATGATGAAATCTGTTTTGCATGTCACATGTTCATGCATTCCCATGCATACGTACTCTCTATTCAATATACTTGTTATATTTGAATTGATTTGAGACTTTTCTGCTTGTCTCTCTTTGTTTCCCTCTCTTTCTGTTTATGTTAGTCGTGTCTATAGCACTTAAGCATAAATCTGCTCCGTCTCGGAACCCTCTTCATTTCGGGACATCGTCTTCTTTTGATCATACTCCTTCTAACATTCGGTTCCGTGATGAGGATGCTAGAAAGGCTTTCTCGGAGAAATTTTCTAAACAAGGTGTTCATTCGGAACGCCAAGTCATTTTGGCGAATTTCGCCGACACCGACCTTCCCATTGTCATTCACAGTAGGGGATAGGAGTCACTGTGTGACATCTTGGTCACTTGTCCTTTCGTGCTTATCCAGGAGTTTTACTCCAACATGCACGAGATTAATCATTCAGTACCTTTTTTCTTCACTTGTGTTTGAGGTATGCGCATCCCTATCACGCCACAACTTGTTACGGATGTGCTTCGAGTTCCTAGGATAGAGTTTCTTGACTATCCTAGTTGTGAGCGTCTGAGGATTATGTCCAAGGATGAGCTCATGTTCGCTTTCTGTGAGCGCCCTTTTGCTTGGGGTGAGCGTTAGTTTACACCATGTCGGCCTTTTGCTAAAGATCCTAGATTCTTGAACATGGTGATGACCTTTGTACTCCATCCTCTTTCTCACTACAACTGCATTACAGGGCTTCGGGCTCGATTTTTATTGTCCCTACTTGAGCATCTTACTATAGATTTTCCTTTTCACTTCATTCTTTCTATCATAGATGTTCATCTAGATTCGGCGTCCCATGATAAGCTCATCTTTCCTTCCGCTACCAAGAGGATTTTATGCCATTTTTCCATCCCTTTCCCTGTGTCCGACCATTTCACCTTCATGTGTGCCATAAACGCTGCTACCGTAAAACATAGTGAGGTGCAGTTTCAGTCGTGACAAGAGTCAGCAGCTCCTCCCTCTAGTTCAACTTCATCTCATTCGGCACCATCTTGGTCTGCTCCATCTACATCCACTCCTTCTTCTTCCATGGGCGATGTGTCATTTAGAGACATTATGGCGCAGCTGCAGCGCATGGATGCTCACCTTGATACACTCTCTATTGAGTTGTATCAGGTGAACGTTCGTGTCGGTCATATTGCACAATTGCAGGCAGATATGGGTGGCTTTGCTTCTAAGGCTTCTCCTTCACCACCTCTTCTAGTAGCTTCTGATTTTGATGTTGAGGATGATGATGACGATGACGATGATGCTTCTGATGATGATGGAGATGCTAGTTCTACCGATGAGATGTCTACTTGATACTCTTACCCTATGTCACTTGTGACAAAAAGGGGGAGTAGTTTTAGGATATGAGAGTAGTCACTCTTAGGGGGAGAGTTAGTATAGGACTTTTTGTGTTAGGGGGAGTGTTGTTGATGTTAGGTTCTAAAGACTTAGGAATTTATGCATTTAGAACTCTAATTTGTAATATTGGCAAACCATGATCAAAACAATATGTTTAGTCTTGTTTAAACTTGCTCAAAGTTGATTAATTATTGTAAAGTTGGAATTAAGAGACTGTAGATGCATTGGGGCATTTCAGTCTGGCTCGATCGATTGAAGAATAGACTCGATCGATCAAAAGTCGACCAGATTGCGTTTTCTACAGTTTTTCCAACTCAGCCCTAACTCATTAAACGTTTAGAGTTTTATGTTTTTGCCCTAGGTATATAAAGCAAAACCCTAGCCATGTTTTTAGAGTTGCTCCAGTTGTATTGTTGCTCATAGATTGCTATTTTGTGTAAATCTCTTGTGAGATCTAGATGATTTTTTCTTTACACAAAACTTAGGGTTTTCAAGATAGAGATTACTTCAACATCTTAATGATCAACTTGGTTGCTACCATTGAAGCTTAAAGAATATCAAGCGTGGGTGCTTGTAGCTGATTGAAGAATTTAAGAAAGAAGGAATTTGTGGATTCGGAGCTTGCACGGGGTCGTGTCAATAAGTTCTACTGGTAGGTAGCATTAGGAAGTCGAGCAGGGAGCTTGTAAGTCCTTTTGTATGAATTTTGATTCTTTCATAGTGAATTCAGTTTTACCTTGAGGATCAGTGGGTAAAATCCTCCCTAGGTTTTTTATCGATTTGGTTTTCCTGGGTGATCATATCTTGTGTTATTTATTATTCCCCTGCTATATATTCTTGATATGATTGTTTGATTTTTTTAACCTAAAATTGCTTAATTTGACTAAGTAACAACTTGGCTAATTAACTAGGCTACTCAATCTGGTTGTGTGTTAAGGGGTCTAAAACCGTTCAAGTGGTATCAGAGCAGGTAGCTCTTTTGTTTGAGATTTTTTGATCTCTGAGCTGATCCTTGACCCCTGGTGTCATAGAGCATGGACACTCTCTTGTTGTTCCTCCCCACTTTGATGGGAATAACTATACTTATTGAAAAGTAAGGATGAAAGCATTCCTGAAATCTATTGATGAGAGAGTTTGGAATTCTGTTGAATACAGATGGCAGAAGCCCATTAGTCCAGTGAGTGAATGGCAAACTTCTGAAAAAAAAGCAGCTGGCTTTAATAGCAAAGCTATGAATGCCATCTTCAATGCTATTTCTATGGAAGAATTTAAGAGGATCTCTAATGTTGAGGTTGCTCATACTGCTTGGAAAATCCTCCAAACTATGCATGAAGGCATAAAGGCAGTTAAGATAAACAAACTGCAGCAATTAACTTCTAGGTTTGAGAGCATTAGGATGTTTGATGATGAATCCTTTGATGAATTTTATGCCAAACTGAATGATATTGTTAATTCTGCTTTTAATTTGGGTGAAATCTATGATCAACCTAAAATTTTTAGGAAGATACTTAGATCTTTAATTGAAGACTTTAGACCCAAAGTGATTGTCATTACTGAGAGTAAGGATGTGGACTCCAACCCTGTTGATGAGCTTGTAGGATCTCTTCAGTCCTATGAGTCTTACTTACCCAAAACAAACAAATCCAAATCAATGGCTCTTAAGTTTGTTGTTGATGTTGAGGTTGGTGGATTTGATGATGAGCTCTCTGCTACAAAGATAGCTTACCTTGCCAAGAATTTTAGAAACTTTCTGAAAAATACAAATAAAAGGGCAAGAGGTACAAACACTGCTGAACCTAGAAATTTTAGGAAGAATGATCCCACTAAGGTTAATAACTTTGAAAAACCTAGAGAAAAAGTAGGTTAATCTTCAAACAATTCTCTGGGTGCTCAGTGTTTTGGTTGTCAAGGGTATGTGAACGATTTTAGACCCCTTAGAACAACTAGATTGGTTAGCCTAGATTAATTAGCCAAGTTGTTACTTAGTCAAATTATGCAATTCTAGGTTAAAGCAATCAAATAATCATATCAAAATAATAAAGCAGCGGAATAATAAAAGACACAATGATATGATCACCCAGGAAACCACACGGTAAAAACCTGGGGAGGATTTGACCTAGCTATCCTCAAGGTAAACTTGAATCCACTATGCGAAAGAATCGAAGTTCATACAGAAGGACTACAAGCTCCCCGTTTGACTTCCTAATACTACCTACCAGTAGAACTTACTGACACGACCATGTGCAAGCTCCAAATCCACGGACTCCTTCTTTCTTGGATTCTTCAATCAGCTACAAGCACCCACGCTTGATATTCTTTAAGTTTCAATGATAGCAACCAAGTTGATCATCAAGATATTGATATTATCTCTAACTTGAAAACCCTAAGTTTTATGTAAAGGAAGCTCCTCTAGATCTCACAAGAGATTTATATAAAACAGCAATGTATGAGCAACAATACAACTGGAGCAACTCAAAAAACGTGGCTAGGGTTTTACCTTATATACCTAGGGTAAAAACATAAAACCCTAAACATTTAATGAGTTAGGGTTGAGTTGGAAATTCTGCAGAAAAATCAACCTGTGCGATTTTCGATCAATCGAGCCAGGCCGAAAGTCCCAAGTACTTCTGCAGCCACTCGATTCTAACTTTACAATAATAAACCAATTTTGAGCAAGCCTAAACAAGACTAAATACATTGTTTTGATCATAGTTTGCCAACATTACAAATTAAAGTTCTAAATACATAAAATTCTAAGACCTTAAAACCTAACAGTATGGTCATGTTAAATCTGAATGTTCTATATTCTTGAGAAATAAGGGTAAAGCTATGGCTGTTACCCTTAGTAATAATAAGGTTTCTGATGATGAGTCTAAATGTGACGAGGATGAAAACTTCATTGCTTTTACTACTAGTACTGTAGTCAATGAAAGCATATCTGTTGAGGAGAACCCTTTTAATGGGGAACTCTCTGAGGATGCAGATCTTTAAGAGGCCTATAATAAACTTTGCAAAGTTGCTGTAAAGAATGCTATGAATGTTGAACTTGGCCTGAAGAAAATTGATTCTCTTGAGCTTGAAAAAAAATATTTGCTTGTTAAACTATTTGATGCTAATTATCTTTTGAATCGTGTGAAATCTGCGAACATGCTTTTACTTGATAAAGTTAAAACTTTGGAACATGATTTATTTGTTGCTAGATCTGCTAGTTCTAAACTTGATCACATGCTGAATGTTTAAAAATATCCTTTTGATAAATCTAGGTTAGGATATGTTGAAAGCATCTTTGATTCTGCACCACATTCCACGAACTTTGTTCTTTCATCTTCTTCTGAACCTTCTGTGAGTGAGGTTGTGAGTGAAACTGTTAAACCACCTGTGAGTGAGGTTGTCAAACTTGTAGAAGTTTCACCTTCTAGGAAGACTAGGGTTGATCTGAGAGAAACTAAACCTAAGGATTCTATCATTTCTAAGGACAAGATGCACGAAAAACTTGCTTGGGTTTGTCATTATTGTGGAAAGTCTGGACACATTCGTCCTAATTGTTACAAGTTTCAAGCTGCTAAGAGAGCAAACAAACCAAAAGTGTTTGTGCTTCAAGCACAAGATCCTACGGCACTTATTGGTGAATTGGTAAAGGCTTTGAACCTTTATTCCAATCTTGGAGTTGGAAATCACTCGAATGTGAATAGGAACTCCAATGCTCGTAGTGCATCTAAAAGGCTTTGGATGCAAAAGACACAACCTAATTGAGTCTTTCTGACATGGTCTTTGTGCTTCATTACTCATTCCTTTGTGACCATTGTTCTTTGGTTTTTGTGTTTCTTTTATTTTTTTTCTAGGATTTGCATTGCATTACATTCATGCATTTCATTCTAGGATTTATTTGCTTTCTCTTTTGAAATTAAAAAAAAAAAAAAAAAAAAAAAAAAAAAGCAAATTGTGTTTGGCATTATTTCTCTTGGTCTTTGAAATCAAGGTTGGTCAATTTATTTTCATATAACATGTCTTATGTACTTGTTTAGTTTTGATGAGCTTATTTATTGCACTTGACTAGTTGAAACTTTGTAGTGCATACTGTGTGGGAAAGATGTTTATGGTGTTTATCACTTTGTCTTAATCTTGAAGTCACATGTTATTTGACTGTCGGACTTGATGCTTTTGAGAAAGGCATAAATAACCATCTCATCACTATTCACTAGCCAATCATGAACACCTTAGTGCATATTATAAGATTTTGTGTACTTATTACACATGCACAAAAAGAACATAAGGTGATGCTTCGGCTTAATTGCTTAATGCTTAAAATTGGTGTGTACTATTAGGTTTGATGCCATTTCACATAACTATGAGGCAAAATTTAAGAAACTTACATGATTGCAAGTTTTTGTTTTAGGAGATGTGGGAGTTATATGATATAACTCTTTAGATAATAGTCTCTTTTAAATTCTATGTGATGGATTGTGTAGACTTTGTAATTGATTGCCATTCACATATCACCTCACATGTATCTCAAGTTTTTTGCTAGTTGCACACACTACACAAGTTACTCTTTACTAAACTTTGTACATGTTATTGTGTGTGTTTTTGGTCTGACCAACCAAGTTTGAGAATACTTTGAGAATTATGCAAAACATTTTTTTTGCTTGAGAATTTAAAAAGAAGAATGGCTAAAATTTTCTTTAGAGAAACTGGGATTAAAACTTGGGTTTTTGAAAAAGCATTCCATCTCATACTCATGCATTTTGTTTCAATTAGTTTAATGCTTTGAGGAGTTGTTTTCAAAATATGGTTTGTGATTTTCAAAACTATGATTTTTCTCAAAACTTTTGTGAGCCTTTACCCAGTTCGATCTATCCATTCTGATTTTCGATCGATCGAAAAAATGCTTTAATTTGTTTAAAATTGACTGTTTGATTCAATCGATCGAATGTAATTTTCGATCAATCGAAAGTCGCGAATCAGGTCTTTTAAAACATTGTTCTTGACTGATTCAAACACTTTTTCAAAAATTTTTCCAAACTTTTCTTTCTCTCTTCGACTCGGCAAGGCTAAAAGTCCAAATTTTTGTCATTTTCCTCTGGATTTTTTGTAAGGTTTCTCTTTCCTCAAGCCGGTATGACTATCTTACCCTTCCTTTTGAGTTTATTTACATCTTTTCATGCATTTTTCTTTAAATTTTCGGACTTTTTTCTTTTTGGGATTTTTGTTGATTCAAGCCTAATTTTGTGTAATTGATCAATAGGTTTTTGTGGGAACATGCTATAAACATGATCTTGATAGTTTAATTTGATCAATTTTGGGTTTTGTGAGAATTTGAAAATTTTAGGGCTTGTAATAGATCCGAATTGGAGATTTCTGTTCAATTGGGTTTAATTGATGAAATTGACTTGTTGTTTTGATGAAATTGGTTATTCTAATCTGTTTTCAACAATGTGTGATGATTAATTCATCAATTTGTTTCAAAATTTTCAAGTAGTTTTTCAAATTTTTAAAGATTTTTGTTAGAAACTCTATGTGCGAGCCAATTTTGTGAAATTGAACCTAATTGGAACTGTGTTTACTACATTAGTTCATGCATCACAACATTGTTATTGTTCATACATCATATAGATTTTTGCTCTATATTTTTTTTTGTGCTAACTTGCAGTCTGCCCTTAGTTTTGTTTTATTCTGTTCTTTTGGTTTTCTCTTTGTGTCTCTGTCCTTTCCTTAGCATCATGCTTAGGAAGACTAGAGCCCGTAGGACTATTTCCTCCTCTTCTCCATCCCCTCCTTCTTTTGACCGTGAGAAGTTTCCGAGTGAGAAAAACCAAGAGATTTTTGAGAAGCTAAAGCTTAGGAGAAAGATTTGGGCTGAGCATTTTGTTCTCTTAGGTGAACTTGATCCTGCTATTAGGGCAAACTTTGAGCGTCGGGGCTAGTTACCCTTGGTGGATATTTCTGATCCTCCTCCACCTTTTGCCTTGATTAGAGAGTTCTTTTCGAACATCTCCATCCGCATCTATGATTCCAATACTTTGGTAAAGAGTTAGATACGAGGCGTAGAGTACACCATTATTCCCCAGGTAGTGGCTGATGCTTTAGGGGTACCTTTGGTCCTGAACCCTGTTTATCCTTATGATGAGTCTTCTGAGTTGAGTGATGTCTTGTCTTACATCACTGGGACTTCTATCCAGTGGGGTTCTGATCTTAGGATCACCTCTGCTGAGCTTTCTGGGTTGCACTATCTGTTCTTTAGGATAGCTTGTCATTCTATCTGGCCCATATCTCATGTTCACACCATTCCTCTCGAGAGGTGTGTATTTTTGTATGTTCTGGTTACTGATGCTCCTATCAATTTTCCTCATCTATTTCTTTGTTCTTTGAACGATGTTTATAGGAGTTCATCTTCTACTCATGCTCTTGTTCATCCTATTTTTATTCATAGGATTTTGCTTTATCTTGATCTTAGTGGTTTCCCTTCCTCTGAGCCCGTTCATGTGATTGCTCCCATAGGTGCGTCTTTCCTTAGACAGAGAGCCGCTCATCTTAGAGCTGGTTCTAAACACCCTAGGTCTGAGCCTTCTAGTAGTGTACCTCCTCCTTCTACTTCTACAAGTCATGCTGGTGAGGATGTTCTTGATCTTGTTAGTGATGCTACTGCTGCTGATGTTTCTCCACCTCCTTCGGTCGACTTTGATGTTCGTCGTACCTTGGAGACTGTCATGACCGTTCAGGCAGCTCATGGTCAGATTTTGGTGGACTTGCTTGATGAGATTCGTGCTCTGCGAGCCGAACTTGCGCATCTTCATTCACCCTCACCACCTCCTTTTGATATTGACTTGTGATTGCCCTTGGCATTCCGTCACAAAAAGGGGGAGTAGAGTTTTTGGCTTGTAGAGGGGTTTTTGTAGTTAGGGGGAGACTTTTTATTTTTGAGGAGCTTGTGGAGTTTTTAGATTGTATCTAGGTGCTTCATTTTGTATATCATTTTTGGGGATATTCATGTTAGGGGGAGTAACTTTGATTGATATACATGATATATACTTGATTCTTGTTACTTTGTGATTCACTACTTATTGATTTATATTTATGAGTTGTTCATTAATATATGTCTTTATTTTGTGTTGTGTGAATCTTACAAGAATGTTATACCTGTTGACTTACTCTTTTCTGTCACACATGCGTTTATGCGTTTGTTGAGTATTTCAGGAATATACAGGTTGATTCAACTGAGCTGCTGTCTACACTTGCAACTGATGGATAGTCGTTAGGATTGAATTTGAGTTTATGAGCTTTACTTTTCTAAAGGGCTTTTTACTTGTAAACTTTGAGCTTTTAATTTGTGTTTTGTCACGGATTGCCAAAGGGGGAGTTTGTTAAGTTCTAAAGGTTTAGGAATTTATGTATTTAGAACTCTAATTTATAATATTGGCAAACCATGATGAAAACAATATGTTTAGTCTTGTTTAAGCTTGCTCAAAGTTGATTAATTATTGTAAAGTTGGAATCGAGAGACTGTAGATGCATTGGGGCATTTTGGTATGGCTCGATCGATCGAAGAATAGACTCGATCGATCAAAAGTCAACCAGATTGCGTTTTCTGCAGTTTTTCTTACTCAGCCCTAACTCATTAAATGTTTAGGGTTTTATGTTTTTACCCTAAGTATATAAGGCAAAACCCTAGCCACGTTTTTAGAGTTGCTCAAGTTGTATTGTTGCTCATAGATTGCTGTTTTGTATAAATCTCTTGCGAGATCTAGAAGAGTTTTCCTTTACACAAAACTTAGAGTCTTCAAGATAGAGATTACTTCAACATCTTGATGATCAAATCGGTTGCTACCATTAAAGTTTAAAGAATATCAAGCGTGAGTGCTTGTAGCTGATTGAAGAATTCAAGAAAAAAGGAGTTCATGGATTCAGAGCTTGCACGGGGTCGTGTCAGTAAGTTCTACTGGTAGGTAGCATTAGGAAGTCGAGCAGGGAGCTTGTAAGTGCTTTTGTATGAACTTCAATTCTTTCATAGTGAATTCAGTTTTGCCTTGAGGATCGGTAGGTAAAATCCTCCCCAGGTTTTTTACCGGTTTGGTTTTTCTGGGTAATCATATCTTGTGTTATTTATTATTCTGTTGCTATATATTCTTGATATGATTGTTTGATTGTTTTAATCTAGAATTGCTTAATTTGACTAAGTAACAACTTGGCTAATTAACTAGGCTACTCAATCTGGTTGTGTGTTAAGGGGTCTAAAACCGTTCAGTTGTTATGAGGGATGTAGTGAGGATATGATATATCTTTTCTTTTCTTTTCTTTGATAGATACATTGTTCTTGTATAGTGGGTCTTATGACCATTTTTTTCACATACATTGAACTTATATTCTTTATATGTGGATGTATGTTTCCTTCACCTATCTTTCATATGTTGTTTCTTTTCTTCCTTTATACACATGCTTCTTATACTTGTATGCAATTTATTATTTCTATTTCACACTAAGATGCCTTGATCAGTTTTGTTTAAAGTATTTCAGAAATACAGGTTGTCAAAGTCTACTTGCCATAAACTCTCTTCTTGCAAAGTTTTTCAAGAGTTTGTGTTATGATAGATTTTATTGTATTCAACAAGTGAATATGAGTTGAGTGATTTATGACTTCTCTCATATGTTCATTTGTTAGTTGTGGTTTTGTCACAGATTGCCAAATAGGGAGATTGTTAGGACATATGTGGTTCACATGTTAAGAACATATGTCATGATTTTATGTAATTGGTTAATCCTTTGACAAAACACATTTTACTTGTATTTGAGTAGATCTAGGATGTGTTGAAATACTTCAAGAAACCATGTTTCAAGATTAAGTGTTGAAACCTTCAAGTCTATCCAAGAAAACAAGCTGAAAGTGCAAAGTTACTAAAGCTCGACAGCTAGCAAGTGTCGAGGTTTAAGGAAGCTGCTCTACCCTTGGCTCGACAGCTAGCTCGACAGATGCTCGACAGCTTCTATCTATTAAGGTTTACAAAATCAAAATTTTTGATCTGATTTCTTGGGATCTGTGTTTATGTGTTTGGGTCTTCTTTTCTCCTAACCCTAGACATATAAAATGACTGTTTTAAAAGCCGTCAAAGAGTACACAAGTTGCACAAGCATTGAGCAAAGTTTGTTCAAGCAATTTGTGATCGGAGACAAAGTTTTGTCCTAGTTCATCTCTTCTGAAGAAGTTGCTGTGTATGTGCACCTTTGGGTTTTGTGACCAAGAATCTTCTTGATCTTCATCGTGGATGAACTGAAGAACTTTGCAGCCAACAATTCTTTTTAGTTGGTGATTGAAGTTGCGTACTGGGATCCGCTCATTGGTTAGTTGCGTACTGGGATCCGCTCATTGGTTAGTCACGTACTTGGGAGTCGTGCATTAAAAAGGGATATTGTCATTACAGAATAAGTCCAATTGGGTATTGGGGTAAGGGTTCAACTGTAGATTGGTATAAAGTACTGAGATTCCTTTACTTATAACCGCTTGTTGTGATAAGAGTGGAATTTCGGGAGTGGTGACTTGAAAATCACCCGATGGGGTTTTTGCAGTTAGATTTTCTCCATTCGTAAACAAATAACCGTGTTATTTATTTTTCACTTCATAATTAGTTTATTGGTGATTTGTTTATGCTACCACGTATTTGCATGTTAGTTAACTTAATTAATTCACTTGGCTAAATTAATTAGTTAATTTATCACAAGGGGTCTATTCGTTTTTTGCCTATCACCAAGAACAAAAACATGTCTAGATTAGGTGTTAGACATTGCTCAAGTTTGTTCAAGTCAAGTTTCAAGAATTGTTAAGCTGTAGAAAGAAGAAGCACGTTTCTGTGAAGCTTGACTGACCAAAAATCGTATTTTGCAGATTTTATATCAGGCCCAAAGCATGCGAAAACGTCTAAGGTTTCAATCCAACACTGCCTAGTACAAAAGGAAAATTCTAATCACATTTTAGAAGCTCTTGGAAGTCTTGTGTGTTACTCTTGTGGGATTTGTCTGTACTTTCTAACTCAAAAAGTATTTGCCGGAACAAGAGATCTAAAATCAAGAATTGGTGGAAACAAGTTGCTGCATAAAGATATATTATTGAAGGTGATCTGAAACCTTTAAGTGGGATCTCAAAGTCACAAACGAGAAGTTTGTGTTCAGCAAATTCAAGATAGAAGAGTCCGTGGAGTCGGAGCTGCACATAGTTGTGTTAATAAGTTCTACATAAGGTAGCTTTAGATTTATGATTTAAATCTATTGTAATCTTCCATTCTATCATAGTAGATTTGTTTACTTTGAGGATATTTAGGTTAAATCCTCCATAGGTTTTTACCTTAAAACAATTGGTTTCATTGGATTTCCTAGGTCATCATATTATTGTCTTCTTTAGTTTTTAGCACCAAGTAATATGTTTGCATGTGTTTAACCTAGATCTCATTATTAACTTAAGTAAATACTTAGCTAATTCATTAGGTTAAACTAATCTGTTTACAAGGGGTCTAAACAAACAAACAGTTAACATGCCAACTTGTGCTTGAATCTCAATGATATATTAAAGCTCATGAATTTTGTTAGAAAAAAAATTGCAATGGAAAATGGTTACACTCACATCTATTGAATCTAATTTATATAGTATTGTATTTTACCATTAAAAAAAAAAAAGGTTAAGAGTTTTATAATTCAGCTAGTTAACATATTTTGGTCTATCTAAGAAGAACCCAAATTCTAGCTTTGTGACCGCATGATTTTAGCAATGTCACAATCTTGAATTGTGACTAATCATCATGCATGATTCATGTACAAACTGCTTGTGTATGTGCGTTTATAAGATTAGGCCAACATGTTAGTAGCCAATTTTAAGGACTCGAGGCTAACAGATTTAGTAATCTAATCTAGTAATATTATTGCCACATCAACATATTTGGCATGAAACTCGACTCTAGATTCAAAAGGGCTACTTTTTTATATAATTTTAAAATAGTTCTATTTGGCTAAATAATTTCAAACTAGATTATTCAGCCAAAATAATCTAAGATTGGTGTGATGGCAATCGCTTTCCACCAACACATGACATGTTAGCGGTTGAAGTCGGAGAACCAGTCTCTGAAAAAAAAAATTAATAAAATTATAGGACTAATATATCCTAGAAATCATCTCTCCCCAACAAAGTAAAAGTGAAAGTTTTGTGCGAAAAAAGTAAATACCCTGATATAACAATTTTGGATTTATCCAAGCATCAAGCAATGACTTCAGTTTCCTCCTATTGTACTTTATATATTATCACGTCAAATGGTTTTTGCAATACATCGAAGCATACTCCATTATTGTTATTTATAGTATTGCTCATCTCCAAGACATTGAAACACATCATGCATCCATAGTCTCTATACAGATCATGGTATTTACAACAAGCTTAATATTATTTCTTGCCTAAAGATTTTCAACAAGCTTATTCTGATATCTTAAAATGATAAATTTGGAGATTTTCAACATTAAGTTTTTGGAAATTACTGCACTTTCTGTTGGCTATAAACTTGCCCCAATTGAATGCCCTATATTTTGCAGGGTTTTGCTCATTTATTAGCTCCTCTAAGGGCTTGACCATGGTGTAGTGCGCCGTGTGCAAGAAAAACGGAACAGAGAACCTTTCCCTCTCTGAGTTCACCGTCACCCTGTGCTCCACACTCTCATACCTGTCATTGCTCCAAACCTGAAAATATTTCCATTTTGAGTGAAACTGACCAACGACGAAAGCCTCCAAGTTCATACCAATTCCAATATAGGCATAGTATTAATTTTAATTGGACTAGTAATTATATTTTTGATCCATACATGGATACAAGGACAACACTCAGAAAAAAGTGATATACTAACATTACTCATATACTTGGATTTTGGTATTGTATTTTCTTTTTTTAATGATTAAAGATAATTTGGATATTGTAGACAACTTATTTATACTCTGCATACTTTTTGACTATGAAAATGTTATAGACTTGGACTTCAGATTTTCAAAGTATATATAGACTTTGCTCATAAATGCTGCTTTCTTGGGTTTCTCAGTCAGTTTCACCTCTAGTAATTGGTAATTGAAAGCAAGTTTGGCTATCAACAAAAATATGAATGATTTGTACTTAGCAGAGTAAACATTTGAAAATGTTACCTGCATAGTGTCACCAACATTGATGATATAAGCATCTGGGGTGGGTTTGACCCGAACCCACTCTCCATCTGTTTTCCGCTTCACTTCCAATCCTCCAACATCATCTTGAGCAACAATGGTTAAGACAGCCCCATCCTTGTGCCGACCAACACCAAGTGCTAACTCAGGGGTAGGGCAAGGTGGATAGTGATTTAGTCGGATGTAGCTGGTCTGATCTTTGAAGAAACCATAGAACCTATCTGCTGGCAAGCCTAGGGATAGAGCAATAAGTTCCAATAACTTGTAAGATAGTTTTAACATCTCTTGACCATAATCTTGGCATGTCTCCCTGGTCAGTGGTCAGAGGAACCCATCAGATCACATAGATTGAATTGGGCTTCAAACTAGATCATAATTCTTGATATATTAATCTCAATTCTAAATCAATAACAGAGGGTCCTCCCAAATAACAGTTATGAAGACATTCATATGTTACTAACAAGTTAACCTTGGATGACTAGTTTTTAAAATGTACCATCCATTCTCTTGTGGTCAGTGACTCAGTGGTCACCAATCAACAGCTCTTGCAACATTATCTTCCACAACCGTTAAGTCATAAGTGTGCTGTGATTTATAAGTTTTTATTTTTATTTTTTTTTGAAAATCGATTTAATTAGGACACAATAGTCCTATAATAAATAAACATGATGCATATACATCTCTTGGTTCTCCGTTTCTCATTCATGGACACACCGCATTAATAAAATAAAAACCTTACCTTAATCCAGGCGGGTACTCTGGACACTGATTATTACATTCAGTGACTTCGTTGTCATCAGGCTCAAGCGAGGCAGGGAGTATAGTGGGTTCCTGTATAGCAAAATCAAACACTTCTTTCCAGTCCCTAACATTCTTGGTGTGCTCTGTGTCATGGTAACCAAACACCTCCTTCTCATTCCTCCTCACCTTCCTCTTCTCCTCCAAACTCTGCGCAAAGAATTTCCTCGATGCATCATCAATCTTCTCTCGCTTCCCCAAAGGCACCCCGTGATTGATCACCTGGAAGAACCCCCACTCCTTGCATGCATCGCCTACCTCTTTAACAAGGCCTTCAAATTCAATGGCGGAAACATTGTTGGAGGAGAGTATTGGAGAAAGATCGATTAGTGGGACACCTTTGCCTTCGATGTAAGAGATTCTTGGCCTGTGTTCAGGTTCTAGGATGAAAGCTGGATCAACCTGTCCCATAGTAATTAGTGATTTTTGTTTGTGCAAAGAGATGGTTTTCCTTTGTTCTTAGAGAGAGAGAGAGAGGTTGAGTTTGATGTACATTGAACTTGGACATGATTTTGTTAGTGCGAAGAGACGGTTCTCATGATTACAGATGAAAATGTTTTGACTAGGGACAAACCAAGCGTGCGTTAGACTCGAATGTAGTGACAAAAATACAAGACATCAATTATTATTTTAAAATTTATTTATGAAAGTGGAATTTGACCGTAGGTCCTTTATTCGATAGACGTGAAATCTTAGGGGACATGGCCATAAAGAACCTATGATAATTAAATGATAATTTTTTGAGAAAAGGTTAGAATCAAATAATTGATAACAGTGATAACTGTGATTTCAATTATTCAAGTTAGGAATTTTCCTACCGCTGACTTGGTCTCCCCCAAGTCTTCCAGACGGTTGTGAAAAAGGTCGTTCCTTCGTCTGAAGGATTGTCTTTCCCCTGAGACAACACTGTTGTCTGCAGGGCTAATTGGGTCTCTCCCTTAAGGGATTCGGGAAACAGTTTAGTTTATTTCTTATTATCTATAAATTCCTAATTTTTTCTCTTTCAAATTTTATCAAATCTCGCCATAATAGTCATGGAGAACCTCTCAAAACAATGGACAAAGCTTTCGTTGTTAGATAGAGAGGGAGACAAAATCACATTGGGAAAAAATAGAGAATCTACTGAACATATCATCGCTGCAAAGTTCTTAACCCGAAGAGCTTTGAATGTTGATGCTATTGGCAGAACCTTCAAACCTTTATGGAGAGCGATTGATGGTTTCACAATAAAAAATATGGGCAATCACATTCTGCTGTTTGTCTTCAAAAACCAGGAAGATGCCCACCGGGTTATGCTCAGTGAACCTTGGACTTTCGACAAACACTTGGTGGTGGTTCAGAAGTTTGAAAGAAATACTCCTCTGCAAGATGTTAGATTCAACAAAACCTCTCTTTGGGTGCAGGTTTTTGACATTCCAGTAAGATACATGTCGAAGGAGGTGGCAGAGGATATATGTAGCTCTATTGGTGAGGTTTGCCCCTCGGATACTCACCCAATAGAGGTAGGAGGATGTTTTGTGCGGGTTAGGGTCAGTGTGGATGTGACACAACCATTATGCCGTGGAAGAGTTATAGACATAGAAGAGGGTGACAGTGTCTGGGTATCTTTCAAATACGAAAGGTTACCCATTATCTGTTACTGGTGTGGGTGCCTTGATCACGACGAGAGAGACTGCCCGTTGTGGATTGAAAGCAAGGGTACTCTTAAGTCTCAGGATAAGCATTATGGACCTTTTATGCGTGCCCCTCTGTCTGTAAACCTAAGGAAAATTGTTGTGCACGTTTCCGGCTTCTATGATGATAGAGAGGGACACCAAGCTAGTCTGGTAAAGCCCAAGTCGAGCTCTTGCAGTCAATCAGAGACGGTCCATCCACCGGAAAACACTGTTCCTCCTCCCCATGCTGAAAAATCAGACTTGGAAACCTCGGCTATGGCGGTGAATGCAATAAATGAGGATGTACTTCTGGTTTCCTCGAGTTTGCAAACTGATGTAGAAATGACGACTGACACTCCGGAAAAAGCTGCTTCATCCTCTTCACCAGCTACCTTTTACCATCCCAATGAAAGTGACGTGATGGAAAAGGGCGGCAAATCCCCAATGGGTGCTGCGGAACTCCCTCCAGAGATCTTAAAGCCAGTACTTGGTCCACAAATTTCGGCTACATATGCGGAGGGTGACCCTTTTCTTGCAAAACTCCAAGAAATTGACCGTGACCTACAAAAGTTTGATTATGTCCCATTAGAGAAAAAGGTGTGCACAGGAAAACAACAAGGTGCCCAGTTATCCCAACTGGAAGGCTGTCAGATTGAGAAGGTGGGCTCGTTGGGTGTTGGCTCAAATGGGCCAGAAGGAAAAGGAAAAGTAGGACTTGGGCCCAGCCCACAAGAAGATAAAAAAAAAGGGCAATGGACTAGAATAACAAGAAGGCCCAATTACGATTCAGAGGAGGAAATCTCTTATGGGTCTGAGGGCCCAAAACGTAAAGCTAGTGAGATTCAGGCCCGTGGTGAACTTTGTACAGAGAAGGAAAAAAACCAGAAAACAGAGGAGGCAACTAAGAAACAGAGTACGCGGTTTGCCACACTTTTGGGATCGGCGGAGGTTGCGGAGCAACCCCGCCGAGTGCAATGAGTATCCTTTGTTGGAACTGTCGAGAGCTTGGGAACCGGCAAACAGTTCAAGAGCTCGGTGATTTAGTCTGGGTACAAGATCCTACAGTTGTGTTCCTAGCCGAAACATGGCTGGATGAGTCAAGGCTAACTGGTTTACGTGATTCACTTCGGTTTGGTCATCACTATGGGGTTTCAAGACTATCTCGTGGTGGGGGCTTGGTGTTGTTTTGGAAGAATGACTTTGATTTACAAGTCATGTCCTCCTCAAAAAATCATATAGACGCTTTGATAAACAGAGGTAAAGAAAATGCGTGGCGCTTTATGGGTTTCTACGGAGCACCAGAAACTCAACTGCGTATGGAATCTTGGGATTTGTTGAGAGATCTCAATAATCGCTTCTCTGTTTCGTGGTTGTGTGGGGGGGATTTTAATGAACTTTTGAAATCTCATGAAAAACTGGGTGGTCGATTACGACCCTATAGACAGATGCAGAAGTTCCATGAAGTCCTTGACGAGTGTAGTTTGTTTGATCTTGGTTTCGTAGGTAATAGATTCACGTGGCACAAAACTCAACCGGGTGGTGGTGTGGTGTGGGAAAGGTTGGATAGAGCTATCAGTACAGCTGATTGGTTTAACTTTTTCCTTGCAACTAAGGTAAAAACTCTGGTTTGTGCATCCTCTGACCATAGTCCTATCATGGTTCTACCTGAGGGGATTATTTTGAAGCCCCAACGTCCCTGGCGGTTTGAGCATATGTGGCTCGAAGAGCAGGGCTGCCACGACATGGTCCTGAGTGCTTGGGATGCCATTTCCTCGGATCTACCTATGACAAAAGTCATGTTAAATGTGGATACGTGTAAAACCCAGCTGAAAGCTTGGAGTAAGAAGTCTTTTCGTAATGTAGTAAACACGTTATCGGAGGAAAAAAAGAATCTGAAAGAAGCGGAAGATTCTGCCATGAAAGGAGGGAATGTAGATTTTTTTCTTCAGTTAAAAGCTGAAGTGGTCGAGCTTCTTAGAGTGGAAGAAAAAATGTGGCAGCAGCGAAGCCATGTGCACTGGATGATCTCTGGTGACAAAAACTCTAGCTATTTTCATAACCGTGCTTCACAACGTTTTCGGAGGAACAACATTACTGAACTCAAGGATTCACAGGGCAGAACGATCTCGGGTGATGAAGAGATTTCAGTTATGTTTGTTGAGTATTATAAACATCTATTCACCACCCTTAATCCGCACGACATCGAGGATGTAGTCCAATTTACAAAACAGGTGGTGTCCGAAGATATGAACAACGGTCTGGTTAGAAACTTCTCGAGGGATGAAGTGGAGTTGCCCTTGAAGCAAATGGCTCCTTTAAAAGCCCCGGGGCCTGATGGAATGCCGCCAGTCTTTTTCCAACATTATTGGGAAAGCATTGGGGACGATATTGTTGAAGCTGTGATCTCCTGCCTAAACTCAAACTCAATCTTGTCAGGTTTGAATCATACTTATATTACTCTTATTCCTAAGGTGAAATGTCCTGAATTTGTTACTGAATTTCATCCCATTGCCCTCTGTAACATTTTATATAAACTTGTCTCAAAAGTGTTGGCAAATAGGCTGAAGAAAATTTTACCCCACGTTATTTCTGATTCTCAGAGTGCATTTCAATCGGATAAAGCTATTTCCGATAATATTTTGGTTGCCTTTGAGACTTTGCACCACATGAAGAGGAAAAGAACAGGAAAAATGGGACATATGGCTTTAAAATTGGACATGAGTAAAGCCTATGATCGGTTGGAATGGGTTTTCCTTCAAAGGATTATGGAGAAGATGGGCTTCCATTCAAAATGGATAGGCTAGATTACGGAGTGTGTTAAATCTGTGTCCTATTCAATTCTAGTCAATGGTGTTCCAAAAGGCCATATTGTTCCCTCACGTGGTATCCGTCAGGGGGATCCCCTCTCTCCCTATCTTTTTTTGTTATGCTCTGAAGGTCTAAATGGGTTAATTGAACATGCTGTGGAATGTAAACACATTGAGGGTGTCTCTCTTTGCAGAAATGGTCCAAAGATCTCTCACCTACTGTTTGCAGATGACAGCCTTCTGTTTTGCCGTGCCAGTGTAGGAGACGTGGAAAAAATTCAGGAAATATTGGGAAAATATGAACGGGCTTCGGGTCAGAAAATAAACTCGGACAAGACTACTCTCTTTTTTAGCAGTAATACCTCTATTGTCACAAAGGAGGATTTAAAAATTCTGCTTGGAGTGCCTGAGATAAAAGAGTATGAAAGGTATTTGGGATTACCGACAGTTGTGGGTAGGAAAAAAAAGGCGAGTCTGAATTTCATAAAAGATAGAGTGTGGGGCAAACTCCAAGGGTGGAAAGAAAAATTATTATCACAAGCCGGTAAAGAAGTTCTTTTGAAGGCGGTGGTTCAAGCCATTCCTACGTTTGCAATGAGTTGTTTTCGATTGCCAATTGGTCTTTGTCAAGACATTGAGATGCTCATTCGGAAATTCTGGTGGGGCCAAAGGGGTGATAGAAGAAAAATTCATTGGGCAAAATGGGAGGCTTTGTGTCAACCAAAGAGTGAGGGGGGTTTGGGCTTTAAAGATCTTTGCAAATTTAATAAAGCTATGTTGGCAAAGCAAGTGTGGAGATTGATTCACGAAAAGGAGTCTCTATCTTATAGAGTTTTTAAGGCGAAATATTTTCCAAACTGCTCAATCTTTGAAGCAAAAACTTCTTCTGGCTCGTTCGCGTGGAAGAGTATTCTGTGGTCTAGGGACTTAATTGAAAGGGGATCCTTTTGGAGAATTGGAAATGGTAAATCTATTCAGATATTTAAAGACACTTGGTTACCAAGTCGGGAAGGCCGTTTAATTTCTCCGATTCTGCATCTAGCTCCAGAGTCTACAGTGGACACTCTGATTAATTCTGCATCGGGTTGGTGGGATACCAATCTCATTGACCTGTGTTTTTATCCACCTGATGCTTTGTTGATCAAGTCTCTGCCTCTGTGTTCTAGCCCGCAACTTGACACTTTGGTTTGGAGATTAGAAAAATCGGGCTGCTATTCGGTGAAGTCAGGATATAAATTCCTGTGTGAGCTTCATCTTCCAAGCACGAATCGCCCACCTGTCTCGGATTCTATGAGGAGTTTTTGGAAAAGCATCTGGAAGCTGAAAGTTCCTGGTAAGATCAAGCATTTCCTCTGGAAGGCCTGTACGAACTCGCTGCCCACTAAAGAAAACCTTCTTAAACGAAAAATCCTCCAAGATGCGGGTTTCCCTCGCTGTTCTGGGGTTGCTGAGTCAGTCGTGCATGCCTTATGGAGCTGTACCTGTATTGAAGTTGTTTGGAATATAGATTTTGACTGGGTGGATAGGAGTTCAACGGCTCATGAGGCCTTTTCGGACGTTGTGCAAAAACTCCGAACCAAACCTGCCTTACTACCTCTATTTGCTACTACGGCCTGGTCTATATGGTATCAAAGAAATAAATCTCGGCACCATGACAGTCCCCTGCCCCTTCACAACATTGTTGGTTTTGCAAAAAACTACCTCGGTGATTTTAAAGGACTGGTTAGCCCTCATCCTCACAGATGGTGTGCTGTTTCTCGCAGATGGATACCGCCAGCAGTAGGTGTGGTTAAGGCAAACTATGACGGTGCTTGGTTCGGGGAGTCGGAGATGGCGGGTATTGGTGTGGTTATCCGGAACGATGATGGTCAAGTGTTGGCTGCCCTATCCGAACAGATTATTAAACCCCCTTCTGTGGAGATCCTGGAGCTCCTAGCCGCTCGGCGTGCAGTCACTTTTGCTGCAAAATTGGGCTTTGCTCAGCTGGTTTGTGAAGGCGACTCTCAAACTTTGGTAAAATCATTAAGGGGACCTGGTATGGAAAACTCTCAGGGGGGGGGCATATAATCATGGATATTCAATCTCATTCAAACTCATTTACGAGTATTTCTTTCGCTCACGTAGGTCGGCAAGGTAATGCAGTTGCGCATGCCTTGGCCCAGCGAGAGAGACAATCTTTTTTTCCTCAAATCTGGTTGGAGTGTGTTCCAACAGATATTGTGTCTTTTGTATTGGACGATTTTCCTCTTTCTTGATTAATATACCAGTAAGTATTCACTTCTCAAAAAAAAAAAAAAAAAAGTTAGCATTCTTCTCTGTCTCAAAAAAAAAAAAAAAATGGTAGCATTACTTAGGGTGCAACTAGGAATTAGAGTAATTTTTTTTTTTATGAGAAATACGTGAATTTTATTGATAATGAGAAAATAACAAAGCATGCTGAATTACTCTAGATTCAATAAAAGATGGAGTTTCTTTTATCAAAGTTATAAAGTTATTAAGACCGTTGCGTGGCGTGCCAAGTGGTGAGCTGGTGTGTTTCCTTGTCGCTTGATGTGTAGCATTTGGTGTTGCCTAAAGTGCTGTAGCTTGGCGTGGATACTTGTGATGATATTTTCAATACTAATGGGTACTTTTGACTTGTCCAAGAGAGCTTCAATAAGGACTGAACTATCTGACTCGAAAGTGACTTCTTGTAGGCCAATGTCCTTTGCGAAAGTGATGGCTACATCCATTGTTTTGGCTTCAGCTTCAAGTGGACCAAGTGGCAGCGGAAGTTGTGTGCTCAAAGCAGCAAGCACGTCACCCACATGGTCCCGTACAATGACTCCAATGTTGACCAACTTTGTGCTTTTGAAGACTGCAGCATCCATGTTGACTTTATAGCATGGGAACACAGGAGGGGTCCGGTGTCCACCTGACTTATTTTGCAGAACTAGGATTGCAGTATTGAAAGTGTGCAAGGTGGAAGTCATGAATCATGGATTGGGCTTTCATTGTGATGTCATGACTGGACTGCCGAGGAGAGCCAAGTCGAGTTTTGTTTCTATTATACCACAAGCACCATGAAATCGTGATTATCAACTCAAGCATGTCCTCACCTGCGTGTTGAATGAAGATAAGGTGCCAGAAAAGGTCAACGTATTCCCTGAAGCGCACGCCTCTAGTGTCCAGTGGTAGACTCGTAGTTGTCCATGTGTCATGAGCTTTGGTGCACTCCCAGAACATGTGTCCACTAGTTTCCTCCCCAAGGTGGCAAGCTTTGCACGTGGCATTCTCTATAACCCCACAATGACAAAGATTGACTTTGGTAGGGAGTATATTGCAATAGGCTCTCCATGTAAATATTTTGAGTTTTGGTGGGATGTTGGGACTTCATAGTGTATGCCAAAACAAGTGTTAAGACTCATCATTGGAAGCTCTTGCCGCATGAGCATGATTTGATAGTGAAATGGCTATCTTATAGGCACTACGAACTATGAAGGTGCCTCTTGGAGTGTAGGCCCATACCAATCGGTCAACGGCTTGACTATGGCTATGTGGCATGCTAAGGATCACATCGGAGTTATCTTGCATGAAAATCTGCTTGACCAAGTCACTCCGCCATTCGCCTGTAAGTTCATCCAATAGTGAACTAACCCTTGCATCTTCAGGCAAGGTATTTGGTGGTGTTGTGGGGCGAAAAGAGGATGGTCGTGGGAGCCACCTGTCATGCCAAATCCAGGCAGAGTCATCATTACCTATCTGCCATATGCAACCTTCTCTAATCACACACTATGCTGTGATGAGGCTTCGCCATGCAAAGGATGGCTTGGAGCCTAACTCAACTTGTAGAAATTCAGTGTGTGGGAAGTATCAAGCTTTTAGAACACGGGACACTAGAGAGTGGGTGTTGGTTTGTAGTCGCCATCCTTGTTTGGTGAGGAGTGCCAAGTTGAAAGATTTGAGATTACAAAAGCCTAAACCACCCATTTCCTTAGGAGTACAAACTTTGTCCCAAGATAGCCAAGCCATTTTATTTTTTCTGTTGGACTGTCGCCACCAAAAAGCACGGATCATGCTAGTCATTTCATCACAAAGTGTATCCGGAAGCTTGAAGACACTCATAGTTTAGGCTGGGATTGCTTGGGCCACCACTTTAATGAGTACTTCCTTCCTTGCTTGTGAAAGCATTTTCTCTTTCCAGCCAAACAGCTTGTTATCAAGTCTCTCTTTTAGTGCCTAGAATGTGTTCTTCTTTGATCTACCCACCAAGGAAGGTAGTCCTAGGTATGTCTCATGTTGCTTTATGACCTCAGCTCCAAAATGTTGCTTTATGTCTTCTTGAATGTCTAGTGTGGTGTTGTGACTGAAGAATAAGGCAGTTTTGTCCCGGTTTATTTTTTGGCCAGAAGCATGTTCATACATGTCCAAGACTTGCTCAAGATGGGTGCATTCCTCCCCTCTGGCTTGGCAAAAAATAATGTTGCTATCTACAAAAAAGAGATGTGAGATTTGTGGACCTTGTGGGCAGGTTACTATTCCATGAAGAGTGCTAGTTGAAGTGGCTTGTTGGAGAAGAGATAAGAGTCCTTCTGCACAAAATAAGAAAAGGAAAGGGGAGAGGGGTCTCCTTGTCTCAAGCCCTTAGATGGGACAATATGTCCACAGGGTCTGCCATTCAACCTGATTGAGTAAGTAATAGAAGTAACACATTGAATCTTAACATTTACCCATCTACTATCAAAACTCATTTTTATCATTACATCTCTAAGGAAGCCCCATTCTACTCTGTCAAAAGCTTTACTCATATCAAGTTTCAAGGCCATCTCCCCATTTTTACCAGTCCTCTTTTGATTTAGATAATGCATGGTCTCAAAAGCAACAAGAATATTATCAGTAATAAGGCGTTCAAACATAAAGGCACTTTGATGTTCACTGATAATTTTTGGGAGGAAATGTTTTAGTCTAATAGCGTTGACTTTAGAGGCTAGTCTGGAGATGAAATTCCTCAAGCTAATTGGCCTATACTGTGTTATCTTGGAAGGATTTTTTATTTTTTGGAATCAAGACAATATGAGTTTCATTAAACTTTAGGGGAATGATGCCGAAATTGAGAGAGTCAAGTACAGCTTTTGTGACACAAAAACTAGATAGGGACCAAAAGTGTTGATAGAAAAGTCGTGGCATATCGTTAGGACCCGATGATTTTTTTGGGTGCATTTGTTTGAGTGCTTTATGGACCTCATCTGCTTGGAAATGTTGACATAAAATTTGTTCATGGAGTCAGTGACCACTAGTTGGATGGCATCAATAACTATAGATGTGTCAGTGAGCCCATTTGTTTTGAATATATTAGAAAAATAATCTAATATTATATTCTCCACAATTTGGTCATCTTCTTGCCACATGCCAGTATCATCAGTGAGGACGTGGATGGTATTTCTCTACTTGCGGTTTGAGGCTTTCTGGTGGATAAAAGATGTGTTGCGGTCTCCATAAGTGATCAACATATGTTTTGCCCGTTGGTACCACATAGTATTCTCAACATCCAGTCAAGAGTTAAGTGATTTACGGACACTCTAAATCTGTTTGAAGTTATGTTGAGGGTTGTGTTCAAGGACTTGTAGTTCCTTTTCCAATCGAGTGATCTGCCTTCCCACGTGGCCAAATTTTGTTTTGTTCTAATGAGCTAACCATGCTTTACAACTGTCAAGGAAATTTGTGCTAGGTACACCTACAGTTTTGTATAAACCCTCACTCCAAGTTTCTTGGATGACTTCGACGCACCAAGGATCCCTTAGCCATATTGCTTTGAAGCGAAATGGATGTTGGGTTCGATGTTGTGGATGGTGTCTGTAAGGTTGCAAGTATACTACCAGCATGGAATGGTCACTGGTGGACATGGAGATGTGGTGGATGGCGGCAGCCTAGAAAAGAGTTTTCCATGAAGTTGCGGCCAATGCTCAATCAAGGCAGATGTAGATTTGGCCTTCAACAGGGTGGTTCCGAGACCAAGTGTATAGAGAGCCTACAAATCCCAAGTTAGTGAAGTTGCATGTATGAATGACAGAGAAAAAACAATCCATCTATCGGGTAGGGCATAAGGAGCCTCCATTCTTTTTCGTGAGACTAACAATTTCATTATAATCACTAAGGCAAAGCCAGGGAAGGTTGGTGGAATGACGTAAAGATTCAAGCAAAATCCACATTTCCTCACGTTTGCATGTTTCGGGGTGGCCGTAAAAACCGGTGAGTCTCCACTTTGTACATGTATTGTCACAAACTATATGGGCATCAATAAACCAACGGGAGAAATTTTGGATGTGTACTTGAGTTCTGGGTTCCCATAAAAGAGCAAGATCGCCACTGAGGCCAGCACTTGAGACTATGAGGTCTTGGTTGTAAACCCAATCTTGTTTCATGTTATATAGTTGTTTTGTGGTGATCTTTGTCTCCATCAAGAAGACACAAATGGGATCTTTTTGCTGCATTGCTATCTTAAGAGCTTTAACTGTTCGGGGGTTCCCAAGCCCCCGACAGTTCCAACTTAAAACACTCATTGTTCCTGGCGATGCTAAGTTGTCAGCCATGAGTTTCCCCAAAGCTTTTGCTTCTTCTTCCAATGTCCTGTGTTTTTTCTAAATGAAAATGGTGCTTTGAATATCAAGAACTTGACTTTTATGTTTTAGGCCTAGTATGGGCTCATTTGAGGTTTCCATTACATGGGGGGTGGGAGGTCCAATCCTACGCCAAGTTGCAATTTTTGGGCCCACAGTTCGTATGGTGTTGGGGTAAGTGGAGGTGTTGGCATTGTGTTGAGAGTTAGGGGATTTCAGTGCAATGATTGTGTGTTGGGTGTACTAGTGGAAAGTTTCCTCAAAGTTGGAGCTTTCCTTGTGTGGTACAGTTGACTTGGGAGCATTTGAGAGGGCATGAGTCTCGGGTTTGGGGTCTTGTGCCAGCTGTGTTGTTGGTGTCATGGAGTTTGGGTTTGGAGAGGAATTTAATGCATGGTCAATGTTTGTGATGTGTGAAAGGAAAAGATTAGGTCAGATAATATTTCCTTATTCGTAGGCAACGGTTTTTGGGATGCAGTGTGATTCTCGGGTGGTATTGATGATGGTGTTTGCTGCGATGGGGTGGCCATTATGGTTGATGCAGGTGACAGTTTTGTTTGTGGTGAGGGTGTGGGGTGGTGGTTTGGAGGAGGCGGTGGAGTGTGGGAGGTTCTTCTATTTACCACCTGAGGTTGTTGTATGTTGGTGGTGTTGGCCCGCAACTAAGGACCGTACTGCTAATCATCCTTATTCAGAGTGCCATCACTATTAAGCTAGGCTTTATAGTCCTTTTCGTCGCGGTTTAATAAGCCACACCAATAGCAAAAAATTGGCATATTTTCATATTGGATTGAAATCCATAGAGGTTCAAAGTTTCCCATGTCCACAAATCGGCCACATGAGAGGGGCTGGCGTATATCGAGATTGACGTGAACTCTGATATATTTTCTACGACATTTGCCACTCGGAGAGGTATCAACCTGTTCTACTCTACCCAAGGTTCATCCGATAGCCTTTGCATTAGTTTTGTTCATGCGCATGATAGGTAGGTTATGTAGTTGGATCCAGAATGTGGCATAGTCAAAGGTGGTAGCTTCCATTGATTCATGCTCTGTAGGCTTATAGAGACCAATAAGATACTTGTCAAACGACCATGGTTGTTGTGCCAGGATCTTGAGAGTATCGGCCTCATCAGAGAAGAGGAGTAGAACCGTGTTGGATCCAAGGTCACGGATTTCGAACTCCTCGGTAGAACGCCACATGCTTCTTAGTGTTCTTCATAGCACCTTGATGTTGACTCGGCGCATGGTGAAGAGCTTTGCAATAAGAACTCTGGCATTGTCTTCTGTGGTTGATGCTAATGGGACCGTTTGAGTCTCTTGTGTATTGAGTGACAAGCGGGCCCACTTGCCAGTCATGTCATCCATAGTGTGAGCGTAGAGATTGTTAGGAGAAGGGTGAGAAGGAAGTAAGGGTCTATGGTGTGGTGTGAGTACAGAGAATGTAAGGAAAGAGGGTGAGAAGGAAATACAGGACCTATTGTGTGGTGTAAGGATGGGGGTGGGTACCGAGTTTTCACCAGTGAGGGGAAAGAGGGCCTATGCAATGATAGGTACTAGGGTTTCATCATTGTGAATGCCATCCAGAGACAGCACTAGCGAGAGAAAAAAAATGATGACCAGAATAAGAGTAAGTTTGTATTACTTAAATATATCCAAATATAAATTAAAAATAAGCTTAAAAAATAATGCATAAGCTCCAAAATGTTATAGGTTCCAATTAACTCAGCTGTAATATTTCTGATGGTTGAATACATTAAGAGCGAATGTCATAAGTCGAAATAAAAATTAATAAAAAAAAAAATTTCCAAAATGTTAGTGAGATATTCCCTTTTCTATTTAAATATATCTCACACACGTTTAATACATTTTTCTCCTAAAAACTAGCACATAATAAAACTAACCGTTTACTCCATTTTAAATCTAAAATTTTAGTTTCTTAAAAATCCATTTCTGTGTAACCTCACTAATAGTAGATTAATTCAAATTGAAAAATTACATTAAACTTAAAATTAAAAAAAGAGCTTCATCGCACGTGCAGAGCGTGTGTGATGAGGCTAGTATTATATAATCAATTTTATCTTATTTGATTTATTTATATTATATATAGCCTTAGCCCAGCTACAAAATTAACTTATTTTATAGTGATAGTTATAACCGAAAATCCACATTACATGTCAAATAATGCATCAATCAATCGTTTCATTCAACAAGAACCAAAATGAAAATTTGGGAATGAATCTTTTATTGCATAAGATTTAGAAAAAGAAAATATTGTATGTGTAATATTGGAATATAGATATTTTAATGAGAAATATAACAATAGATATCCTTATCAAGTATAGGTTGTCCAGTGGATTCTAATTAACTTAACTGGTAAAATCTCTAATTGTTGAATAAGAGATTTGAAGTTTAATTTCCACCTACACCAAAAACTGATTGATATCTAAATAATATTTATTTAGTAAGATTAGGTTTCCACATCTTTTAAAATAAATTATTAAGATGATAAATAGTTATTAGAAGTTAAAACAATATTATTTTTATAAAGGTCTTTAACAACGCTTTTTCTACATCAATCATAACAAATTTGCCAAAAGTTTTATTTTACCACAATGGACACCAATTTTGATATTTCTAACCGCAATACTCGAGGTTCAAATTCTTCCTAATCATTGAAATATAAATAAATAATAAAAATCACAACAGATAATTATTATTTTTATTAAAAAATATTTACAGGCGAAAGAATTCTTGTATTAATACTTGACATATATCGGATATGTCAAATTGACATATCCAATATTGGCCCAAAAAAGAGAGAGAGAAGCATTCTTACCTCAATTGGGCAAAATTGGAACACATTTGATGACAATGTATGGTGAGTATCAAGCGGAGGACCTTATTAACTGAATGACTGCAATAATGGACTAAGCAGCGTCAAAACCCAAACAGTGGGGTTTGTTGTTGTCTGTTGGAATGGCTGGCCTATTCCTAAGGATCAATCACCAAGCAAACCAATTTGATAGAGTTTTTATTTATTTATTTATTATTTTTAGACAATTCAATAGAGTTATTCACCCCCCCCCCCCTCAAAAAAAAAAAAAAAAAAAAAAAAAAGGCAATTTAATGGTTTTTTTTTTAGCTCGGCAATTTGGGCCAAACAAAAAAAGGCAATTTAATATTTTTTTTTTTAGCTCGGCAATTTAATAGAGTTGATCACTAAAAACTATGAATTTCCTATCATGAAATTTAGACAATAAATATTAATATAATGAAATGTAACTATGATAAATTTTATAACTTAGTTTCGGTCCATATATTTATAATAAATATATGATGCATTTTATGTAGTATAGGTTGAGATTTTTTTATGGGTGGATTGAGATTATAGTAAAACCATGAGCTTAGAATACACACACACACATATATATATATATATATTTATCATCACAAAAATTTGGGCCAGCTCTAGCTTTGATAAGAGCCCATCTTTGGGACTCTGACATTGCCCAACAGCTAAAATCTGATGTTAACATGCTAACTTGGGCCTGAATCTCAATGGTATATTAAAGCTCATGAATTTTGTTGGAGAAAAATTGCAAGGGGAAAAGGGTTACGCTCACAACTATTAAATCTAATTTATATTGTATTTTACTATTAAAAAAAATGGTTAAGAGCTTTATAATTCAATTGGTTGACATATTTGGTCTATCTAAGAAGAAGCCAAATTCCAGCATTGTAACTGTATGATTTAGCAATGTCACAATGTTGTATTGTGACTAGCCACCATGCATAATTTCATGTACAAACTGCTTGTGTAGGTGCGTTTATAAGATTAGGCTAGCTTGTTAGCAACCAAAAGATAACCCTTTTGAAAAGAACCATATCATCTATAAAATGTCACTTTCTATGTAGCTACAACATGTAGGTATTTAATTGAACTTGAATTAACTAAATTAATCCTTGCAAATACTTTGAAATGCTTCATGTAAGATTGGAGACACTTATGCTTAATAATGAAAATTTTCAAATTAATTGACCAAATATTATTGTTCAAACTTATATATATATATATATATATATATATATTTCAAAATAGCATTTTTTAGAACTTATATCTTGACTTTTCAAGAGGTGAGTTTTAGGTCACATCTATGACTTATGTGGCCATTATAAATAATCAGTCATCTGGATCTTGATTTTTCAAGAGTCAAGATTCAATGATAAATATAAAAGAAGCTTTTGGAATCTAGCCAAGTGGGTCGACTCGTCTACAAAGGCTGAGTAAACCTTTCTTCTCTTCAATTTTGATCTCAAGTTCTCTTCATTTTTCCAATCATTCTCATTTTCGATGTCCAAAAATTTCCCTTATTTGTGCAAAATTTCCATCTAACAGTTTCATGCATTTTATTGGGAACCAAATAGATTTGATCAATCAGTTTCTTTTGAAAAATCATAATCTATCGGACCGTTTTGTTGGGCCCAAAATACAGAGAGAGAGAGAGAGAGAGAGAGAGAGAGAGAGAGAGAGAGAGAGAGAGAGAGAGAGTAAACGCAACAAAAAATGAAGCTTTAGCAATAAGAAGCCTTAATGCGATAAGCCTTTCTTTAATCTTAGGGCCAAATTAACCATACACCCAACCATGCCCAAACCATACATAGGCACACCCAAATCAAAAACCTAGTTGAACAAAACCCATCACAACCCAATTGAAACGGGAAACAACACCAAGTAACAAATATTTCAGGGTTAAACCCCCCAAGAAAAACCCAATCAGACTTGCAGTGGCCTGACTCAGTATTGATGGACAAGGGACATGGCAGTGATGGAATCGCGGTGAATCAACAGTTTAGGGTTGTATTTGGGAGAGAGAGAGAGAGAGAGAGAGAGAGAGAGAGAGAGAGAGGTTAGTAGATTTAGTAATCTAATATACTAATATTAGAAGAATCTTGACTCTTGAATAGTTGAGATCCAAGTGGCACAATATTTTAAAAATACCACATTAGTCATAGCCACATCAACTGATTTGGCATGTATGAGAATAGAAAAACAGAGAAGAAGAAGTATAAAATGCTTAAGGAAATTGAGAGAGAAGAAGAGTGATAGATAGATAAAACTTCTGGAATATCTTTGTGATTACTATATTGAATCAATTGAATTAAAAATGTACAAAGCCCTATATTTATACTAACAGAATGAAGAAAACTAATTCCCAAATTATGCGCTGGGCAGTTACAGGGAAGTTATATCAGCTACCGCATGTGTATCATCCACATGTGAATCATAAATAACTAATACAGTATAAACTACAAGTCACTTAGCTACTCATGTCATTTTGCACATCACACTAACACTTGCTTCACTTTGCTCCATCTTGCTAGCACTTCACTATTGCATCACTTCCTTCTTGTGTCACTGCTGCTCTAACCTTGCCTTTAACTTTAATATCTTTACATCCCCCCTCAAGGTTAGCACCAGATCCATGTATATTGATTATGCTCATTTTGTCGAGCAAATAAGTTAGTTGTTGAGCATTGAGGGCTTTTGTACGTAAATCTGCTAACTGAGTATGAGTGGGAGTATAAAACAGTTTGATCACTCTATTTTGCATTTTGTCTCTAACCAAATGACAATCTATCTCAATATGCTTCGTTCGTTCATGGAACATAGGATTCTCCCTTATATAAATTGCAGCCTAATTGTCACAGTAAAGCAAGGCTGGTTGTGGGTGATAGACCTCACGATCCTTTAACAATGCAATCAACCAGGTTATCTCACATACTGTCACAGCCATTGCCCTATACTCAGCCTCTGCAGAAGATCTAGAAACAATGGACTGCTTTTTAGACTTCCATGAAATCAAAGAATCACCTAGGAAGATGCAATAGCATGTTGTTGATCTTCTAGTGTCCACACATGCTGCTCAATTTGCATCAGTATACCCCTTTAAATGGAAATCAGACTTTAAGGACAATAAAATTCCTTGACCAGGACAGCCCTTAATATACTGTAGCACCTTGTAAGCTACATCCAAATGGAGTTTTCTAGGCTTAGACATAAATTGACTAAGCTTATGCACTGAATATGTCAAGTTTGGTCTTGTGATAGTAAGATACAACAGTCTACCAACTAGTCTTCTATAGATTCCAGGATCTTGCAGCAATTGTCCTTGATATTTACTTAGTTTCAAATTTTGATCCATTGGAATTTTGCAAGGCTTGCAAGCTGTCATCCCTGCATCTTTAAGTATGTCAAGAGCATACTTTCTTTGACACAAGGTTATCTCCTTTTCTGATCTAGCAACTTCAAGGCCAAGAAAAAATTTCAAATTTCCAAGGTCTTTAAGCTTGAATTTCTAATCTAAGAACACTTTAAGTTCTTCCACAGCCTTGATATCATTGCTGGCAATTAGAATGTCATCAACATATTTTAATAAAGCCAAAAATGAATTCTGAGACTTCTTAATAAACAAAGAGTAGTCTGATTTTGACTGTTTGAAGCCATGTTGCAAAATGGTGGAAGAAAACTTGGAGTACCACTGCCTAGAAGCTTGCTTGAGCCCATATAAGGACTTATTGAGCTTACATACCAATCCCTCCTTGCAATGAAACTCCTGTGGAAGCTGCATATATACATCCTCATGCAAGTCACCATGGAGGAAGGCATTATTGACATCAAGCTGAGTCAAATGCCGACCCCTAACAGCTGCAATAGATAACAAAGTCTTGACAATAGTCATTTTTGCAACAGGTAAGAAAGTTTCAGTAAAGTCAAGACCATTTTGCTGAGTAAACCCTTTAGCAACCAGACGTGCCTTGTACCTCTCAACACTGCCATCTGATTTATATTTCACCTTATAAACCCACTTACAACCCACTGCCCTTTTATGAGGAGGTAAAGGAGTGAGAATCCAAGTATTGTTAGACTTTCAAGCAGCAATTTCTGCATCTATAGCTTCTTGCCACCTAGGATTTTGGACAGCCTCAAAATAAGATTTAGGTTCAGGAATGGTAGAAATAAGGGAACAGAAATTGGCATAAGATGGGGACAACTTAGAAGGAGACAAATAAGAAGACAAAGGATATTTTGTACCTGATGTTGTAGATGAAGAACTCGACTTGATGGAAGAATGGAGATGGGTAGATTGATCACAATGAACTGAGCTGCATTTGTAAGATTGCAGATAGGCAGGAGGTTTAGACACCCTTTGAGATCTTCTTAAAGATGAAGGAATAGGAGCAACATCTAAAGCGGGAACAATGTTTATAGCTGCAGAAGGAATACTAAGAGGAATACTAGAATTAGGCACAAAAGCAACCTCATTTGGTAACTGAGATTCTAGGACAGAAGGTGAGGAAGGAGCAACATCAGAAAAAGAATAAGAGAGAATGGGCATATCTGCAGATGGAATAACAAAATCTTGTGCAAGAATAGAGTCAGAATGAGGAAAGGAAATCAAAGGATCATGAGGTGAAGCCACTAAAAGAAACAAATGAGGTAAAGGTATATTGAAATGAGAAAAAGATGAATAGGGATTTGAAACAAAAGGAAAAATAGTTTCATAAAAGATCACATCCCTTGAGATGAAAACCCTTTTAGTGAACAGGTTAAGAAGCTTGTAACCTTGAACACCAAAAGGGTATCCAAGAAAAACACAAGGAACTGACCAAGAATCAAATTTAGACCTATGATGAACTAAAGTTGAAGCAAAACAAAGACAACCAAAAACTTTGAGATGTTCATAGGAAGGAGTTTTGCCCTAAAGCTTCTCAAAAGGTGATTTATTGTTCAAAATAGAGGAAGGTAGCCTGTTAAAGATATGTACAGCAGTTAACACACACTTACCCCAAAGATAAAGAGGGACATTGGACTGAAATTTTAAAGCCCTAGCCATGCTCAATATATGTTGGTGTTTCCTCTCCACAACTGAATTTTGTTGTGGAGTGGCTACACAAGAATGCTGATGCATAATACTATTAGCAGAAAAGAAATCTTTCAAGAAAAATTTAGGGGCATTATCAATTCAAAAAACTTTGATGTTAGTGTGAAACTGAGTACATATCATGTTGTAAAAGGAAACAAGTAAAGGTCTAGTATCTGATTTACTTATCATGAGATAGACTCAAGTTGATCTAGTGGCATCATCAATAAGGGTCAGAAAGTATTTGTAACCTTCTTGAATAGGCTTAACAAAAGGATCCCAAACATCACAGTGGACAATGTCAAAAGCATTATGAGAAATATGATTGAAAAACGGAAAGGGAAGCTTTTTCTGTTTAGCAATAGGACAAAGAACACAATTTTTATTGCTTTGGAACTGGATTACAAGAAGAAAGTGATTGTGCAATGCACTGAGCTTATTATCAGAAACATGCCCAAGTCTAAGATGCCAAAGATATGACTTAGAAACAACAAGAATGCTAGAAACATAATGTTCAAGGGAATTGAAAACAGACTGCAAAATATAAGGAGCCCCTAATAGAGATGTGCAATTTGATGAAGCTTGCAGCATGTAAAGATTGTTGTGCAATTTACCCACTCCAATCGTTTTCCAACATGCCAGGTCCTGTATGAAACACAAATTCAAAAGGAAAACAAAACAACAAGATAGGGATTTTGTTAATTTGCTAACAAAGATTAGATTGAATGAGAAAGAGGGAACACAAAGGACATTTCCAAGAACTGAGGTAGAGGTTATTTGAATTGTTCCTATGTGAGTGACAGTAACTTTCTCACCATTAGGTAATTCAACAAAGGTAGAAATAGAACTAGTGATCTTGGTGAACAAAGTAATAGAATGAATTAGATGATTTGTGGCCCCCATATCAAGAACCCAAGTCCCACCATTGAAGGCATTCATGTTCATAGGATTAACAGCAAACACAGAATGTTGCATGCTTAAACACATACTTTCTTGAAACAAATTACAAGAAGTACCTGATGCAGCATTAAGATTGATTGCAGAATTAGCTGAATGAACACCTTCACATGAACCAGAAGCAAAGGCATGGGTATTGAGCAAAGAGATCAGTTGTTGACACTGCTTAGAAGAAAAAGGAAAATTGCCATTGCATAGATCTTCAGACTGAAATTAGGATTGATCACCCTCAAGACTGATCTGGTTTGCCATTGGAGTCTTTCCCTTCTACTTGTAACCTGGTGGGAAACTAACTAGCTTATAACACTTCTCCTTAATGTGACCAAGCTTGCACAATAACTGCGCATAGGCCTTCCTTTCCCAGTGTTGCCTTTGAAATTCTTGCTAGTATTACCATAGCCATGAGTAAAGCTTTGATTTTAATAGCAAAAGCAGTCGTTTCAACTGATGATCCCAGATTGAAACCCAAGGATCTTTGCCTCTCTTCTTGAATCACCAGAGAGAAAGCCGTATCTATTGAAGGAGTGGGTTCCATCATAAGAATTTGAGTTTGTACTTGAGAATAAGCATCATTCAACCCATTGAGCAACTGCATCAGTGAATCTTGATGCTGAAGAGTGGTGATCTTGTCATTAACACCACAAGTACACTTACCACAAGAACAGCAAGGCAAAGGTCTAAAATTCAGTAATTGATCCCACGATGCTTAAAGCCCTGTGAAATAAGTAGTGACTATTGAATCACCTTGCATCACAGTAGAAATTTGCTTCTGTAGTTGTGAAATTTGTGGTCCATTAGCTTGAGAAAAACGATTTGTGAGTGTATTCTAAACCTCAAGAGCTGTGTTCCTATAAATCACACTAGCTGTGATATGAGGTGAAACACAATTCAAGATCCAAGAGGAAATCAATGAATTGCACTTAGACCATGCTTTCGTCTCCAAAGGAGTAACTGCCATTGAAGCAGTGATTGATCCATCAACAAAACCGAGTTTGCTTTTAGCATCCAAAGCCATCTTCATAGCTTGAGACCAGGTAAGATAATTGTCCTCTGTTAATGGCTGTGAAACCAAGATCGCACAGGGTGATTCACCATGATGCAAAAAGAACGAACTACGAGGATCCTCCATTGATGTAAGCTCACGTTGTAAGGTTGAAGATGAAGCTTGCTGAGAATTGGACGCCATTGGAATGGATTTAGGTTCTGATACCATATGAGAATAGAAAAACAAAGAAGAAGAAGTATAAAATGCTTATGGAAATTGAGAGAGAAAAAGAGTGAGAGATAGAGAAAACTTCTAGAATATCTTTGTGATTACTATATTGAATCAATTGAATTAAAAATGTACAAAGCCCTATATTTATACTGACAGAATGAAGAAAACTAATTCCCAAATTATGCGTTGGGCAGTTACAGGGAAGTTACATCAGCTATTGCATGTGTATCACCCGCGTGTGAATCATAAATATCTAATACAGTCTAAACTACAAGTCACTTAGCTGTTCATGTCATTTTGCACATCACACTACCACTTGCTTCACTTTGCTCCATCTTGCTAGCACTTCACTGTTGCATCACTTCCTTCTTGTGTCATTGCTGCTCTAACCTTGCCTCTAACTTTAATATCTTTACAGCATGAAACTTGACTTTAGATTCAAATAGGCTACCTTTCGATATAAGTTTGAAATAGTTCTATTGGTTAAATAATTTTCAAATTGGATTATTGAGAAAAATGATCTAATTAAGATTGGTGCGATGGCAGTCACTTTTTACCAAAATATGGCATGTACGTCAGTGGTTGAAGTTAGGAACCAGTTTCTCAAAAACATTATGGGAGTAAAATTTCCTAGAAATTATTTCTCCCAACCATGTAAAAGTGAAAGTTTTATGTGGAAAATTTAAATATCCAGATATAACAATTTTGGATTTATCCAAGCATCAAGCAATGACTTCAGTTTCTTCCCATTATACTTATATATTATCACGTCCAATGGTTTTTGCAATATGAGGCAAATACATCGAAGCATACTCCATTATTGTTATTTACAGGATTGCTCGTCTCCAAGACATTGAAACACATCATGCTTCCATAGGACCATAGGCTCTATACAAATCACGGTACTTACAACAAGCTTAATATTATTTCTTACCTACAGATAATAGTAGGTTCTACACGCTTATTCTGATATCCTGAAATGATAAATTTGGAGATTTTCAACATTAAGTTTTTGGAAATTACTGCGCTTTCTGTTGGTTATAAACTTGCCCCAACTGTATGCCCTATATTTTGCAGGGTTTTGCTCATTTGTCAGCTCCTCTAAAGGCTTTACCATCGTGTAGTGTGCCGGGTTGAAGAAAAATGGAAGAGAAAACCTTTCCTTCTCTGAGTTCACCATCACCCTGTGCTCCACACTCTCGTACCTGTCATTGCTCCAAACCTAAAAACATTTCCATTCTGAGTGAAACTGGCCAACGACAAAAGCCTCCAAGTACATACCAATTCCAATATAGAATTCATTTGATCCATAGAATTAATTGGCATAGAATTAATTTTAATTGGACAAGTATTATATTTTTGATCCATACATGCATATTTGTAATTGATATTTGTAAGCAAGTTTGGCTATTAACAAAAATATGAATGATTTGTACTTAGCAGAGTTAATTTGAATATTTGAGAACGTTACCTGAATAATGTCACCAACATTGATGATATAAGCATCTGGGGTGGGTTTGACCCGAACCCACTCACCATCTGTTTTCCGCTTCACTTCCAATCCTCCAACATCATCTTGAGCAAGGATAGTTAAGGCACCACCATCCTTGTGCCGACCAACACCAAGTGCTAACTCAGGGGTTGGGCAAGGTGGATAGTGATTTAGTCGGATGAAACTGGTCTGATCTTTGAAGAAGCCATGGAAACTATCTGCCGGCAAGCCCAAGGACAGAGCAATAAGTTCCATTAACTTGTAAGCTAGTTTTTCCATCTCTTGACCATATTCTTGGCATATCTCCCTGGTTCGTTGTCAAAGGAGCCCATCAGATCACATAGATGAATCCCCTCGAATTGGGCTACAAATTAAATCATAATTCTTGACAGATTCATTTCAATTCTAACTCAATTACAGAGGGTCCTCCCAAATAACAGTAATGAAGACACATTCATATGTTACTAACATATTAACCTTAGATGAATAGTTATTAAAATGTTCCATCCACTCTCTTGTGGTCTCCACTCACCAGCTCTTGCAACATTATCTCCCAAAACCATTAAGTGTGCTGTGATTAGAACTCCCCTTTTCAGATCATGTAGAGATAGGTTGAACTTTATAATTTTGTCATCTAATTGATATTGGCTAGAACTAATATTGAAATTATCCATATTAATCCATAATAACTATTATTAATTAGTCTAATTTTATTGTAAATCTACAAAAGGATTTCCATATATTATTGTTAAAAACCTTACCTTAAATCAGGCGGGTACTCAGGCCACTGATTATTCCATTCAGTGACTTCCGTGTCATCAGGCTCATGTGAAGCAGGGACTATAGTGGGTTCCTCTATAGTAAAATCAAACACTTCCTTCCAGTCCCTAACATTCTTGGTATGTTCTGTGTCATAGTAACCAGTCACCTTGTTCTCATTCCTCCTCACCTTCCTCTTTTCCTCCAAACTCTGAGCAAAGAATTTCCTTGAGGCACCATCAATCTTCTCTCGCTTTTCCAAAGGCACCCCATGATTGATCACCTGGAAGAACCCCCACTCCTTGCATGCATCGCCAACCTCTTTGACAAGGCCTTCAACTTCAATGGCAGAAACATTGCTGGAGGAGAGTATTGGAGAAAGATCGATCAGTGGGACACCTTTGCCTTCAATGTAGGAGATTCTTGGCCTGTGTTCAGGTTCTTGAATGAAAGCTGGATCAACCTCTCCCATGATAATTAACTAATTGGTGGATTTGTTTTTTTAGTGCTCAAAGAGATTGGTTTTCATTTCTGTGCTTCTCTGTTTTGTAAGAATATTGGTGTGGTGACGAAGGAATGGTAGGTATTTTAAACCTTTTTTTATTTTCTTTTTTCTTTTTTTTTTTTTGGAGAAGAAGGTATTTTAAAATTTTATATGTGTGAGATTGAGTTTTATTTATGTGCATTGAACTTGGACGGGTTTTCGGATTCCGATGGTATGAGGAGATTAAAAGTAAGGTACGATTTTGTATGGTTGCTATATATTTAAGGGTGTGACGTTTGTGCTTGCATATTGCAGGGGTGAGCTGTTTTGTTCTATGTATGGATATTTTCCTAATGGCAATAATCATCGCTTACGGAACATCTACATTATTGTTGTTGTCGTCAGAGGTGGCTCCGCATTGTTAGATGAGAATTTCAAATTCTTCTTTTATGTTAGATGTGAATTCTAAAAATTAGTAGCTGAATTATTTTTAATATATATTTTAAATTTTGTTTAAATTTGATGTTATTTACTATTTAATCAATAAACTTATTATATATATATATATATATAATTTTAAACTACAAAAACTTGATATTTAAACATTTGATTGATGATATAGTTATTGATCTTTAATCTTTTTAAAATTTTGTAAATATGGAGGATAAAATAATTACAAGCAATCTAATGGTTAAATTTTCAAAATTCACATCCAATAAAAAAAATATATATATATATATATATATATATATATAAAAGAAAGATTTGAAATATTTTTCCCAAATAAAATGAGGCCCGCTTGTAAAATGATATAAATATATTATATATTATATTTATTTGCATTAACATTTGAATTAAGGTTACTTCACTAAAAAAATAATAAAAATAAGACCCACGTTGTTGGCTGATGTAATACATCATCTATTAAAATGACCCATACTGTCTCCTAGACAAGAAGTATTTTTTATTCAATAAACTTTGATACACAAAAAATTTCATACTTAGTTTAAATTGTAAGTTATTAATGGTGGGTAAAAAAGTAAAATCAATGGTAAATGATCTAGATTAGAATCTATGAAAGCTTTGCAGCTCCATAGTTGTGAAAAAAAGTAGTATTTATAGTATTGTTCATTTTTATTAAACGTGAAGAGACAAGATAGGTAGCCTAATTTTCATAAATTCATAATTATTTAAACATCAACTCTACTAAAAGGGCTCAAGTTCTTGGTAGGGTTTAGGGCAGGGTCTCCTACTCTCCATATCATAGCATAGTGGTTACCCTCCTTGTTTTGAGGAGGAAGGTGAGTTCCCTCCAGTGACAACGTTGCTAGGAGGGCTAGGGATTTTTTCTTCGTGGGGTGGGGATACAGTGAGCATGGGTTGGTATGGAGGAACTAACAAAGGATTGGAAGAAACTGTCTTTATCTAGTAAAGGAGGATAACAAGTTTGATTTGTCAAAAAATAAGAAAACGCAGACGTATACTTTAGCAGCAAAGTTCTTTACGCGGTGCTCTGTAAACATTGAGGCGGTGGCAAAAACTTTCAGGCCTCTTTGGCGCACGAGAAGGAAGTTTGAAGTCAGCAATGCAAGGGATAATATACTACTCTTTGCATTCGAATCTGATGAAGATATTGAAAAGGTCCTTATGGGAGAACCTTGGGCATTTGATCGACATTTGGTGGTTTTCCAAAGGTACGATATGTTTTCTCCGATTGAGAACTTACAGTTTAATAGGGTATCTTTTTGGATTTAGATCCATAATTTTCCATATTCCCTACTATCAAGTGAGGTTGCAAGCAGTTTAGGTGAGACATTAGGAGAGGTCACGTTGCCAAAAGATCATACTGAGATGAGGGGTGGTAATTTTCTAAGAGTGAGAGTGGCCATTGATGTATCGGAGCCACTTTGTAGGGGCCGGGGGGTTAAATTTGATGAGAATGAAGAAGGATGGGTATCATTTATGTATGAAAGGTTACCTAACCTATGTTACTGGTGCGGCCATCTCACTCATGATGACAAGGATTGTAGTCTATGGCTGAGGAGTCATGGAACACTATCACTGAGTGACCAATAGTTTGGCCCATGGCTGCGTGCTAGTCAGTATAATCCAATGAAGAAGACAGTGGTGGAAGTACAAAGGTATGATAAAGCAAGTGTAGCAACAAAGTATAAGGATGGAGGGCTTACTAAGGTGGTAGACAAGGAAAAGGGGCACTAACGATGGTGAAGAGGACGGAGAAGGCTACCAACGATGATTCAGGCAGAGCAATTACCAGGGAGGCCGTGACAGCAAGGGGGAATCAATGTTCAGCGGATTTTACAAAGGAATTGAAGGCAATTGAGGAGGCAATAAATAGAAATCTCAAACACCAACGTGCACATGTAAGTCAAACTGAATTAAATGAGGCTAATAATGGAAAGATGATGGATATGGAAATTGTGGAAAACAAAGCAACTGGAACGGATCAACACGGTGCAAAAATAAAGGACATCCCACATTTGCAGAAACGTATGGAACAGGGAGATATAATGAAATCAAAATTTAACATGGGTTGGGTGGAAAAAGAAAAAGCAAATAAAGGAAGAAAGAGTGAGATGATGAGGAAAACGGCATGTAGTGAATTGGGCTTAACTAGGCCCACGCAGGAGGAAGGGGCCCAGCCCAAAGGAACATAGGTTAGAATTAACAAGCCAGTTACAGGAAAAGAGGAAATAAAAGAGCAGAAAGAGGGGCCCAAAAGTAAAATAATATGCAGCAAACAGAGGAGGATTTGATGCAGGAAAAAGAAAAACGGGTTAGAATTGAGTAGGAAACAAAAGATTTAAGCTTGTTACTGGCTTTGGAATTTGGATCGGCGGAGGTTGCTGGGCAGCCCTATTGGGTCCAATGAATCTATTAAGCTAGAACTGCTGGGGGCTTGGGAACTTCCGGATAGTTAATTCCTTGAAAGAGGTAATAAAAAAAGAAGATCCCAAAATAGTCTTCCTCATGGAGACAAAGTCGAACATGGATTGGATGATTATGGTCCGGGATAAATGTGAGTTCAAGAATGGCTTCTTTGTGGATAGCAATGGCACAAGTGGAGGTTTGGCGCTACTTTGGAAGGAGGAGATTCAGTTAGACATCCAAACTTACTCATAAACATACATTGATGCTTTGTTGGAAGGTGAAATAGATTCAAGTTGGTGGCACTTTATAGGTTTTTATAGCAACCCGAATACGTCGAAGAGGTCAGAATCTGGGTAAAAGTTGAAACGGCTGAGCCACATGTCTTCTCTACCATGGCTTGTCATTGGAGACTTCAATGAACTAACAGGGATGTCAGAGAATGAAGGTGGTAGCTCTAGGCCAAGGCAGCAAATGATGAACTTTATGGAGACAATTGACTATTGTAGATTGAAGGATATGGGATTTATAGGTCCATGCTTTACTTGGCTGTATTAGAAAAGGGACGGGACTCAAATATGTGAGAGACTTGATCAAGCATTGGCCACGAATGAATGGTCAAACTGGTTTCCAATGGCTAGATTGTATCACCTTACATCCTTAGCATCAGATCATTCACTATTGCTGCTTAGATTCACCAATAAAAGAAGGAAAAGAAGAGAGAGGAGGATGTTTAGATTTGAAAAAATGTGGCTACAAGATCCTAGGTGTGAGACAGTGGTGGTAGAGGTGTGGAAAGAGGGACTGATCTCTAGTTCAGATTACCCACTTGTAGCATGCTTAGATAAATGTCAAGTGAGGCTGGAGGCATGGAATAAGACCGAATTTGGGCACGTTGGCCAGAAAATAGTTGCATTGCAAAAACACTTGGAATGGATAGAATTACAACTAGCATCTCCAAGTAATATCCAGGACATGAGGAATACAAGGATGGAACTGAATGGGTGGCATGAGAAAGAGGATGCTATGTGGTTTCAAAAATCAAGAATTAGTTGGTACCAAGACGGGGATAGAAAAACTCGCTTTTTCCATGCAAAAGCATCAGCTAGACATAAGAAAAATCTCATGGAGGGGCTGCTAGACTCAAATGGATGCTAGCAAGATGATGAAGACCGAATGGGAGAGATGGTGGTGGACTACTATGAAGAGCTTTTCACAACCAATGAACCGACTAATTTCAATGAGTTGCTGCATGCTCTTCAGCCAAAGGTGACTCCAGCCATGAATCAGAAACTTGCAATGGATTTTACAGAGAATGAAGTAAGAGCAACATTAAAACAAATGCACCCTCTAAAAGCTCCTGGACCAGATGGTATGCCTCCTTTATTTTATCAACATTTTTGGTCGAATATTGGTGATGTAGTTACTAAAACCATTCTTGATTTTCTTAATAATGGTTTAGCACCTCCTAATTTTAATGAAACCCATATAGTCCTTATTCCAAAAATTAAAGAGCCAAAATGTGTGACTGATTATAGGCCTATTAGTCTTTGTAATGTGGTTTTTAGAATTACATCCAAAGTAATAGCAAATAGGCTGAAGAAGATACTACCATCCATTATTAGTGACACCCAAAGTGCATTTGTGCATGGAAGGTTAATCACCGATAATGTTTTGGTAGCTTTTGAGTCCATGCATCACATTCATCATAAAAAGGGTGGCAAGAAAGGGGAAATGGCTCTGAAATTAGATATGAGTAAGGCGTATGATAAAGTAGAATGGGTGTGTCTTGAAAAGATTATGACAAAATTGGGGTTTGAGGAAAAATGGAGGAATCTGATAATGAGATGTATTTCATCAGTGTCATACTCTGTAAGAATAAATGGAAAACCAAAAGGGCATATAATTCCTACAAGGGGTCTACGACAAGGAGACCTCTTATCACCTTATTTATTTCTTTTATGTGCAGAAGCTCTATTGGCCCTAATTACGAAAGCAGTGGATAATGGAAAGATGGAGGGATTGAGTATTTGCAAAAGCGGTCCAAAAATCTCACACCTGTTCTTTGCAGATGACATCATTATTTTTTGTAAGGCTACACTTGAAGAGCGCAGCACTCTACAAAAAATCCTTGCAGACTATGAGAAAGCATTTGGGCAGTAGCTGAATAGAGCCAAAACATCATTGTTTTTTAGTAGCAATACTCTAGATGGGGTGAAAGAAGAAATCAAGAATAGATTTGGGGCACAAGTCATTAGGCAACATGAGAAGTACTTGGGATTACCATCTCTTGTGGGAAGAAATAAACAGAATTCGTTCAAGGAAATCAATGAAAGGCTTAGTAAGAAATTAGCAGGTTGGAAGGAGAAGCTCTTGTCAAAAGCAGGAAAAGAAGTGTTGATAAAGGCAGTAGCTCAAGCTATACCTACGTACACAATGAATTGTTTTAAAATACCCGACTCTCTATGTGATGAATTGACTAGCCTAATTCGCAATTTTTGGTGGGGTCAGAAACAAAATGAGAGGAAAGCGGTGTGGATCAGTTGGGACAAATTATGTGAACCCAAGGCAGCCAGTGGAATGGGTTTTCGACAACTAAAACAATTCAACCTTGCACTACTTGCTAAACAAGGATGGAGACTTCAAACTCTGCAGAATTCCTTATTATATAGGCTATTTAAAGCACGGTATTTCCCTCATACAAATTTTATACATGCTGCACTTGGTACAAATCCATCGTACGTATGGAGGAGTATTATGGCGGCTCAATATTTGGTGAAACAAGGGAGTCGGTGGAGTGTGGGTAAGGGAACATCCGTTCGAGTATGGGGTGATAAGTGGATGCCGTCTACTTCAACATACCAAGTAGTATCTCCTAGATTATTCTTAAGTGCAGAAACAAAGGTGTGTGAGTTAATTGATCCGGAGTCTACATAGTGGAAAGCATAGGTGATTGATGCTCTGTTCCTCCCACATGAGGCAAAGTGCATTAAAAGCATACCAGCATATAACCATTGGATGACAGAATCATATGGGCAGAAAGGCAAACGGTTTATTCACTGTTCGAAGCGCATACAAGCTGGCAATGAACCTCTCTCGACCTACCAATTACGGCTTAAGTTCAGATGAGAGCCAAACTAAGAAATTCTGGAAGCTACTATGGAGGATACAAGCACCACACAAGATTCGGCATTTTATATGGAGGACATGCCGAGACATTTTACCGACAAAGATGAACCTGGTACGAAGAAAGATACTGCAAGATGACTGCTGTAGTGAGTGCCATTAAGAACCTAAGACAATAGGCCATTTATTTTGGAGCTGCCCGAGAGCTAGAGAAGTATGGAGCTGTACAAAAATCCATTTTGGTATAGCTCGAGAGCAGATTCACTCATGCTTTGATTTAATGTGGCACATGATTATGGGGGGAACGTATGATGAGTCAAAGGTGGCGTTGGTTGCAGCAATCACATGGGCAATTTGGAGCAACAGAAACGAGGTGCGTAATGGAGGAAAAAAGAAATCGGGTTGCGAACTAGTGCAGTGGACTTCTTGTTATCTCAAGGAGTATTATGCTGTTCTTGATCGACCAGCCACGGTTCCAGATGTCCAGGTAGCGAGGTGGGCACCTCCACCGCCAAATAGATACAAAGTTAACGTAGATGGAGCGGTCTTCAAAGCACAGAAAGCAGCTGGAGTTGGTGTTTTAATTCGGGACTGCCATGGTCAGGTAATTGCAACGCTGAGCAAGAGGATTAATGCACCATTGGGACTGTTGGAAACAGAGGCAAAGGCTGTCAAAGCAGGAGTTCAGTTTGCAAGAGATATTGGCATTCAGGACGTTATCCTTGAAGGGGATTCCCTGACAGTTGTGAATGCACTTTGTGGTAACATTTCACCTCCCTCTTCAGTGGCAGCAGTGGTAGCAGGTACCAAGGTCTTGAGTGGGTATTTAAGCCGGATGGAATTTTCACATGTCTGTAGACAATGTAATAGACCAGCGCATTTGTTAGCAAAGCATGCGACTGGTATCGTTGATTTTATTGCTTGGTTAGAAGAGAACCCTTGCTTTATTGAGCAATCTCTTCACCATGATGTATTGAATTTGAGCTGATTTAATGAAAGTTGCAATTTTCCAAAAAAAAAAAAAAAAAACTCTACTGAAATTATCAAGGTTTTTTTTTTTTTTTTTTTGGGCATATATTTTTAGCCTATAACGTTTGTTTTTGATGATTGTGTTTTTTATCATCAAACCAAGACACCAATCGATTTTTGGTGTAGACAGGGATTAAACCACAGATCTATTATTCAACTATCATAGATTTTACCAGTTGTACTAATTGGATCCCACAAAATTATTAGGTTGATACACTTGCATCAATAACTTCAATTCATAGTCATTCGTACTTCATATATTAGTTATTTTCTCATAAAGTATATAATAAATGATTTTTGTAATATAATTCAAGGAAAATTTATTGAAGAATATTTGTTCACAATATTTCTCATCTCCCTTTTTTTTTTTCTTTTTTTTTTTTTGAGAAAATATTTCTCATCTCTGATATAACCAAATCATGCTTTCAAAGTCCCATTTCCCTAAACAACATAGAGTAGAAGCTAAACTTTATTCTTTGCCAATTGGTCATACTACCTCCAACCCAGCTTACTTAAATATCTTGAAATCACTAATTTGTAGGTCTTCAACTTTTTGTTTTTGGAAATTACTCTGGAATCTGTTACTTATAAACTCTCCCTAATAGTTTTATGCCCTATATTTAGCAGGGTTTTGCTCATTTGTCATCTCCTCCAAGGGCTTAACCATGGTGGAGAGTGCCGGTAATAAGAAATATGGATAGGAATACCTTTCTTTCTTTGAATTCACAATCACCCTATGCTCTACACTCTCATACTCGTCATTGCTCCAAACCTAAACAATTTTCATTGCTTGAGTTAAACTGGTTAACTATAAAATCCTCTAATAACATTTAAGCTCCAATTTAGGGATAGATTATTAATTATAATTTGGCAAGTAATTGTATCATCATTTTTTAGATACATGCATGTATGAAATGCACAAAGAAAAAGTAATATACGTATACATACATTTTACATAGACTTGGATTTAAACATTTTAGACAAGACAACTTCGAGTTCGAGCATTCTCATCTTGGCTCTAATTTATCTATTTGACATTCATTGTAACACCAAATGCATAAAGTGACGCCCCTACTTGGAAATGCAACACTATTAAACTTTTTACATTTTACTACAGTAATCACTAAAAACTTTCCATTGTACCAACATGTATATCTTAAACACTATTATTTTATTCCACCTTCAATAATTTTAATCTCAAAAAAAAAAAAACACACACACTCTCTCTCTCTCTCTCTCTTTCTGACAGGTAGCCAGTAAGAGAATAGTCTATGCGGTGTAGAGTGATATTGTAAGTAAAATAGATAAAGTAATTTTTTGATAATACAAAATATATTTTATTTTGTTTTTTTATTTTTGGATGTGAATGCTTTTAGCCTCTTACTTCGGTCAAACTTCACAAATATTTCCTGTCATGATAATGTCAGACTTAGGCAGCATTCGGTAACTCTACTCTTAGGAGAGTATGAATTTTGATGCATTCTAGAAAATTAATTCCAACAAAATATATTATTCTAGAAAGTACGCATGTTTAGTATCATGCTGAAACTTTTATTAAAACATAATTAGATTGAATAAATTGTTCATTTGATTTGTGTGTAAACTTTCCGTGCAATTTTATGAGTTTATAGACACTTGTGTATAACAGTACGTGTATAAAATATATAAACACCACCATAAATATATATATATAGAGAGAGAGAGAGAGACAAACACAACCTTATTCCAAGCCCTATATATATGAAAAATTCTTAGGTATTCCCAGAATATAAAGAAATTGGCTCACACCTCTTACATTTGTAGTAGACCCTACTGTAATTTAATGAGTAGATTCGTTTCCCTGGAAAGGGAGTCCCTAAGATCAAATATATAGAAAGAATCCCTCTAATCAGGTCCTAAACTAGACTTCAATTTCATCGTTTTTTAGTGTATAGATGAACATTGTTTTTGTGTAACTTTTTTCTATAACTATATCAGCACTACTAAGTCCTGCCAAATTGTCTTACTTCACGCCCGAATTGTGACTCATAAGGACCTAAAAAATTAGATCCCACGGTGCTTATGCATGGTTGGCTTGGAGTTCTAACTTCTCCCAGTTACAGTGATGAAACCATAAACATAACATAAGCCACGAACATGTTAGCCTTAGCCTTAGAAGACTAGTTATGAAGACTCATCTCAGAAAAAAGAAAAAAGACTAGTTATGAAGACTTATACAGAAACAAAAATTATAGGATTAATCTAGATTGCCTGGGCTAGAGCAAACAAGTTTGTAGAAAGATTGAGCCAAAGGACTGAGGCCTGAGGGCTTACCTAAACTCGGGTGGGTACTCAGGCCACAGATTAGTCCACCGTGCAAGTTCTTTGTCATTAGCAGGTTCATGTGAATCCGGGACTAAAGTGGGTTCCTCTATAATAAAATCAAACACCTCCTTCAAGTCCCTGACATTCTTGGTATGCTCAGAGTCATAGTAACCCAACACCTGCTTCTCAGTCCTTTTCACCTTCCTCTTCTCTTCCAAACTCTGCGCAAAGAATCTCCTAGACGTTTTCTCAATCTTCTGGCGCTTCTCTGAAGGCACCCCATGGTTGATCACCTGGAAAAGCCCCCAGTCTTTGCATGCGTTGCCTATCTCTTTAACAGGGCCTTCAAAGGCTGAAACTTTGTTGGAGTGCAACGGAGAAAGATCGATTACTGGGATGCCTTCACCTTCGATGTAGGAGATTTTGGGCCTGTGTTCAGGTTCTTGGATGAAAGCTGGATCAACCTCTCCCATAGTTGGTGATTTTGTTAGTGCAAAGAGATTGGTTTACTTTCTAGCTTGCTCTTTGTAAGAAGTGGTAGGAGAGGGAGGTACGGTAGGTTTTAATTTATAGTGTGATGTGATACTATATATTAGACTTATGAACAAAACTTAGGTGCAGTACCTTATAGGTATTGGTCCTTAAGTTCCCCTCTTAAAATTCAGCCATGTGGCTACTTAACTAAAAAAATATGTTGAGGGTCAAAATAACCGAATAGCCATATAGGCCTGTTGAGGGTCAAAAATGATCGAATAGCCATATAGGCCCAAACAAAAAAAAGGGGGGGAGATGGAAGAAAGGACCCTCGGCCCATTTCTCACAATAAAGAAAGGGAAGAAGAAAAGAAAAAGAAAGGAGCCAGAGAACCTATTCCAGCGGTCCACAAAGAAAAGGGCCCAAGGAAAAAAGAAACAGCCCGCCAGAGGAAGCCCAGGAAGGAGAATTAAGTCAGGACGCCCAGAAGTAGAGGCAGAGGATCCCCGGACGCATGAAGTAAAATTAAAGCAGATTTGAAGAGAGAAAAGAGACAAAAGGTACGCGGACCTTATGACCCAGGCACACGGTAAGGTACAGAGCAAAAATGCAGGAGTTTTGGTTCCAGCCACTTGAAGAAAGAGACAAGAAAAGTACAACTGGGAAAGCTGGAGCAAAGAGCCAAAAGGCCTCAGGTCAACCAACGGGGAAGTCTGAAAATGGAAGCTAGCCGAGAGACTTTCATCTGGTCGCAACAAAAAGAAAGAAGCTATGAAGAAAACGGAAACGACAGGATCCTGAAGTAACCAGGCACGGAATCAACTTTGAGGGGCAAAATGGAAAAATTGATAGCACACCGGGAGCCCAAGGCTGTGCTATATAAAGGGGGGGGGGGGAAGGAAAAGGAATAGACAAGGAATTCGGAACAATTAGATTATTGGCTAAGTCATTTAAATTTTGCTATCTCACAAAAGTTACAAGAGAGGCTCTGTAAAACGAAAGGAAAACAGGGGAATTTGTTCTCGGTATCCCAGCAACAGCCGCTACAGTACACGCTCGGATTCAACGAATTCAAACTTTGCAAGTCTTTGAAGCTTGAATGGCTATCAAAGTCTGTAATTTTTGAACTCATTTGAACCTTGCATCATGTCTTAGCGAGCTTTGTAGTTGTTATTCAAAGAAAACTAATGAAACGAACCTCACTAATTAGAGGATCCCTGGCATGTTCTTCGTATTACATTTCATTTACTATGAATTTTCTTTACTGTTAAAAGCTCAATCAATATGAATATTTTTGTTTAGATGTTTCTATTGTAGGAAGTCTGTTCTGTGCGCCACTCAACTCTTAATACGGCCCATTAGCTGCGGAGAGTTGATCCCAGTCCACCAAGAACACCTCACACGGCCCAGGATCCTTGGGCCATAGTGCTAAAAAAAAAAGGCACGCTCACATTTTGGCGGCTCCACTGGGGACTGGGTAAAGAAAAGGGAGGAAGCAACCCCTTCGCAGAACATGCCTCCAAGACAAAGGAACAGTAAAGGCACTAATGTGCCACCCATTGCCTCTGAGCCCGTGGGAGAAAATGAAGTGGCCTCCAGACAAAGAGGCGAGGTGCCCCTAGCAGAGCACGAGGCCGTGTCAGAACAGAGGAATGCAAGGCAAGAGCTAGACCCTATAGCTCAGATGACTGCGATGTTGAAAGATTTGCAACAGGAAGTTCGCCTTCTTAAAGAAGGCAAGACACAGGAAGTTAGAGACAACGCCCCCCACGTGGGCAACCAGGATGGAGCCCAGCCAGAGGGAGGGTCAGCAGTGGGAGGAGGAACTAACCCCCAATACCTAACACTGGCAGATGTCAGTGCCCTCCTGGAACAAGAAAGGGGAAAACTTTCTGGGATCCCCAAGCAATTTTCTCGGGATCCCCCATTCCCACCAGAACTCCTTGGCAAGCCATACCCCAAGGGATATGAGCCACCAAAGTTCCACCCTTTTGATGGAAGGAATGGAAGTGCAGTAGAACACGTGAGTAGGTTCGTCCACACCATGGGCCCCTACGCAGGAGACCGGGAGCTGTGTCTAAGGGAGTTTGCTAAGTCCCTAGTGGACAGAGCATACACTTGGTACACCACACTGAGGCCTGGGTCCATCAAGACCTGGGACGAAATGATGGAAAGGTTTTGTGCAAAATATTACCCTAGTGAGGACAAGGTGACTTTCCAAAGTCTTCAGATGGTAAGGCAGAGGCCTGGAGAGGATCCTGTCCAGTTCATCAAAAGATTTGAAGATGTGTCCCTAGACTGTTATGGGGACCATGAAGAAAAGGAGCTTGTGGAGACTTGTGTCTCCAACATGCTTTTTGATTACAGACTCAACCTCGAAAATTTATGTATCACACAGTTCGCTGATCTGTTACAGAGAACAAGAAGGACAGCACAAACTATGAGGGCAAAGCGGATGCCAGCATCCCAAGCCATGATAGCATCAGTAGGAGAAAAAAGGAAGAGGCCCGATGGAAAAACATTCGAGGAACCACCGGTGATCCCATGTACTGAAGAAGAATTAAACCACGTCCTGGACAAATGGATCGGGGATGGAGTGGTTAGGCCGTTCACTGTGTCCAGGCCACCGACTGAGGAAGAAAGGAAAAATCCTTTGTTTTGCAGGATTTATAACTATGTTAAGCATTCCACCAAAGATTGTTGGACCCTCCGCAGGCTTTTTCACAGGAAGCTAAGAGAAGGAACCCTGGAACTCACCCAGAAGGAACCAGAAGTACAAAGGAACCCCCTGCCCAACCACAAAGGAAAAGGGGTGGCAGCTGTGGTAATCCATGGGAACCCGGCAGAAGCGGAAGAATCAGAAGGATCCTTCCACCCAAGCACAGTCAGGACCCTCCAGAAGAATCCCAAGTTTAGGTCACTATTCAATCAGCTGGGATTTGGACCAGAAGCAAGGAGGGTGGCCACGGAATCTCTCATGACCATAGCAGCAGATTCAGGAATGGAATGTTTCACAGCAGAGTCACATGCCAGTCGAGCTTTCCTGGAGACAACCAATGCCATAACTTTCACTGATGAAGACATGGAGGTTGAGCATTCAGACCACCGCAGACCTCTCTACCTAATGGCCACCATAAATGGTGTCCAGATCAGGAGAGCACTAGTAGACACAGGAGCATCACTCAATCTCATAGCCCTAAGTACCCTGGAAGCCGTGGGTTTAGCTGGAAGGAGGATCCTGGGGGCTTCCATGGAGATAACTGGATTTGGAGGATCCGCAGAATCAACCGAAGGATATATACAGTTAGCTCTAAGGGTGGGGCCAATAGTAGCTTTGACCAGGTTTCATGTAATCAATTCAGAGGTGTCCTACCATATACTGCTGGGGCGACCATGGCTCCATAAGCACCACCTTATACCATCTACATACCATCAGTGCGTTAAGGGGAGATTGAATGGGAGGCCTGTAAGGATCCCTGCCAACCACAACCCTTTCAGCCAAGGAGAAGTAAACTTTGTAGAAGCAATGTTCTATGATGAGCTAGAACCCGATGATGAAAGTCCCATGCCAGGGACCCCAGGAGCACCTATCTTGGAAAAAGAAGAAGGAGGAGGTACCCGTGACCTGAGGGACCTCCTGAAGAGAAAAAGACAAAAGAAAGACCCAGCACCTCAGGATCCCGAGAGTGTGTAGTGGTTTGGGAACCCGGGGGAAGATTAATTAACCGTTTATGAAGGTGCGCGGGACCTGAGTGCATCATGCAGGAAGGTCCCGGACCACCAGAATGTATGATAGCCCAAGAGGAAGTCCCAGATGAACCAGTTGAAGAAACGCAAATCCAGCCTGAGGAAGAATTGCAGGAAGTAAACTTGGGGGCTGAGCTGGGATCCCAGAAGCCTGTTTTCGTCAGTAGTCAACTGGCAACACAAGAAAAGGGGCCACTGGTGACCTTGCTCAAAGAATACTCAGATGTGTTTGCGAAAATAGCGATGAGATTCGATGGGTCAGCTACAGCAACCTCAAATGGGGTGGGGGTTGTACTGAGCTGCGAAAATAGCGACACCATACCTCTATCTTTTAAGCTCGGTTTTTCCTGCTCCAATAATGCAGCTGAATACGAGGCGTATTTAACCGAGCTAACTATAGCACTCAGTATTGGGGTGAAACACATGAGGGTACTGGGAGATTCCAATCTTGTAGTCTCTCAGGTAAAAGGTGACTTTGCACTAAGAGAACAAAGTTTGGCAGCCTACAGGACATGGGCACAGAGACTAGAGCAGGAGTTCCTGACCTTTAGCATAGAGTATACACAGAGAAGTGAAAACAGGTTTGCAGATGCGCTTGCCACTCTGGGATCCCAAGTACCATTCCAGGGAAAAGACACTTTGGTCAAAATAGGAAGACAGGAACATTCCATCTTAAAGATCCTCCAACAGATATCCCCCGGAGAGTCCAGACAGTGGGACTGGAGGAATGAGGTAAAAGAAAAAATGAAGGAAACAGAGTCCGGAGGGAGTGTCAAGGAGCTGAGGGACTACGCTCTGATAGAAGGAGAATTATACAGAAGACTGCCTGGAGGAATCCTATCCAGATGCATCAATGAGAAAGAGGGGAAGCTAAGACTGGAAGAATTGCATACCCAAGTCTGCGGGACCTCAGAAAAGATCAGTCTATACAGGAGGATGCAACGCATGGGATACTATTGGCCAAACATGAACAAAGAAGCATCAACTATACAAGAAAAATGCCAGGAATGCCAACCCTTGGTGGACAAGGAAGAAAGCTATGCTGTGTTTGTTACAGAAGATTGGAGGACTCCCTTCATGGAATACTTGGCTCAAGGGATCCTACCAACTGATAGGACACTGGCCCACCAGCTCAAGAAGCTCGCAGCCAGATATTTCTTACAAAACGGGATCCTATTCAAAAGGGGATACAGCGGAGATTCCCTAAGATGCCTGGGACCAAAGGAAGCAAGGGAAGTAGTCAGGAAGGTCCATTCTGGTGATTGTGGAAGCCACCCAGGAAAGAGGAGGCTCTATAAACAGTTACTACTGCTGGGGTACTACTGGCCAACGATGAAATAGGACTCCGAAGAGATAGTCAAAACCTGCTACGCATGTCAAGTCCTTGGAGATGCCATCCATACTCACCCAAACATGTTACAAGATATGACAACTCCATGGCCTTTCCACACTTGGGGGCTCGATCTCATAAGGCCTATAAATCCTCCGTCCGGCGGTTACATATGGATCCTGGCAGCCACTGAATACTTTACAAAGTGGGTAGAGGCCATCCCCTTGAAAAAGGCCACTGGAGCAGCTGTGGCAAACTTCATTCGAGCCCATATCATCACAAGGTTTGGGATCCCCAGGAGGTTAATCAGTGATAACGGAACCCTATTCATAAATAAAGACATGAAGGGGCTAACAGACGCTTACTACATCAAGCATGGAAGGTCTACGCCCTACTACCCACAAGGAAATGGCCAGGCAGAGGCCACTAATAGGACAATATTGAAGATCCTCAAAAAAATGAAGCAAGAGTATGGGGGAAAGTGGAGCGATCACCTGGCAGATGTACTTTGGGCATGCAGGAACTCTGTGAAAACGGCCACAGGATTCTCACCTTTCTCCCTGGTCTATGGGACAGAGGCCATCAGTCCAGTAGAACTAATTGTTCCCACACCAAGAGTAATACTCAAGGAAAGTCAGAAGGACACCGAGGACACAAACGATGAAAGGAGATTAGCAGACCTGGAAGGAGTAGAAGAAGAAAGAGAGCTAGCTAGGAGAAGAAGCCAGAGGTACCAGCAAAGGATGACAAGAGCATATGCACAAGCAGTACGCCCGAGGACTTTCACTAAAGGGGACTTGGTACTAAGGACGGCAGAACATGTAAGAAGAAACCTACCGAGACCTTCCAAATTTGCCCCAAAATGGGAAGGGCCCTACATCATCAGGAAAGCCCATGATAGTGGATACTACTACCTTACTAAGGAAGATGGGACAATCCTGACAGAGCCCATAAACGGAAAATGGCTGAAACCATACTACGCATGAGAAGGAAAAGGTCTCAATACGCCGGACCCCTTTTGCCAAGCTGTTCAATCTGCTAAGTGTTTCTGTCTTTTCTACATATTTTTGTTTAAGAAATTTTGCTTAAGGGTAGAAAACATCACATGATCCTTACTATCTTTGTTTCGATTTGCTGTATTCCTTGAATGACAGTCATGTTTTTAAATTCAATGAAATTTCTTCCTTTTTCTCAGTTATTAAATTCTAAGTATCACAGAGTCCTAATACGGGCGAAATCAGAAGGGGATATGTGGGAAATCTTTTGATGCATAACCCAGAATCACCCCGCAGATAGCTGCAAAGCAGAAAAGTCTCAAATACATGGTCTAGGATCCCAGGCATATACTGAGGATACCTAGCCCAGTAAAAAAAAAAACTGACAAGATTCATGAGCTGGGACAGGTAAAATATATTACCCAATGTACCCAGTTCAGTACTTGCCTAACCAAGAAGAAGAGGGAGGATATCTGGGAAAATCTTTTGATGCATAAACCAGGATCACCCCATAGATAGCTATGAAACAGCTAAGTCTCAAATACATGGCCTAGGATCCCAGGCATATACTAAGGATACCTAGCCCGGTACTTGGTAAAAAGAAAGAGGAAACTTGCCAAGATTCATGAACTGGGACAAAAAATATGTATATTACCTGATGTACCCAGTCTAGTACTTGCGCAATCATCATAATAAAAAAAAAAAGAAAAGGGTACCTGACTGGAGCCAACAACAAGCTTGTGAGGACCACAGATCAGGACTTAAAAAAAAAAAAAAAAAGAAAGAAACGAGAAAAAAGAAGATCCACATGCCATTAAAAAAAAAGGGGGGGGGGGATTAACACTTAGAAGCCACCATGAAACACAAACACATAGAAGTAGTCTAAAAAAAGAAAAACCAGAAAACATTGTCCAGCCAAAGAAATAAAAGAGTTATACAACCCCAAATTGTCCATACATATCAAAAAAAAAGAAGACTAAGACAGGAGGCCAGCCAACAAAGAGCCTTCCAAGGGTAGAGCAAGGACAGCTGAAAAAGAAAGAACCCTCTGCCTTTTGACTTTCAGATCTTGTAAGGTCTTGTGAGCACGAGCCAAAGCCTCCTCAGCAGCAGCAATTCCAGCATCAATACCTCTAGAAACTTGCCTCTGGAAAAGTACTTGGGCTAACGAGCGAAGATACTCCAGCAAGAAGGACAGGTTGAACTTGGCTTCCAAGAGATCCTGGACAACTCCCCTCCATTCCAAGAGTTTTTCCTCAGATAGAGAATCTAGCGAGGAATCCCTCAAAGAAATCAGCACGGCACACAGCAACTCCATCAGAATGTTCCCCAAAAATACTCCTCCTCTGAAACCAAGGGTAAAGTCACCATGCCTGTTAAACAACCCTTCCAGTAGTGGTAGGCCTTCCATGGGCACAGAGAACCGCAAGAAGCTGCCATAGGAGGGCCCGAAATGGCAGAAGTGACTGGCAGGGAGGCTATTGAACTCCAGGGAATCAAAGCGAGCCAAAAAGGTAGAGAGCCTCGAAGCAGGATCTGAAATAACCACCTCGGGAGCCTCCTCCACTGTTGCACCATCACCTGGAGACCCAAAGGAACCTTCAACCCTCTGAACAACATGATGGTCAGCGACCTGGGCAGATCCTACACCCCCCTCAGGAACCACAAATTTAGGACCTTCGATATTAACCCCTGCAAAAAAAAAAAAAAAAGAGGAAAGAGAAAGAAAGGGGGGGCTTAGCCTTCTAAAAAAAAAAAAGAGGTAGAAGAGAAACCAGAATCAGCCTTTTGGGGCGGAGTCCCCTCCTTGTGCCCCTCTGACTGCTTGAAGGACGCTGGGAAAGAACACATGGCAAGTTGAAGAAAAGGCAAGGAAGCCTCAACAAAACAGCTAAAAGAAGGCAGGGACACAGGGGGCATCGCCATAACAACAAAAGAAGAAAAGAAGAAGAGAGGAAGAATGCAAAAAAAAAAAAAAAGAGAAACAATCAACAGCCCACCTTCAGATTCCTCCAATTCCAGAGAAGTAGCAGCACCAGAGGCGGATTTTGCAGTAGCTTGGCCTGGAAAGAGAAAGTAAAAAGAAAGAAAAGAAAAGGAAGAACTCAAAAAAAAAGGAAGGGGTGCAAAAGAGATAAAGCTAAAAAGGCTATATAAAAGAAAAGAAAGGCTTACCTGTTTGCCCGGATGATGATGCGCCTCCCAAAGTCTTTGTACTTAACCCAGTCTGGGGTAACACGGTCTTGACAGGACTAGGAATCTGCTCAAACTGAGGACCTGGGGACGCGGGAAGCTTAGGAGACTCAGGATCCTGGGCAGCCTGAACGTCCTGCATTGGTTGCCCAGTCTCCTCAGCCATGCCACCACTGGGAACCTCCTCCTCCCTACTCTGGGATGCAGCTACAGCCATCTCCTTCTCAAAAGTTTCACCAACCACAGGGGGAAGAACCTCAACCTAAAAAAAGGAGAAGGGGTGAGGAACAAAAAAGAAAGAAAGAAATGACGTAAGTAACAGAGCAGCACAGGACATGTAACACTTGTGGAATAAATGCGAGGAAGCAGCAAAAGACACAGATAAGGAAAGCCATACCACATCTTCACCAGAAGACTGACTTTTACCCTGCTCGGGATCTAGCTTACGTTTAGACTGCAAAAAAAAAAACACAATCACCCATTAGTCCAAAGAAGAAAGAAGAAAGGAAGAAACGACAAAATTGCAACTTAAAAGAGCAAAGGAGGGACGAGGCCTTGCCCTTCTCTCCCTTTCAACAGGGTCTTCAGGTCTCTGTTGTTTACTACGGGTACGCCCAGAGGGTCCCGAGGGACCATGAACTGAAGGACTCACAGGAGCCTGGGGAAGAGAAGACTCTACCTTAGTCTTCACTCGGCCCCTTGTAGCCAAAGGTTGCTCCACTTCCTTCTCTTCAACAAGTACCAATTGCTTCTGGGATTTCCCAGTCTTCTTCTTCCTCTTCGACTTGGGGCTGACATCCTCTGCACTCTCTTTAGCCGCGGCTTCCTTTAATTTTTCTTGTTTAACAGATTTCTCATTGCTCATGCCAATGGGAGTACTAGCACTTATGGCCTCTACTGCCCCCTTTTTAATTGGTACCCCAGTAGAAGCACCAACAACAAGATCACATCCCAACCAGTTCTCTGGGAAATCCTGCGCATAAGTGACCCAGCCTTCCCTAGAAGCATGCCATTCTACGAAACCGGTTTTACTGCTCACAGCTGTGGAGACAACACCAGCAGTAGGCATGGACAGACGCTTGTTGGAAGTTGGGGCAGAAGAAATGTCAGGGTTAGGTACCCTCCCAATTACCCCAGAACCAGCATAATCAACAAAAGACTTCTGAACCCTCCTCCAATAACTAGCATAGCCGCTGGAGGCAAAGACTCCCCTCTGAGAGTTAGGCACTACAAATTGAGGACTCCGTTTTGACCAGTAAGAAAAGGCCTGAAGTCTCATGAAGGGATCCAGCGAAGGAAGAGAAGGAACTGTGTCATTGAACACCGGGGGAACGTCCTGATCAAAACCAAACTGCCGAAGTACCCGATGCGCCGAATAATGAGTGTACCGTGGGCCAGTCGAAGAAAGTACAGGAAGCCAGGAAGGACTAATGCAAGTCAAGTAGGCTAAACTGCCTTCATCACCAATACGCAAGTCAAAAGTGTTCCTTGTAGAAGTCAGAAAGGGGGATAACACAGAATTGCAAACGAAACCAGGACCAAACTCCCAGGGGGAGCGCCAATTCAAATGGCTTGCTTGATCAAATAACTCTACCAAATTAAGATTACCACCTTTTAAACTCAACCAACGAAAAATTATAGGGAGGCTGTCAGTAGAACTGCCACAAAGCCCTTTTACCACATCAGGAGATCCCTGAAACTTATCTTTGACAAACTTTAGATTCCTACATTTTGCTAAGGTAACTGAGGAACGATCCCACATAAATACCTGGAGAATGGCGCAATGAAGCGATGAAGTGATGACATAACAAGAATCACCCTCGGCCTCATCTCCATGAAGTTGATACAATTGAGAGTAAACGTGGCCCAAAAACATGGGGGCTAAAGGATATTGAGCACCCTGAGCCAACTTAATTGCTAAAGGAAAAAGAGTGGACTTGATTCCATACCCGGGGAACTCGCTGAACAGAAACTTGCTAAGCCAGAACGCGAGGAACCCAGCACGCCTGACTTCCTTATCCTTTTCACGTGAAAGAGTCATGACTCACCTACCCATCCTAGCCGGTTTCCCACCAGAAGAAGCCGTACGCCCACCAAAGTGAGCAAATAATTTCTCTTCCACCTCGAGATCCTCGTCAGAAAGCTTAATATCAAAGGGGTTTTCATCCCCAAGCACCGGAAGAAGAAAATTATTGACCACGTCCTCCAAGGTAACAGTCAGTTCGCCAACAGAAAAAGAGAAAGTGTGCAGAGTAGGACACCAACGGCGCACCAAATGCCTAAGGTCTTTGGCATCTCTGAAACCCTCAAGGTTCTTGGAAATAGCCACTGCCTTCAGGACGCCGGCACGATCCAAGCGACCCACGAACTCCTCGTCAGAAAGTTCATTATCCACCCAAATGGGTCAGCCCTGGATCTTTCCAGCAACGAAATCAAAGAAGATGGGAACTGCCTCTCGAAGTCCCCGCCTAATTTGGAGATCAAAAATCTCCCTGGGGTCTGGGACTTGTGCGGAACCAGCAAAACCTGCTTGGCCAGAAAATACCCAAGCGTGAGAAGATGAAGGGGTTTCGCCATGAGACACCCGAGGAAAGAACAAGCTGGGAGTATACCAAGGATCTCGCAAAGGAAAAGCGGGGCGACCAACGACAAAGTCTTGCGCAGAGCCAGAGGAGCCCTCACCTTCAAAGGGACTAGGAGTGCGCTCCTTCCTTTTTCGAGAAGAAGAAGAAGAAGCCATTGAAGTTTGGGGTATCTGGAAAGAAGAAAAAAAGAAGAGGGCGACGAGACTGAACAAAAGAAAAGAAAAAGGGTTGAGAACAGAAGACTCAGGTAGACAACAAAAAGGGAGGAGAGTAAATGAGAAAATGCTAGAATAAGAGCAGTTAGAGAAGGTGATGTGTGGAAAGACGCGCCAGTTGCCAAGGATTAAATTTAAAAGAGAAGAAGTTAACGGCAGTTATTAATGAATGTTATGGGAAACGTAAAAGTAGGTGGTGGGAGTTTTATTTCAACCCAACTGCCACGTACCACAAGAAAGGGAAGAGTCGCAAAAAAAAAGGGAAGAAGCAAAGGAGCCAGGACGCCGAAGAAATGGAAGATCAGGATCCCCGTGAAAGGATCAAAACAAAGGGAAGATATTACAAAAAAAAAAAAAAAAAAAAAAAAAAAAAAAAAAAAAAAAAAAACTCAAAAAAAAAAAAAACTCACGCATGGGCTGCAGGCAACCCATGAGCTCCGGGGGCTAAATGTTGAGGGTCAAAATAACCGAATAGCCATATAGGCCTGTTGAGGGTCAAAAATGATCGAATAGCCATATAGGCCCAAACAAAAAAAAGGGGGGGAGATGGAAGAAAGGACCTTCGGCCCATTTCTCACAATAAAGAAAGGGAAGAAGAAAAGAAAAAGAAAGGAGCCAGAGAACCTATTCCAGCGGTCCACAAAGAAAAGGGCCCAAGGAGAAAAGAAGCAGCCCGCCAGAGGAAGCCCAGGAAGGAGAATTAAGTCAGGACGCCCAGAAGCAGAGGCAGAGGATCCCCGGACGCATGAAGTAAAATTAAAGCAGATTTGAAGAGAGAAAAGAGACAAAAGGCACGCGGACCTTATGACCCAGGCACACGGTAAGGTACAGAGCAAAAATGCAGGAGTTTTGGTTCCAGCCACTTGAAGAAAGAGACAAGAAAAGTACAACTGGGAAAGCTGGAGCAAAGAGCCAAAAGGCCTCAGGTCAACCAACGGGGAAGTCTGAAAATGGAAGCTAGCCGAGAGACTTTCATCTGGTCGCAACAAAAAGAAAGAAGCTATGAAGAAAACGGAAACGACAGGATCCTGAAGTAACCAGGCACGGAATCAACTTTGAGGGGCAAAATGGAAAAATTGATAGCACACCGGGAGCCCAAGGCTGTGCTATATAAAGGGGGGGGGGGAAGGAAAAGGAATAGACAAGGAATTCGGAACAATTAGATTATTGGCTAAGTCATTTAAATTTTGCTATCTCACAAAAGTTACAAGAGAGGCTCTGTAAAACGAAAGGAAAACAGGGGAATTTGTTCCCGGTATCCCAGCAACAGCCGCTACAGTACACGCTCGGATTCAACGGATTCAAACTTTGCAAGTCTTTGAAGCTTGAATGGCTATCAAAGTCTGTAATTTTTGAACTCATTTGAACCTTGCATCATGTCTTAGCGAGCTTTGTAGTTGTTATTCAAAGAAAACTAATGAAACGAACCTCACTAATTAGAGGATCCCTGGCATGTTCTTCGTATTACATTTCATTTACTATGAATTTTCTTTACTGTTAAAAGCTCAATCAATACGAATATTTTTGTTTAGATGTTTCTATTGTAGGAAGTCTGTTCTGTGCGCCACTCAACTCTTAATACGGCCCATTAGCTGCGGAGAGTTGATCCCAGTCCACCAAGAACACCTCACACGGCCCAGGATCCTTGGGCCATAGTGCTAAAAAAAAAAGGCACGCTCACAAAATACATTTTCATCTCATGAGAAAAAATCCACGTGGTTAAATTTTAAGAAGGGAACCTAAGGAACAGTACCTAAATCTTGCCCTTAGACTCATTAGTGAAAGAGATGATATCACATCGTACAACATTATCACATTGTTATGAGAGTCTATAAGAGTAGTGTTTATTAACACCTTGCACACAACGGATCCGGATCCTCTCCATTTCAAAGTGAAATGGAGAGTGTCCATTTTATGGACATGATCGATTTGAAATAGATCTAGGATCCAAAACGTGCCACATCAATTGAAAAACTCTGGTAAACGAATTCAAACTCTAATTAAACAATAGCTAACTCAATTTCCTCTCTCACCAAACCATCTGAATAGGTCAGAATTGCTTTCTCTCTCTTTTCCAAGGCTCAACTTTCTCTCTCACCCCACCGTCATGGCACCACCACCACCATCTGTGCCAAGGCTACAATTTGATCAAGCTTTTATGCTCCAAGCTTTTACCTGAACAAAAAAAAATTTTCTCCAACTTCATCGGCCCAAAAAATATTAACTAATCTATCTATGTTTGTATGGCTTTTGTTGCTATGTTTTGCTTTGAGATTGTGCATTCTTAAGGGTTTTGGATTTACTTCTTTTTTCAATGAATTGGGATTAGTTTATATGTGATAAGGGGAATTCTTAATTGGAAAAATAAAAGAAGTTGTTGATCTCCAAAGACTCGTCAGCTCTATTATGCATATTGAAGACATCACGCAAGATGAAGCCGTTAGTCTCTAAGCTGAAGACTTCACGCAAGATGAAGCTGTCAGTCTCTAAGCTGACAACTTCACACAAGATGAAGCCGTTAAGCTGATGACTTCATCTTACGACTTGATGGCATCTACACCCAGATGGAATGAAAAGCTGATAGAGAGAAAGATGAACACAGTGAGCTAAACACAGCAAGCAGAAGAGTAAGCTGAAGATAGTAAGCTAAAGAGTAAGCTGAAGGCAGTGAGCTGAAGACAGTAAAGCTGAAGAGTAAGCTAAAGAGAGTAAGCTGAAGAGTAAGCTAAAGATAGCAAGCATAAGAGGAAGGTGATGAGAACAAGCTGAAGAGGGTAAGCAAACCTCTGTCGGGATCCATTAGTAAGTGACAATGTTAGGGAGTCCACGAAGCTCACCGTATAGCCAACGAGTTGACCTTAGGCAATGAAGATGGGTAGTTGACGCTAATAAAGCTGAAGGGAGTAGGTGAAGCTGATGACCCTAGCGTGGTTTGTCTTGATCACCACACACGAGTATATAAGAAAATGCCTTGTGTCCCACTCTAAGTGTTAGTCTCCTACAAGAAAAGGATTCTACAATATACGCTCATGAGGATTCCTATAAGGCAAAGACTTCTAGCCCAAGGAAGAGAGGTCAACTCTCTACTACTATAAAAGCCCCAATACCTTCACAAACCAAGGTACACATTATTGACCCCGCTTTAACACTTTAGAATTGTAAGAAGTTCTAACTTGACCTTCGGAGGGTATTTAGTCGGTACCACACCGATACTACTCTTAAGGTCTTTAGCTTTTATGTTGTGCAGGTGCTATTTCTAGTGTGCAAGAACTGTGTGGCTCACTAGTGACTTTTTTGGCATCATCAGTTGGCGCCGTCTATGGGGAACGTTTTGTTGCGATCTGCAAGTTTCCCAGACAAAAGAGTTGCATGGTGCTCACTCGCTCGATGGGAACCACTAACGAAATTCGAGAAGAGGAACCACTCACGACCGCCCTCGAGAGATAAGTTCAAACTCTCACCACTGCCGTGGAACGCCTCACCAAACAAAACCATGACGTAGAAGAATAGCTGCACTAGAAGAATGCAACACCGAATAACCAAAGAGATGATCAAGAAGGAACCAGCGTTGAAAGAAGGAACTAAGAGGGACCTAAAGGCAGCACGCTCCAAGCTGACAAAAACGACAGGATACCAGCCATCCCTTCGGCTTAGATATAGCACCTCCTTACATGGTCGCAGAGATGCAGATGATGAAGGAAAGGATGGACCTTATGATGAATGCCCTTAAAGAATGGGTGTCTAGCGACCTCAACGATTTGGTCCACCGAACCGATTCGCCTTTCACCACCTCCGTCAACTCCTTCCCTCTTTCATCAAAGTTCCGTATGTCGCAAGTGGAAAATTACGATGGAAACAAAGACCCTTTAGATCATTTGGAGTCCTTCAAGACCCTGATGCACCTTTAGGGGGTACCCGATAAGATCATGTGCAGACTTTTACCCACTACGCTGAAGGGTCCCGCAAGGATATAATTTAGCAGGCTGATGCCTAACTCCATTAGTACTTTCAAGGAGCTAAGCGCCCAGTTTGCTTCGCACTTCATTGGGGGACATAGGTATAAGAAGTCAACAGCATGCTTGATAAGCATCAAGCAGCGGGAAGATGAGACGCTGTTGAGGTCCAAAATTTCACAACAAAGCCCATTCCATAAAAAAGAAATAAAGAAGGCCCAATTCGTTTAGCAAGAAGAATCGACGTCAAGGCCCTATGTATGTTCAAATTTCCAGCAAAAAAAAGGCCATTAAAAAGTCCAGCAAATTCCAGTGAAAGAGCTGGGACGGGATCCCCAAAGGCTGCCAGAGGCACGGGATCCCCAGAGGCTCGGGATCCTCAGGACGTGCAGCACAGCTAAAGTGAATTAAAGCATATTTGAAGAGAGAAAAGAGACAAAAGGCACACGGACCTTATGACCCAGACACGCAGTGGAAGTACAAAGCAAAATGCAGGAGCTTTGGTTCCAACCATTTGAAGAAAGAGACAAGAAAAAGTACGACTGGAAAAGCTGGAGCAAAAGCCAAAATGCTTCAGGTCAGCCAACGGGAAAATCTGGAAATGGGAAGCTAGCTGGGAGACTTTCATCTGGTCGCAACAAAAAGAAAGAAATTATGAAGAAAAGGAAACGACATGATCCTGAAGCAACCAGGCACGAGACAATCTCTAAGGGGCAAAATGGAGAAATCACCAGTACCCCAGAGCTCGATCTGTGCTATAAAAGAAGGCATGATGCAGAATAGAAAGAGGGAAGGGAATCGTTAAGAAAACTCTGTAAAAACTCATGAAAAACAGAGGAACCGCTCTCGGTATCCCAGAGACAGCCACTATAGCATATGCTTGGATTCAACAAATTCAAACTTTGCAAGTCTTGGAAGCTTGAATAGCTATCAAAGTCTGTAACTTTTGAACTTAGTTGAACCTTGTATCATGTGAATATAGAACTATAGGAAAAGCTCTGTAAAAACAAAAGAAAACAGAGGAACCACTCCCGGTATCCCAGAGACTGCCACTATAGCACATACTCGGATTCAACAAATTCAAACTTTGCAAGTCTTGGAAGCTTGAATAGCTATCAAAGTCTGTAATTTTTGAACTTAGTTGAACCTTGTATCACGTCTTAGTGAGCATATTGTAATCCACAATCAAGAAAATAATGAAATACCTCATATTGATTTGAGGATCTCTAACAATTATTTCGTGCATTTCTTTATTGTATTGTCTTCCTTTACTGTTTCTTGCTAAAATCCTTCTCATCTAACTATCTTGGAAGGCAAAGCTCAAGCAAAGCCACTCGGACTTGAGTTCCAAATCCCACAAGTCTTGTGCAAAAGCACCAAGTCTGTGAGAATTGGGGCCAAGATCCTTGTGGCAGAATCATCCTCATGAAACTCATTTACATATATATATATATATATGTGTGTGTGTGTGTGTGTGTGTGTGTGTGTATTAAAATGTATATCCTAATCTAAGAAACTAACAATTATTTAGAGATATGTGTATTGTATAGTGTGTTTTTTTATGTAGCACCCATAGAGGTAAAAGGAGATGACAAAGCTCCATTGCATAATAAACATGGAAAAAGACTATATAGTTCAGAAAACCAGAGATTCTGGGTTTTTACAGGCCTAGTATGTCTCGGGATCCCACGACAGTATGCTCGGGATCCCACGACAGTACGCCTGGGATCCCATGACAGTACGCCCCAAGGTACTAAGAGGAATTGCATTTTTCATCTTGAGGAGCTTTATATGACTTGCGCACAACTTGGTTCGTAATCGGTCCCATTTAGCTGCGGTGAATCAAGCTCAGTCCACCAAAACAACAAGTATTTGGGCCCGGGATCCTTGTCTCTACTTGGGCCTGTGTGCTAAGAAAAAAAAGCACTCTCACAGACGCTAAGGTCTTACATAGCACGCTTTAATAAAGAGGCGCTTTCAATCGATGAAGCTAATAACAAGATACGTGTAGCTGCTTTCACAAATGGGCTGCGAAAGGGTGAGTTCCTATTTTCACTCTACAAGAACGACCTGAAAACTATGTCTAACATGCTTTATAGGGCAACCAAGTACATAGATGCTGAAGATGCGCTTTTAACTCGAGAGAAGAGAGAAAGGCAGGAGGATACGCGACAGGATAGAGGGCGGAAGATGGCAAGAACTGGAGATGCTGGATAGACAGAAGCTACACCACCCGTGGAACACCAAGCACCTACGGAAGTACTACCAGTAAAAAGGATGGCATAAAGAGCAGCACCCCTTCATTTCTAGTTTACCTTAATGAATTTTAGCTATACTCTTCAGTTTTTCTATTTATTTTAGTTTTTGCTACAATAACTCTTTTAAAGCCCAAAGGGCAGGTCTTTGTTTTCTTTTTAAGAACTACTTTTTCTATGAATGCATGATTTATTATAATAAGAGGAGTTTATTTAGACATAGCCAAAGTCACCTACGGGTGAACGGTTACTACACTAAGTCACCTACAGGTAGACGCATGGCCAAAGTCGCCTATGGGTGGACGGTCACTACGCTAAGCAACCTACAGGTAGACGCGTGGCCAAAGTCGCCTATGGGTGAATAGTCACTACGTTAAGTCACCAACGAGTAGACGCATGACCGAAGTCGACTATGGGTGGATGATCACTATACTAAGTCGCCTATAAGTAGATGACCAAAAATGTGACGAGGCACCAAAATTTAATCACCTTAATTACTCCACGACCCCAAGTGGACGACTCACAAGGTGACGAGGTACCAATGCTTAGTCACCTCAACAAGTCCACAAAGTGGAGGAATCCAAGTCTACAAAGTAGACGACCCTAATATTAGGTCCACAAGATGGACAATTTCATCCTAGGAGGATGAAAAAATTATGAAGTCCATAAAATGGACACAAAGTGGACAACCATGTGTTATTAAGTCCACAAGCTGGACGACCTTATTAAGTCCACAAAGTGGACGAGATTGATAAGTCCAAAGTGGATGACCTCACCCTAAGAGAATGAAAAATTAAGTCCACAAAGTGGATGAGTTTATCATTGAGTCTACTGCTAAGTCTACAAAGTGGACAAATTCATTACCAAGTCTACAAAGTAGACGAGCGTAAGTCCACAAAGTGGACGAGCCTATTACCAAGTCTACAAAGTAGACGAGTTTAATATAAATCCACAGACTTGACCAAAGTTTACAAAACAAACCAGCCTAAGTTCACAAAGTGGACGAACATATTACCAAGTCTACAAAGTAGACGAGCCTAAGTCCACAAAGCGGACGACCTCTCAAAAATGAATGAACTTATCCACAAAGTGGACGAATGTATGACTTGTTCCACAAGTAGACGAGTCCATCAAGTAAATGCAAGCTGACGCCATTATCCGCAAATGGACGAATTCATGAACAAATCCACCAGTCCACAAAAAGAACGCGTTCAAAGAAGAAGATGGTTTGAAACCGTAAAAGAAGATGTGTCTAAAAGACAACTTAAGTGGATGGATTCACCTTAAATCACCAAGTACGAATGTACATACATACAAATGCCAAGGATAGACACACATATGAAATAAAAAGTAACGCATATATACTGAAAGTGACGGGCGTCAAATACTACAAATAAAGTGATGTTTTTACAAGCAAAAGCCCAAAAACAAGTGGGCATCAAATATTGTCTAAAATTAGCTTACGTTTACAATAAAGAAAGAAAAAAAGCTTAAATTCATGAAGCCAGGGGGTCTTGAGGCTTTTCATCACCCTTTGGAAGAAGGGCCTGGACGCCTGGAGCGGAAAGGTCTTCAACATTTAAGGTCTTCAACATGAGGGTTGGCCGACGGAGTTAAAGGGATGATGGGTTGGTCCACAACAAGCTGGGCAAGGACAATGCAATCATCTTTTAGATCCGCCACAGACTTGGTAAGATCGTCACCTTCCTTAAAAATAGTGTTGCCCATGGGTGTTGGCTATAGAGGCTCATCCAAAAACGGAACCAATCAATTCGTGCCACGTGCTCAAGCATTTAATAAAGGCGGCTCGAGGCGTCATACATGAGTGACCTTTCTGACGATGTTAACTCCATAACTCGTTAGTTAAAGCTGACGAGGTTATGGAGTAGGGGGCAACTAATAAGGGAAATTTTTAATTGGAAAAATAAAAGAAGTTGTTGATCTCCAAAGACCCGTCAACTCTATTATGCATACTGAATACATCACGCAAGATGAAGTCGTCAGTCTCTAAGCTGAAGACTTCACGAAAGATGAAGCTATCAGTTTCTAAGCTGACAACTTCACACAAGATGAAGCCGTTAAGCTGACAACTTCATCTTACGACTTGATGGCATATACACCCAGACAGAATGAAAAGCTGAACACAGTAAGCTGAACACAGCAAGCAGAAGAGTAAGCTGAAGATAGTAAGCTGAAAAGTAAGCTGAAGGCAGTAAGTTGAAGATAGTAAGCTGAAGGCAGTAAGCTGAAGACAGTAAAGCTGAATGCAATAAGCTAGAGACAGTAAAGCTGAATGCAATAAGCTAGAGATAGTAAAGCTGAAGGCAGTAAGTTGAAGAGTAAGTTGAAGATAGTAAGCTAAAGAGTAAGCTGAAAATAGTAAGCATAAGAGGAAGGTGATGAGAACAAGCTGAAGAGGGTAAGCAAACCTTCGTCGGGATCCATTAGTAAGTGACAATGTTAGGGAGTCCACGAAACTTACTGTATAGCCGACGAGTTGACCTTAGGCAATGAAGATGTGTAGCCAACGCTAATATAGCTGAAGGGAGTAGGTGAACCTGACAACCTTAGCATGGTTTGTCTTGATCACCATGCATGAGTATATAGGGAAATGCCTTGTATCCCACTCTTAGTGTTAGTCCCCTACAAGAAAAGGATTCCGTAATATACGCTCATGAGGATTCCTATAAGGAAAAGACTTTTAGCCCAAGGAAGAGAGGTCAACCTTCTACTACTATAAAAGCCCCAATACCCCCACAAACCAAGGTACGCATTATTGACCCCGCTCTAGCACTTTAGAGTTGTGAGAAGTTCTAACTTGACCTTCGAAGGGTATTTGGCCGGTACCACACTGGTACTCCTCTTAAGGTCTTTAGCTTTTGTATTGTGCATGTGCTATTTCGAGTGTGCGAGAACCGTGTGGCTCACTGTTGATTTTTTCGGCATCATTAATATGCTAGCAATTTTTATTGGGGTCTCTAAATGTATGTGTTTTATGTTGTGGTTATTAGAAGGTTTGGTTCTTTTTTTTGGTTTGTGGGTATCTTTTTAGGTCTACTATTATGTAAATCTTTGTGCATTTGCATGGATTTTGTTTTAATTTTTAATTGTTCACTCTATTATGAAAGGTTTTAGGGAATGTATTATGAATGTCTCTCTCTCTCTCTCTCCCTCTCTCTCTCTTTTCCCTACCCTGTCATGCCACTAATTGTAGAATTGGGTGTGTAAATTGTCCTTTATAGGAATGGAATGCACATAATTGTATTTTGATGATGAACTATAAAAGAAAACATTCAACCTATGGCTAGATTTATGTTTACTGGCTGTTGGCTATTGATATACACTAGCTTTTAGGGTGAGGCAAATGAATTTTCAATTTTCAAAAATCTAAACCGTTGAGAACCCTTTTGTGGAAAAATCTGAATTGTTGAGAACCCTTTTATGTTTGGTATTTGAAGCTCTTATAGGAAGAATAATTGAATTTCCTGGCTGTTTTTTGTGCCTCTCTTTGTGTAGATTGGTTCTTGTATTTTGAGATATAAGCTATTTGGTTATCCATTTGGAAAATCTGCATAATTTTTTGGATAGTTTTTGTTATTGGGTTCTCTATAATTCTAAAGGATTAGGATTTGTTAATATTGCTGGTAGGTTTCATCGATCCTAATCATCAGTAACTTGGAAGGGCCTTTGGAGTGTTAGGTACTCTAGGCAACTACATTTCATGTGGAGTGAAACCTAGGATTCTAATGCTATGATATATCCCAAAGCTTTGTTACCAAAAGAACTTACATAACAAAGAGATATCATACATTCATACCAAGAGATGGGACAAGTTGTTTAGCATGAGGTGATTCAAATATCAAGCTAAGATTGAAAATTGCGGACTTTGGATGGAATGTATAGTCAAGAAGCAAGAGGTGGAATGTATAATGTATAGTCAAGCAATAGGCACACCAATTGTAGAACTTTCATGTTATTATAATCATATAATCAAAGTGTATATTTCAATGGAATTTCTATTATGTGATCAAAGTGTACATTTTAATAAAATTTGTTCATTTTTTATCAAATTCCTTTTTATTTATTTATATAGGTATCAATTTCCTTTCTTGTCGACTCTATTGGGTTAAATTTTGATTGTAATGCAACTCCATTGAAAAGACATTTCAAATTTATGGATCATCATAACTTCAATCTAAAGTAAGAAAATTACAAAACTGGATAGATATAACTGGATAGAAAATTTAATCACAACTTGTACCTCTGTTTTGGCTAGATATAAACAAAGATGTGCTCTTTTGTAACAAAAGGAAATTTTCCTTAGGAAAATATTTTCTCCAAATAATAAAAAATATGAACATTTGAATGTGGCCAAATGTGACTAATTTTTGGAATATCAAAACTTTAGTCCTAAACTAGGAAAATTACAAACTAGAGCACTTAATCACAACATGCGTCATAGCTTATAAAACATGATCCTAATCTAGAAAAATGGCTCGACTTTATGAACCATCTCGTTCCATCCACTTGCAACACTTCCTTGAGTCAACGGGCATCTTGTACCATCAATTTTGTCATTGGAGCCTACTACACTTGATATACTCTCTAGATGTGATGCTAATGCAACACTTGCTGATGAGCCTTCCTAATGTCAACCCATCTGCTTCAAACTCCATACCTTTAAATGGTGTAAATTCCATGGGCACATTAGAAGGAACATGTGCTCCCATTAAAACATTCATCATTATCCCTAGAAAAAATTTACCATAAATTTATTATAACTTTCATCTATCAATTTAGTTTTCAAAACAGAGATGATGTAAAAAAATCCAATAGAATAAACATGGTATTGTATTTGGTTTTTGTGTGAGTGCCTTTTTTCTTCAGCACTATGGCCCAAGGATCCTGGGCCGAATAAAATGTTCTTGGTGGACTAGGCTCGATTCACCGCAGCTAAAGAGCTGTTTAAGAACCGATTGGTGCACAAAACAAGCTTCCTACAATACAAATAGCTAACAAACAAGTATATCCGTATTGAATGACATTTTAACAGTAAAGGTATGCACAACAAGTGAAATATAATGCAAGAACAAGTTAGGGATCCCCTAATTAATGAGGTGTATTTTATTAATTTCCCTTAGTTGTGATTACAGTGCTCACTAAGACGTGATGCAAGGTTCAACTGAGTTCAAAAGTTACAGACTTTGATAGCTATTCAAGCTTCAAAGGCTTGCAAAGTTTGAATTTGTCGAATTCGAGCATGTACTATAGTGGCTGCCTTTGGGATACCGAGAACGGTTCCTCTGTTTGCTCTTAAGTTTACAGAGCCTTTTCTATAATTTTATGAGACTTTAGATTGTGAATGCCTCAAATGATCTAATTGTAAATGAATTCTCTATCCCTTAGTTTGAATTCCCCCTCCCTTGTAGCATGGACCCCTTCCTCGTTTTATAGCACAACTTCGGGCTCTGGGGGTACTAACGATTTCTCCCTTTTGCCCCTTAGAGCTCGTGCCGTGCCAGGTTGCTCAGGGTCATGTCTTTTCCCTTTTTCTTCATAGTGTCTTGCTTTTTGGTCCGACCAATTGAAAGTCCCTTAGCTAGTTTTCTATTTCTAGATTTCTTCATTGGCTAGTCTGAAGCTTTTTGGCTTTTTCTTCTCAGCGCTCCAGCCCTTTCTCAGTTGTACTCTTCCTTGTCACTTTCTCCAAATGGTTGGGACTAGGCTCCTGCGTGTACCTCCTGGCTCCACTGCATGTCTGGAGCATGAGACCTGCATGCCCTTTGTCTTTTATCTCTCTTTGAATTTGCTTTAATCTCACTTCGCGTGTCCAGGGATCTCCTGACTCTGGGGGCTTCTGGGATCCTGAACCAGTTCTTCTTTCTGGGCTTTCTTCTGTTCGCTGGTTCTACCTGTTTTGGGCTTTTTTTTTTCGTGGATCTCTGGATTCCATTCCTTTGGGCTTCTTCCCCTTTATTTCTTTCTTCTCTCTTTTCTTTATTGTGAGAGCCCAGCCTTTCCATTTTTATTATTCATTTATTTTTTGTGTGAAATGGGCCCAACGTTTTTTTACTTCTTTGGGCCTTAGTTTGTGGCCATTTAATTTTGAACCTCAACATTTAGCCCCCCGAGCTCATGGGTTGCCTACAGCCCATGCGTGAGTTTTTTACAGGATCTCTTCCATTTTTTTAGTCGGGGATCTCTTCCTGGTCCCTTCACTTTTTTTTTTTTTTTTTTTTTTTTTTGTAACACCTTCTTTTTAAATGGGACGCGGCAGTTGGAGTCTCAAAAAAGAACTTCCACCACCTACTTTTACGTTTCCCATAACACTCATTAATAACTGCTGATAACTTCTCCCTCTTTAAATTTAATTCCTAGCAACTAGCGCATCTTTCCACATATTGTTTCTTCTATCTGCTTTCACTTCTTCATTATGCCCCTTTCACATTATCTTTTTCTTTGTCTGCCTGAATCTTTTGTTCTTAGCCTCTTTTCCTTTTCTTTCAATCAGTCTTGCTGCTACTTGCTTTCTTCTTTCAAGATACCCATTTGCTTCAATGGCCTCTTCCTTTTCTCGGAAAAGAAAGGAGCGTGCCCTTAGTCCCTTCGAAGGTGAGAGTTCCTCTAGTTCTATGCAAGATGAGTCTGTCGTTGGGCGCCCTACTTTTCCTTTATGAGACCCTTGGTATACTGCTAGCTTATTCTTCCCTCAGGTGTCCTATGGTAAGACCCCTCCATCCCCTCATACTTGGGTATTCTTTGGCCAAGCGAGTTTTGTTGGTTCTGCACAAGTTCCAGACCCTAGGGAGATTTTTGATCACCAGATCAGGCGAGGACTTCGAGAGGCGGTCCCTATCTTTTTTGATTTTGTTGCTGGGAAGATCCAAGGCTGGCCCATTTGGGTGGATAAAGAACTTTCTAATGAGGAGTTCGTGGGCCGCTTGGAGCGTGCTGGTGTCCTGAAGGCAGTGGCTATTTCCAGGAATCTTGAGGGTTTTAGAGATGCCAAAGGCCTTAGGCATTTGGTGCACCGTTGGTCTCCTTCTTTGCATACTTTCTCCTTTTCTATTGGTGAACTGACTGTTACCTTAGAGGACGTGGTCAACAATTTTCTTCTTCCGGTGCTTGTGGATGAAAACCCCTTTGATATTAATCTTTCTGACGAGGATCTCGAGGTGGAAGAGAAATTATTTGCTTACTTTGGTGGACGTACTGCTTCTTCTGGTGGGGAACCGGCCAGGATGGGTAGGTGGGTTATGAGTCTTTCGCGTGAGAAGGATAAGGAGATCAGGCATGCCGGGTTCCTTGCTTTCTGGCTTAGCAAGTTTCTGTTCAGTGAGTTCCCTGGGTATGGAATCAAATCCACTCTTTTTCCTTTGGCGATTAAGTTGGCTCAAGGTGCTCAATATCCCCTAGCCCCCATGTTTTTGGGCCATGTCTATTCTCAATTGGATCAGCTTCATGGAAACGAAGCCAAAGGTGATTCCTATTATGTTATTACTTCTTCTCTTCATTGTGCCATTTTCCAAGTATTTATGTGGGATCGTTCATCAGTTACTTTAGCAAGATGTAGGAATTTAAAGTTTGTAAAAGATAAGTTTCAGGGATCCCCTGACATGGTTAAAGGGCTTTGTGGCAGCTCAACTGACAGCCACCCTATTATTTTTCGTTGGCTGAGTCTAAAAGGTGGCAGCCTTAACTTGGTTGAATTATTTGATCAAGTAGGCCATCTGCATTGGCGGTCTCCCCGGGAGTTTGGCCCTGGTTTTGTTTGTGATTCTCTGTTATCTCTTTTTCTGACTTCTACAGGGAATACTTTCAATTTACGTCGCGGTGATGAAGGTAGTTTAGCCTACTTGGCTTGTATTAATCCCTCCTGGCTTCCTGTGCTTTCCTCAAATGGACCACGGTACACCCATTACTCGGCACATCGAGTACTTCGGCAGTTTGGCTTTGATCAAGATATTCCCCCCCGTGTTTAATGACGTAGTTCCCTTTCTTCCTTCCTTGGATCCTTTTATGAGATTTCAGACCTTCTTTTATTGGTCACGCAGGAGTCCTCAATTTGTAGTGCCCAACTTCCAAAGAGGAGTTTTTGCCTCCAGTGGTTATGCTGGTTATTGGAGGAAGGTGCAAAAGTCCTTTATTGATTATGCTGGTTCTAACACAATTGGGCGAGTCCCCAACCTTGGCATTTCTTCTGCTCCAACATCTAACAAGCGTCTGTCTCTGCCTACTGCTGGTGTTGTTTCTACTACTGTAAGTAGCAAAACTGGTTTCATAGAATGGCATGCTTCCAGGGAAGGTTGGGTGACTTATGCGCAGGATTTCCTAGAGACTTGGGTGGGGTGTGACCTTATTGTTGGTGCTTCTGCTGGGATACCGATTAAGAAGGGTGCAGTAGAGACCATAAGTGCTAGTACTCCCATTGGCATGAGTAAAGGAAAAACAATTAAGCAGGAAAAATTGAAGGAAGCAGCGGTTAAAGAGAGTGTGGAGGATGTTGGCCCTAAAACAAAGAAGAAGAAGACTGAAAAATCCCAGAAACAGTTGATGCTTGCTGAGGAGAAGGAAGTCGAGTAACCTTTGGCTATAAGGGGCCGGGTGAAGACTAAGGTAGAGTCTTCTTTTCCTCAAGCTCCTGTGAGTCCTTCAGTTCATGGTTCCTTGGGACCCTCTGGACGCACCCGTAGTAAACAACAGAGACCTGGGGACCCTGTTGAGAAAGAGAGAAAGGCAAGGCCTCTTTGCTTCTTTTCTCTTTTAGGTTGCAGTTTTGTTGTTTCTTTCCTCCTCTTTTCTTTTTTAAACTAATGAGTGATTGTCCTTTCTGTAGTCCAAGCGCAAGTTAGATCTCAGGAAGTGTAGAAGCCAATCCTCTAGTGAAGATGTGGTATGGCTTCTCTTTATCTATGTCTTCTGTTGCTTGCTTTTATTCATTTTACAAGTGCTATGTGTCCGTGCTACCCTGTTGTTCATGCCCTCCCTTTTTTTTTTTGTTCCTCCTTCTTTCCTTCTTTAGGTGGAGGTTTCTCACCCGTGGTTGGTGAGACTTTGGAGGAGGAGGTGGCTCTAGTTGCCCCTCAGAGTATGGGAGAGGAGGCTCCCATTGGTGGCATAGCAGGGGAGACTGGGCAACCAATGCAGGATGTCCAGGCTGCCTAGGATCCTAAGGCTCCCAAGCTTCCTGCGTCCCCAGGTCCTCAATTTGAACAGATTTCTAGTCCTGTTAAGACTATGTTACCTCAGACCGAGATAGGTATAGGAACTTTGGGGGGCGCATCATCATCCGGGCAAACAGGTGAGCCCTTATATATAATAGCGTTTTAATTTTATTTCTTTTGCACCCCGTTTTTTTCTTTCCTCTGAGTCCTTTCTTTCTCTTTTTTTTTTCTTTTCTCCTTCCAGACCAAGCCACTGCAAGATCTATCTCTGGTGCTGCTTTTTCTTTGGAATTGTAGGATTCTGAAGGTGGGTGTTGATTACCCTTACTGCATTCCCTCTCCCTTTCTTCCTTTCTTCCTTTCTCTTGTATCTTCGTTATGGCGAAGCCCCCTGTATCCCTACCTTCTTTTAGCCATTTTGATGAGTCTTCCTCACATTTTCTTCAACTTGCCATGTGTTCTTTCTCAGACTCCTTCTAGAAGTAAGAGGAGTAAGAGGAGGAACTTCAGCCCCAAGAAGCCGATACTGGTTTCTCCTCTACCCTCTTTTGTTCTTTATTTTTTTTTCTCTTTTTTTTTTAGAAGAAGCTAAGTCTGCCCCCCCCCCCCTTCCCTTCTCTCTCCTTTTTTTTTTTTTTTTGCAGGAGTTGATACTGGTGTCAAAAATCCTGAACTTGTGGTTTTTGATGGGGTTGTAGGATCTGCTCAGGTTGCTAGCCCTTATTTTGTTCAAAGGGTTGAAGGTTCCTCTGTGTCTCCAGGCAGTAATGCAACAATGGAGGAGGCTCCAGAGACGGTCGTTTTAGATCCTGCTTCAAGGCTTTCTACCTTTCTGGCTCGCTTTGATTTTCTGGAGTTCAACAGCCTCCCTGCCAGTCACTTTTGCCACTTCGGGCCTTCCTATGGCAACTTCTTGCGGTTCTCTGTGCCTGTGGAAGGCCTGCCACTGCTAGAAGGGCTATTTAAAAGTCATGGGGATTTTACCATCGGTTTCAGAGGAGGAGTTTTTTTGGGGAATATTTTTATGGAGCTGTTGTGCGTCGTGTTGATTTCCTTGAGAGATTCTTCGCTGGACTCTCTTTCTGAGGAAAAACTTTTGGAATGGAGGAGAGTGGTTTAGGATCTCTTGCAAGCCAAGTTCAACCTGTCCTTTCTGCTGGAGTATCTGCGATCCTTGGCCCAAGTGCTATTCCAAAGGCAAGCTTCCAAGAACATTGATGCTGAGATTGCTGCTGCTGAGGAAGCTTTAGCCCAGGCCCACAAGACTTTGCAAGATTTGAAGATCAAAAGGCAAAGGGTTCTTTCTTCCCTGGCTGTCCCTGCCCTCTCCTCAGACGGCTCCTTGTTGGCTGGCCTTATCTCTTAGTTTTTCTACTTCTTTTTTTTTTAGCTAGTTTGGATGAACAATTTGGAGTTGTATAAGTTTTCTTTATTTGCGCATTACTTCTGGCTTTTTGGACCTATACTTGTGCCTTGAGACTGCTTCCATGTAGTTGTGCTTCAGGATTTCTTCTAAGTATTTGTGTTTCGAAAATGCTTCTAATTTCGTTTTGATGGCATGTGGATCTTCTTTTTCTTTTTTGTCATTTTCTCTTTTTTTTGTACTGAGTCCTGGTCCATAATTCCCACAAGCTTTTGCTGTAGGTTATAGCCAGGTACCCATCCTTTCTTTTTTCTTTTTTCTTTTTTGATTGCGCGAGTACTGAGCTGGGTACATTGGGCGATATATATATATATATATATATTTTTTTTTTTTTTGTCCCAGCTCATGAACTTGGCTGGTTTTTTTTTAATATCAAGTACTGGGCTAGGTATCCTCAGTATACACCTGAGATCCTAGGCCATGTATTTGAGACTTAACTGTTTTGTAGTTTACCTGTGGGGTGACCTTGGGCCCTGTATCAAAAAGATTTTCCCAAGTATCCTCATTTTTCTTCTTGTTTGCGCAAGTACTGAGTTAGGTACATTCTGGAGATATATTTTTTTTGTCCCAACTTATAAACTTGACAAGTTTTTTTCTTTTTTTTTTTTTTTTTTTTTTTTTTTTTTTTTTTTTTTTTTTTTATAATCAAGTACTGGGCTAGGTATCCTCAGTACATGCCTGAGGTCCTAGACCATGTATTTGAAACTTCACTATTTTGTAGTTATCTGTGGGGTGATCCTGGGTCACGCATCAAAAGATTTCCCCAAGTATCCTCCCCTGATTCCATCTGTGTTAGGACTTTTGTAATACTTAAGATTTAATAGCTAAGAAATAAGAAGAAACTTCATTGAATTTAAAACATAAATGTCATTCAAAGAACACAGCAAATCTAACAAAGATAGTAAGGATCATAGAGTGTCCTTCTACTACGAGTTCCTGAACAAAATTACTTAAACGATAATATAAAAGAAAGAAACACTTAGCAGGTTGGAGAGCCTGGCAGAAAGGATTACAGTGTACTAAAACCTCTCCCTTCTCACGCGTAGTATTGTTTTAGCCATTTCCCATTTATAAGTTCTGTCAGGATTGTCCCATCTTCTTTTGTAAGGTAGTAATAGCCACTATCATGGGCCTTCCTGATGATGTAGGGTCCTTCCCACTTTGGGGCAAACTTGGAGGGTCCCGGTAGGTTTCTTCTCACATGCTCTACTGTCCTCAGTACCAGCTGCCCTTAAGTGGAAGTTCTTGGGCGTACTGCTTGTGCATATGCTCTAGTCATTCTTTGCTGGTACCTCTAGCTTATTCTCTTGGCTAACTCCCTTCAGGAGGTCTCTCAAGTCATGGGTACCTCCTCCTTCTTCTTTTTCCAAGATAGGTGTTTCTGGGGTCCCTGGCATGGGACTCTCATCGTTAGGTTCTAACTCATCATAGAACATTGTTTCTACAAATTTTACTTCTCCTTAGCTGAAAGGGTTATAGTTGGCAGGGATCCTTACAGGCCTCCCATTCAATCTCCCCTTAACACACTAATGGTATGTGGATGGTATAAGGCAGTGCTTATGGAGCCATGGCCATCCCAGCAGTACATGGTAGGACACCTTTGAGTTGATTACATGAAATCTGGTCAAGGCTACTATTGGCCCCACCCTTAGGGCTAGCTGTATATATCCTTCGGTTGATTCTGCTGATCCTCCAAATCCGGTTATCTCTATGGGAGCCCCCAGGATCCTCCTTCCAGCTAGGCCCACAGCTTCCAAAGTACTCAGGGCTATGAGGTTGAGTGATGCCCCTGTGTCCACCAGTACTCTTTTGATTTGGACACCATTTATGGTGGCCATTAGGTAAAGAGGTCTACAGTGGTCTGGATGCTCAACCTCCATGTCTTTATCAGTGAAAGTTATGGCATTGGTTGTCTTTAGGAAAGCTTGACTGGCATGTGATTCTGCAGTGAAACATTCCATTCTTGAATCTACTGCTATAGTCATGAGAGATTCCGTGGCCACCCTCCTTGTTTCTGGTCCAAATCCCAGCTGATTAATAGTGATTTGAACTTGGGATTCTTCTGAAGGGTCCTGACTGTGTTTGGGTGGAAGGATCCTTCTAGCTCTTCTACTTCTGCCGAGTTCCCATGGATTACTATAGCTACCACTCCCTTTCCTTTGTGGTTGGGCAGGGGGTTCCTTTGTACTTCTAGTTCCTTCTGGGTGAGCTCCAGGGTTCCTTCTCTTAGCTTCCTGTGAAAGAGCCTACAGAGGGTCCAGCAATCCTTGGTGGAACGCTTAACATAATTATGAATCCTGCAAAACAAAGGATTTTCCCTTTCTCCCTCAGTTGGTGGCCTGGACATAGTGAATGGCCTAACCACTCCATCCCCGATCCATTTGTCCAAGACATGGTTTAATTCTTCTACGGTACACGGGATCACTGGTGGTTCCTCAAACATTTTTCCATCAGGCCTTTTCCTTTTTTCTCCCATCGATGCTATCATGGCTTGGGATGCTGGTATCATTTTCGCCCTCATAGTTTGTGCTGTCCTTCTTGTTCTCTGTAACAGGTCAGCGAACTGTGTGATACATAAATTTTCGAGGTTGAGTCTGTAATTGAAAAGCATGTTAGAGATGCAAGTCTCTACGAGCTCTTTTTCTTCATGGTCCCCATAACAGTCTAGGGACACATCTTCAAATCTTTTGATGAACTGGACGGGATCCTCTCTAGGCCTCTGCCTTACCATCTGAAGGCTTTGGAAAGTGACCTTGTCCTCACCAGGGTAATATTTTGCACAAAATCTCTCCATCATTTCGTCCCAGGTCTTAATGGACCCAGGTCTTAGTGTGGTGTATCAAGTGTATGCTCTGTCCACTAGGGACTCAGCAAACTCTCTTAGACATAGCTCTCGATCTCCTGCGTAGGGGCCTATAATGTGGATGAACCTACTCACGTGTTCTACTGCACTTCCATTCCTTCCATCAAAAGGATGGAACTTTGGCGGCTCATATCCCTTGAGGTATGGCTTGCCAATGAGTTCTGGTGGGAATGGGGGATCTTGAGAAAACTGCTTGGGGATCCTAGAAGGTTTTTCCCTTTCTTGGTTTAGGAGGGCACTGACATCTGCCAGTGTTAGGTATTGGGGGTTAGCTTCTCCTCCCACGGCTAACCCTCCCTCTGGCTGGGTTCTATCTTGGTTGCCCACATAGGGGGCATTGTCTCTGACTTCCTGTGTCTTGCCTTCTTTAAGAAGGCAGACTTCTTGTTGCAAGTCTTTCAACATTGCAGTCACTTGAGTCATGGGATCTAGCTCCTGCCTTGTATTTCTTTGTTCTGACATGGCCTCCTGTTCTGCTAAGGGCACCTTGCCTCTTTGCCTTGAGGCCAATTCATTTTCTCCCACGGGCTCAGAGGCCGTGGGTGGCACATTAGCACCTTTACTGTTTCTTTATCTAGGAGGCATGTTCTGCGAAGGGATTGCTTCTTCCTTTTCTTTACCTAGTCCCCAGTGGAGTCGCTAAAATGTGTGAGTGCTTTTTTTCTCCAGCACTATGGCCCAAGGATCCTGGGCCGAATAAAATGTTCTTGGTGGACTGGGCTCGATTCACCCAGCTAAAAGGCTGTTTAAGAACCGATTGGTGCACAAAACAAGCTTCCTACAGTACAAATAGCTAACAAACAAGTATAACCGTATTGGATGACATTTTAACAGTAAAGGTTGTTGAGGTCCAAAATTTCACAAAGCCCATTCCATAAAAAAATAAAGAAGGCCCAATTCGTGCAGTAAAAAGAATCAACACCAAGGCCCTATGTATGTTCAAATTTCTAGCAAAAAAGGCCATTAAAAAAGTCCAGCAAATTCCAGTGAAAGAACTAGGCTGGGATCCCCAGAGGCTCGGGATCCTCGGGACACACAACATGCTCTAAGTAAGATTGAAATGGCTCAAAGCATAAACGATGAAGGACAAACAGGTCTCAAGCACCCAGTCATGCGTTAGAAAGTGTAAAGCAAACATTCATGAACAAAGGAGCAGCACCTCAAGGAACCAAGCATGAGAAAACCATAAAGTAGAAGTGGTTGGAGGGAGCTTTCAACCCAACAGTAAAAGATCCCGATTGTTTGGGAAAAATGACAAGGGTGGAGGGCAGACAAAAACTGAAAAGGCGAAAAGGGCTAAATAGCTAAGATTAGCAACATGAGTGGATCTTGGAATAGAAATTTAGCTAGGGGCTTTCAGCTTAGTCGGACCAAAAGGAAGAAATTATAAGGAAAAAGGAAAGGACAAGCCTCTGGTTAGCTGACACAGTACGAGCTCTGAGGGGCAAAAGAGAGAAATCGCTCATGTCCCGAAGCTTTAGAGTCGCACTATAAAAGGAAGTGAAAACCCATGCTGAGGGACATTCATTCATCACCATTTTGATTTGAGAAAAGATATCACAACAGAGCCATAGGAAAAGCTTTGTAAAATCAAAAGAAAATAGAGGAACTGCTCTCGGTATCCCAGAGACAGCCACTATAGCACATGCTCGGATTCAACAAATTTAAACTTTGCAAGTCTTGGAAGCTTGAATAGCTATCAAAGTCTGTAATTTTTGAACTTAGTTGAACCTTGTATCACGTGAATATAGAACTACAGGAAAAGCTCTGTAAAATCAAAAGAAAACGGAGGAACCACTCTCGGTGTCCCTGAGATAGCCACTATAGCACATACTCAGATTCAACAAATTCAAACTTTGGAAGTCTTGGAAGCTTGAATAACTATCAAAGTCTATAATTTTTGAACTTAGTTAAACCTTGTATCACGTCTTAGTGAGCATATTGTAATCCACAATCAAGAAAAATAATGAAATACCTCATATTGATTTCAGGATCTCTAACAATTATTTCATGTATTTCTTTATTACATTGTCTTCCTTTACTATTTCTTGCTAAAATCCATCTCACCTAACTATCTTAGAAGGCAAAGCCCAAGCAAAGCCACTCGGACTTGAGTTCCAAATCCCACAAGTCTTGTGGAAAAGCACCAAGTCTGTGAGAATTGGGGCCAGGATCCTCGTGGCAGAATCATTCTCATGAAACTCATTTACATATATGTATATGTATTAAAATGTATATCCTAATGTAAGAAACTAACAATTATCTGAAAATATATGTAGTGTGTTTTTTTTATGTAGCACCCATAGAGGTAAAGGGAAAGGACAAAGCTCTATTACATAATAAACATGGAAAATATCATATAGTTCAGAGAACCAGAGCATTCTAGGTTCTTACAGGCCCAATACGCCTCGAGATCCCACGACAGTATGCCCGGGATCCCACGACAGTATGCCTTGAGGTACCAAGAGGAATTTCATTTTTCATCTTGAGGAGCTTTATGTGGCTTGCGCATAACTTGGTTCATAATCAGCCCCATTTAGCTGCGGTGAACCAAGCCCAGTCCACCAAAACAACAAGTATTTGGGCCCGGGATCCTTGTCTCTACTTAGGCCTGTGTGCTAAGAAAAAAAGCACTCTCACATTTTGGCGACTCCACTGGGGACTGGGAAAAAGGAGAGGGAAAAAGCAATCCCTTCGCAAACATGGCTCCAAAGCTAGAAAACACCTAGAGGAAGGAAAGCTCCTCTTGCTGCATTCAACATCAAGATCCCAAAAGTACGGGTTCCTCCAACGAACGTTCTACCAAGGGACTCTATATGGAATTTTGGGGAACTTCCCAACACAAGATAAGTTTTATGCATCATTATTTTCTCCATTTTATATTTTGAACATAATGGACTGAAGTTTATGGTTTTCAAATGGATAGCTATCACTGTGTTGCATGAAAGCAAAAGCATTATATTTTTTAGTAATAGAAGTAGACACTTGTTCTACACAATATAGAATCATAGATAAGTTTAGTTGTCATACTCATCCTCCAATTAAATGGACCTCATTTAAAGATGTTCATAAAAGAAAACTACCCAGCTGAATCAATTTGTTTTGAAGAATAATAATTAAATAAAATGAGGTCCTAAACTTTGATTAGCATTTATGCAGTTAGTTTAGTCCTAAACTTTGAAGTCCAAAACTTGAAGATGCTTGTTAAATGAGGTATTGATGGTGTGAAACTACTTTGTACCATTGATCTCCAAAGGCAACTCACTGATCTCATAAAACTTAACTAATACTAAAGGTGTTTTAAGAATACAGCCAACCTATAGAGTACAGCCAACCTATAGAGTACAACCAAAAAGTTGAAAATAAATGTTGAACTCGGTTAGAAGAAACAAAATCTTGTTTCTCATGAGGATTCTACTCTTTACAAAAAGGGGGTAAAAGGGGTCATGTAATAATATTTTAACAATCAAAACATTGTCTTATTGCTAAAAAAAAAATGGAGAAGTGAGCAAAAAAAAAAAAAAAAAAAAAAAGATTGATGGAATGAAGATTGTATGAGCTACACAGTAAAGCAATTGCCTCACGTTTGGGGGCTGATTTATTTTCTTTTAAAAAAAAAATCATAATATCGTTTCATTTTTTTTTTTAAAAAGAAAAAAAAAAAAAGAAAAAGAAGAAAGCGAATCAAAGAGGCTTGATGAAATGTAAATTACATTAGCAAAGCAATCGCCTCACGTTGTGGGGCTAAATAATTTTGCAGCAACTTGATAATAATATCATATGGTGTAGGTTAACAAAATGGACAAGTTTCCTTAGCTCCGCCCATGGATTTGGCAAAATGGAGTAGTTCCATGATCCCAGCAAAGCCTAGGAGATCCTTGACTCCAGGAAGCAAAGCCTGGGAGTTCCTTGATCCCAACAAAGCTGAGGAGATCCTTTATTCCAGCTAGGCTGAGTACACCCTCGATTCCAGCAAAGCCTAGGAGATCCTTGACTCCAGGAAGCAAAGCCTGGGAGATCCTTGATCCCAACAAAGCTGAGGAGATCCTTGATTCCTAATGAGATCCTAGATTCCAGTAAAAAAAAAATGAGTAGTTCCCTGGGTCTAGACACGAATCCAACAAAAAATGGAGTAGCTCCTTGATTTCAAAGAAGTTGAGTAGTTCCTTGGTTCCAACCATGGTTCTAGCAAAATGAAGTAGTTCTTTGGTTCCATAAAAAAATTTCGAGTTGTTCCTTGATGGAATAATTTTCTGATTCTAGCAAAGTGGAACAATTTTTTTGGTTCCAACAAAGTTGAAGTACCTCTATGGATCCAACAAAGTTAAATGGTTTTAAAAAAAAATGGAGGCATAAAAAATTTTTGATAGAAGTTCCACAATAGCATCAAGAGAAGGTGGATCAAGCATGGTTCAACAACTACCTCATATCATGGGGGCTAAAGCCTACTGTGCAATAGGCCTTGAATATATTTTGAAGAAAATCAATAGAAACACTTCATTGCAAGTCAGCAGCAAAATCAACATTATTGAAAGCTTAACAACTATACAGTACATTTATCATTTCTTATAGCTCAACAAATGGGCCCACCCATGGAAATAACAAGATTTGGAGGAGATACATAGATCACTGAAGGACACCTACAACTAGCTCTAAAGGCCAACCATGAGATCACAAGTATTGCCTAATCCTCTCAATGTACCACTAGTACATGAAAGAGGAATTGAATGGGAAGTCCACAAAAAGTCATTGCCAATCCTAGTCCTTTCATCCAGCACAAATTAAACTTTGTGAAAAATATACTTTATGATGAGTGGGCTCTAGCTGGAGAATATCCTATTGTTAGGATCCTCGGGGGCTCCCATCTCGAAGATCCCGAGGGGCTCCTATCCTAGAAGAAGAAGAAACCTGGAGGGAAAGCAGAATTTTACTTATGAAGGCACACGGGACTTGAATGTAGCCTAAAAAAGGATCCTAGACCACCATCTTACATGATAGCCCAGGAAGAGATCTTGGAGGAACCTAAGGATACGATGAGTTAGAATATCCCATCTTTAGGATCACGAGGGGCCCCCATCCCAGAAGAAGGAAATAATACCCATGGTTTAAGGGATTCCTTGGATAGAAAAAAGACAGAAGGAGGAAGGATAATATACTGCTTTTGAAGATCCTAGAGAAACTTATGGATATGAAAAGGAAGACATAAATCCTACCAAAGGAAAAACTAGAAGAGGTGAACTTAGGGGCTGACCCAAGGAACTTGGGCCTATCCTAATCAGTAGTCAATTATCAATACCAAAAAAAAAAAAAAAAAAAGAGTAACAGGTGGAGCTATTGAAAAATATGAAGATTTAGTGGTGTGGACTTCCCCAAATTAAATAAGGCACGTCTAAAGGATAAATTTCCTTTACCTAACATCGATCTCCTCATAGATCCAGCCAAGGCAAAAACAATATCAACCATGAAGAAGCATACCATGGTCAAGGAACTCAAGAGCTTCTTGGAAAGAGTTTCTTACATTAGAAAGTTCACACCAATACCAGCCTTGAACACTAGTAGACTATCCAAACTATTGAAAAGGGAGAATGTTTTCAAATGGGGAGCTGAGCATCCAATCATAAAACTTCAACATGAGTCATTTGCCTACCTTACGGGGTACTAGTCCATGGCAAAATCATTATTATTGTACCTAGGATCCTGATCCCAAGTATACATAGCATTAAAGGAAACTGAAATGAGGTGTCCTAACATAGAAAGGGCACATTTGGTGGTCATGCATCTCAACAACTGAATCATTACTTTTTTTACCATCAAATCCTATTGGTGATAAGCTCTCATCCAATAAAAGTCCTCCTCCATCAGCCCTTGTGATCTTGAAGAGTGGCCCAGTGGCTAATATTAATTTTCCAATACAACATAGGTCCGAAGGATCCCCAGAACTGTCAAGAGCTAAGCTGTAGAAAACTTACTGGTCTAGTTCCCCGAAGAAGAGGAGTACCTATCAAGTGAGAAGATCTCTAAAAAAAACATAGTAGCAGTAGAGATCCTTGTAAAGAAACAGACTATGAGGTTTGTGAAGACAACGTTCAACGAGCATGCCTAGAGGAAGCCTTCCTTTTCCAAGATCCCCGTAAAAGGATCCCCCACTTAAAGAAAAACACCATGACAGAATCATCTTGGTGGAGCTCCTAGCCACCAGTTCACTAGTAAAAGCAACCTTAGATGACTTATAAAAGAAGTTTATTTCCATAAAGGATTTGTTCACAACCAAGAAAGGATATTTTAGAAGATCCTTAGAGAAGGAAACAAATCCTCAACCCTTTAAAGAAAAGAAAAGAAATCAGTTCAATGAGTCCACTTGAGAATGAGGGGTTATGCAGGAACTTTTTTTTGAAAATTGAAAAATTCAATGGTCATGAACAAACTTTCCAAGTGGCATGGCCTAGGACTTGGGAAAGGGAAAATTTTCCATGTACCTAGCCTAGGACTTGATCAAATAGAAATTTTCTAAGTGACATGGCCCAGGACTTGGAAAAACAAACTTTCCATGTACTTGGCCCAAGACTTGGCCAAAACAAATTTTCCAAGTGGCATGGCCTAGGACTTGGGAAAGGGAAATTTTTCCATGTACCTAGCCTAGGACTTGATCATAATAGAAATTTTCCAAGTGGCATGGCCTAGGACTTGGGAAAGGGAAAATTTTCCATGTACCTAGCCCAAGACTTGATCATAATAGAAATTTTCCAAGTGGCATGGCCTAGGACTTGAGAAAGGGAAAATTTTCCATGTACCTAGCTCAAGACTTGACCAAAACAGAATTTTCCAAGTGACATGGCCCAGGACTTGGAAGAACAAACTTTCCATGTACTTGGCCCAAGACTTGGCCAAAATTTTTTTTTCCAAATGACTGGCCTAGGACTTGGGAAGAGCAAACTTTCCATGTACCTAGCCCAAGACTTGGCCTAGAACAAATTTTCTAAATACATGGCCCAGAAATTGGCCAAAAGCAAAAGTTTCCAAGTACGATCAAGAAACTAGTAAAAAGCAAAAGTTTATGAATACAAACCATAGCACATCCCAATAATGTGTGCAGATTGTAAGCATATCCCAGTAATGGGTACAACTTGCAACACGTTCCAGTAATGGGTACAAGCTGTACCATGTACCAGCAATAGATACAAGTCGTAGCACATCCTAGCAAAGGGTGCAAATTGTAAGCGAGGTCCAACGAGGAGTACAAAGAGAAAGAGCCTCAAGTGGGTATGAAAACCCAAAAGTGGGTGTATAAAGTGCACAAGATTGACCTCCTTGAAAGAAATTGGTTCAAAGGAGTGTGAGCGTGCCTTTTTTTTTTTAGCACTATGGCCCAAGGATCCTAGGCCGTGTGAGGTGTTCTTAGTGGACTGGGATCAACTCTCCGCAGCTAATGGGCCGTTTTAAGAGTTGAGTGGCGCACAGAACAAACTTCCTACAATACAAACAGCTAAACAAAAATATTCGTATTGATTGAGCTTTTAACAGTAAAGAAAATTCATAGTGAATGAAATGCAATATGAAGAACACGTCAGGGATCCTCTAATTAGTGAGGTTCGTTTCATTAGTTTTCTTTGAATAACAACTTCAAAGCTCGCTAAGACATGGTGTAAGGTTCAAATGAGTTCAAAAATTACAAACTTTGATAGCCATTCAAGCTTCAAAGACTTGCAAAGTTTGAATCCGTTGAATCTGAGCGTGTACTGTAGCGGCTGTTGCTGGGATACCGGGAACAAATTCCCCTGTTTTCCTTCCGTTTTACAGAGCCTCTCTTGTAACTTTTGTGAGACTGAAAAAATAACAAAATTTAAATGACTTAGCCAATAATCTAATTGTTCCGAATTCCTTGTCCATTCCTTTTCCTTCCCCCCCTTTATATAGTACAGCCTTGGGCTCCCGGTGTGCTACCAATTTTTCCATTTTGCCCCTCGAAGTCGATTCCATGCCTGGTTGCTTCAGGATCCTGTCGTTTCCGTTTTCTTCATAGCTTCTTTCTTTTTGTTGCGACCAGTTGAAAGTCTCTCGGCTAGCTTCCATTTTCAGACTTCCCCGTTGGTTAACCTGAGGCCTTTTGGCTTTTTGCTCCAGCTTTCCCAGTTGTACTTTTCTTGTCTCTTTCTTCAAGTGGCTGGAACCAAAACTCCTGCATTTTTGCTCTATACCTTACTGTGTGCCTGGGTCATAAGGTCCGCGTGCCTTTTGTCTCTTTTCTCTCTTCAAATCTGCTTTAATTTTACTTCATGCGTCCGGGGATCCTCTGCCCCTGCTTCTGGGCGTCCTGACTTAATTCTCCTTTCTGGGCTTCCTCTGGCGGGCTGCTTCTTTTTTTCCTTGGGCCCTTTTCTTTGTGGACCGCTGGAATAGGTTCTCTGGCTCCTTTCTTTTTCTTTTTCTTCTTCCCTTTCTTTATTGTGAGAAATGGGCCCAGGGTCCTTTCTTCCATCTCCCCCTTTTTTTTTTTGTTTGGGCCTATATGGCTATTTGATTATTTTGACCCTCAACAGGGAGCCTGAGGAAGCAAGGAAGGCATAGCTTAAAAAAAAAATAAAAAATAAAAATTCCAAGAGTACATCACTCGAAGCCGCAAAAGCATGGATACTTTTGCAAATCTCTATACAAAGAGATTAGTCAATGATATTTCAAACCAGCTAGCAACATTTCCCTCCTCCTACAAGGTGTAAATTCACCAAAGGCTTGGAGGTACTTCAATTCAACAAAAGAAAGGTACCCTTTCGGTGAGCCCACTCATTAATACCATGTTTGAATATATCAAAACACTGCAAAAAGTTGTGCAAGAGGTATCACCCATGCATAATACTTTATTCGTGTAGATTAAAGTGAAGATTCTAATATTTTGGTCTTCTTACTTGACCAATTATCAAAAATCAAAATTTGGAATTCTTGTGTGGTTGAAATCCTCACATGGTTTCATATACATGAAATAATTTTATTGCTATGTCTAATTTGGCAATTGGCTTTTCCAGTGCATACACTGGGGGCTAAGATAAGATTAAAAAAAAAAATTCCCTTAGATATATCTTTCACTTGATGAAAATTGAGAAGCCTAGTGCAAAATTTACTATACATAAGTTCAACCACTGTTATTTTCTTTGGCTCATGAACTATATGTATATAGCAATATAATTGGTGGCATGATATGTGAATAATTTGCTGCAATTTGAAATATTATACAATCTCTCACAATTTGGAAAAAGAATAAGGAGCATCCATAAGAAGAGCAAGGTCTTTAGCTAAAGCAAGGCAAGGAGATGTTCTTAAGCATTCTAAGCCATGTCCTTAGGGAAGTTTCTATCTCTTAATACATTTTGAGAAGAATAGCTAGCCTTGATTAGATGTTAAATCAACATGTTTATATGATTCAATGACTTATGATATCATGGTCTCATTGGTAAGTCACTATTCATGGACTAAAAATCTCATATGGCAAACATCTGGGTATTATGCACCTTAGCCATAGCAAGCATGTACTACAATGCATAGAATATCTTTGGCAAAGTTCATGGGGGCTTCCCTCACTCAACCTATTTTGTAAAACAAACAAAATCTTGTTGACAAAGCAATACTATCTGATATTGAGATTTAATTTTTGTATGCTACTTTCAAAAAGCATATCCTAGAATTACTAGCAAAAAACACTAGTGCTAGAAATATACTCTTGGCATCAAATGTAATACCAATATAATTTTGGCTATATATGAATACTTCATTTTCGGCCTGACAAAATTGACTTGTTTTATGGAAAATTGAATACCAATCGATAGCTTAATACTAACATGAAGGTGAATTCTAATATTTGGCAACATGTTAGTTCATTCCATAAAGGAAGTGTAGCAATTCATTTAGAGTTTCCCTCAAGAATTATTTGATCTACACATTGGTTCTACAAAGTAGGAAAGTGTCCAAAAACAATTTATTTTCTCGCGTGTGGGCTACAGGTAACCCACGAGCTCGGGGGGCTAATGTTGAGGTCCAAAATTTCACAAAGCCCATTCCATAAAAAAATAAAGAAGGCCCAATTCGTGCAGTAAGAAGAATTGACATCAAGGCCCTATGTATGTTCAGATTTCCAGCAAAAAAGGCCATTAAAAAAGTCCAACAAATTCCAGTGAAAAAACTGGGCCGGGATCCCCAGAGGCTCGGGATCCTCGAGACACACAACATGCTCTAAGTAAGAGTGAAACGGCTCAAAGCATAAATGATGAAGGACAAATAGGTCTCAAGTGCCCAGTCATGCGTTAGAAAGTGTAAAGCAAACATTCATGAACAAAGGATCTGCACCTCAAGGAACAAAGCATGAGAAAACCATAACTAGAAGTAGATGGAGGGAGCTTTCAACCCAGCAGTAAAAGATCCTGATTGTTTGGGAAAAATGACAAGGATGGAGGGCAGACAAAAACTGAAAAGGCGAAGAGGGCCAAATAGCTAAAATCAGCAACATGAGTGGATCTTGGAATAGAAAGTTAGCTAGGGCCTTTTAGCTTGGTCGGACCAAAAGGAAGAAATTATAAGGAAAAAGGAAAGGACAAGCCTCTGGTTAGTTGACACAGTACGAGCTCTGAGGGGCAAAAGAGAGAAATCACTCATGCCCTGAAGCCCTAGAGTCGCATTATAAAAGGAAGAGAAAACCCGTGCTGAGGGACATTCATTCATCACCATTTTGATCTGAGAAAAGATATCACAACAGAGCCATAGGAAAAGCTCTGTAAAATCAAAAGAAAACAGAGGAACTGCTCTCGGTATCCCAGAGACAGCCACTATAGCACATGCTCGGATTCAACAAATTTAAACTTTGCAAGTCTTGGAAGCTAGAATAGCTATCAAAGTCTGTAATTTTTTGAACTTAGTTGAACCTTGTATCACGTGAATATAGAACTATAGGAAAAGCTCTGTAAAATCAAAAGAAAACAGAGGAACCGCTCCCAGTGTCCCAAAGACAACCACTATAGCACATACTCGGATTCAACAAATTCAAACTTTGCAAGTCTTGGAAGCTTGAATAACTATCAAAGTATGTAATTTTTGAACTTAGTTGAACCTTGTATCACGCCTTAGTGAGCATATTGTAATCCACAATCAAGAAAAATAATAAAATACCTCATATTGATTTGAGGATCTTTAACAATTATTTCGTGTATTTCTTTATTACATTGTCTTCCTTTACTGTTTCTTGCTAAAATCCATCTCACCTAACTACCTTGGGAGGCAAAGCCCAAGCAAAGCCACTCGGACTTGAGTTCCAAATCCCACAAGTCTTGTGCAAAAGCACTAAGTCTGTGAGAATTAGGGCTAGGATCCTCATGGCAGAATCATTCTCATGAAACTCATTTACATACATGTATATGTATTAAAATGTATATCCTAATCTAAGAAACTAACAATTATCTGAAGATATGTGTAGTGTGTTTTTTTATGTAGCACCCATAGAGGTAAAGGGAAAGGACAAAGCTCTATTACATAATAAACATGGAAAAGATCATATAGTTCAAAGAACCAGAGCATTTTCGGTTCTTACAGGCCCAATACGCCTTGGGATCCCACGACAGTACGCCCTAAGGTACCAAGAGGAATTGCATTTTTCATCTTGAGGAGTTTTATGTGACTTGGGCACAACTTGGTTCGTAATCAGCCCCATTTAGCTGTGGTGAACCAAGCCTAGTCCACCAAAACAACAAGTATTTGGGCCTGGGATCCTTGTCTCTACTTAGGCCTATGTGCTAAGAAAAAAAGCACTCTCACAAAGGTATGCACAACAAGTGAAATATAATGCAAGAACAAGTTAGGGACCCCCTAATTAATGAGGTTTATTTTATTAATTTCCCTTAGTTGTGATTACAGTGCTCACTAAGACGTGGTGCAAGGTTCAACTAAGTTCAAAAGTTACAAACTTTGATAGCTATTCAAGCTTCAAAGGCTTGCAAAGTTTGAATTTGTTGAATCCGAGCATGTACTATAGTGGCTGCCTCTGGGATACCGGGAACGGTTCCTCTGTTTTCTCTTAAGTTTACAAAGCCTTTTCTATAATTTTTTGAGACTTTAGATTGTGAATGCCTCAAATGATCTAATCGTAAATGAATTCTCTATCCCTTAGTCTGAATTCCCCCTCCCCTGTAGCATGGACCCCTTCCTCCTTTTATAGCATAACTTCAGGCTCTGGAGGTACTAACGATTTCTCTCTTTTGCCCCTTAGAGCTCGTGCCGTGCTAGGTTGCTCAGGGTCATGTCTTTTCCCTTTTTCTTCATAGTTTCTTGCTTTTTGGTCCGACCAAGTGAAAGTCCCTTAGCTAGTTTTCTATTTCCAGATTTCTCCGTTGGTTGGTCTGAAGCTTTTTGGCTTTTTCTTCTCAGCCCTCTAGCCCTTTTTCAGTTGTACTCTTCCTTGTCACTTTCTCCAAATGGTTGGGAACAGGCTCTTGCGCGTACCTTCTGGCTCCACTGCATGTCTGGAGCATGAGACCCACATGCCCTTTGTCTTTTATCTCTCTTTGAATTTGCTTTAATCTCACTTCGCGTGTCCAGGGATCTCCTGACTCTGGGGGCTTCTGGGATCCTGACCCAGTTCTTCTTTCTGGGCTTTCTTCGATTCGCTGGTTCTGCCTGTTTTGGGCTTTTTTTTTTTTCGTGGATCTCTGGATTCCATTCCTCTGGGCTTCTTCCCTTTTCTTTCTTTCTTCTCTCTTTTCTTTATTGTGAAACCCCAGCCTTTCTAGTTTTATTATTCATTTATTTTTTGTGTGAAATAGGCCCAACGTTTTTTTACTTCTTTAGGCCTTAGTTTGTGGCCATTTAATTTTGAACCTCAATAGTTTTTATTTTTATTTTTTTATTATTTTTTTTAAAGAAACATTTATGGGTTTCATTAAAACCGAAAATAAAGCTACATTACATCATTTTGCTCAACAATATGTGAGCAATAATCGTGTCCTCTAATATGTCATATGTCATATTCTAATAACGACTAATAAACACAAGCATCACTCACCAACCCATATTTGCGTTTAATAAAGATTCAATCTTTATCTATATATATATATATATAGGCTCCAAGAATCATCCAGCCATTATAAAGATTCAATCTTTATCTCAAAAAATTAAAAATAAAAGTTCAGATAGACTCCAATTGGCATCCAGCCACCAAGACAACAATATAAACGCAAAAAAAATGATCAAAGATCAAACAAGATAGCCATGAACAACTTGCACTACTGTACCTGTCTTTTGGCAAGATAGAAATAGGGACGTGCTCTATTGTACAAAAGAAAAACAATTTTTGAAATGTGTTCCCTCCAAAATAATCAAAAATTTGAACCTTTGAATGTGTTCTCTTCAAATAATCAAACATAGACTCTTTGGTTTTCACTTTTCCCTCCTAAAAAAGCTGTGACTCTCTCTCTTCTTCTTTTTTTTTTTGTGTTTTATTTATTTATTTATATATTTCCAGTAGAGACTTTGTCCGGTTGAGTTATCTAGTTTAAATGTTTAACCACAATTAAAATTGATATTGGGTTAAGTTATGAGCAGTCACATTTTTTACCATAGCTCTATTTTAGAAAGATCTGATCCTTTAACTAGACACTCTCCATTTCAAATAGAAATGGAGAGGATCCAAATCCGCACACAACAGTAGAGTCATGTGGGGACCGAGGAGCAAGCCCCCATCCTTTTTTGAAAAAAAAAAAAATAGTAAAGATAGATATTTTTAGAGTTAACTTAATTAATTTGAAAACTTTTAAGGAACCTTTGTCATTTTTGCCCCCCTTACTTGGATTATATATATATATATATATTGATGGTGAATTGAAAATTGGACTATCTCCAGTTTATCCATAGTGTCGTCAAAGTCCAGAAAGGTTTTCCTAATACAAGAAGATCATCCAAGTGCAAGAAGGTCATCCAGCATAGAAGCACTTGGATGACCTCCCAACATGTAGAAATTCTCGGGGAAAATTTCTATCCAAAAGCTTATGATTCGGACCACGTTTTATTATTTTAAAGTATGAGCAAAATCCTTATTCTTCGCTCCAACTTCCCACTAAGTTCTTAACTTCTGATAGCAGTTGTGGAAGTTAAGTCTGAACCTTCTAACTTCATTCCACATTGAGGAAGTTACTAAACAAGTAACCACTCCAAAGCTCACTATAAAAGGACTCAGCCATATCAAATGAAAGTATGTTTTCACCACTCCTAAAATTGGAATTCTTGAGTTCTAAAGAGAAAACTAACTTAAGCATCGGAGGGTTCTTAGCCGGTTCACCTCGGTCACCTTTGATCTTGTGTTTCTTTCTTTTCAGGCTTTCTAAGCAACCACAAGCCCATTGAAGCTCGGAGCATTCGACCAACTGACATGCAATGTTATTTGTGCTGGGTCTTAAATAATTCATAGGGAGTCTTATTTGTGCTAGGTCTTAAATATACCTTGTTAACCTTATGACATGCGGTGTTGACTTCTTCTCCCCATAAATTTCTGGCCACATCTTTATTGTGTAACATGGCTCTAGCCATCTCCTGAATGAGTCTATTCTTTCTTTCTACTACACCATTTTACTGAGGAGTAATAGGAGTAGATAATTCTTCAAATATACCAAATCTAGTGCAGAAAGATTCCATGTATGAGTTCTCAAATTCTTTACCATGATCATTGCGAATTTGATCAATCTTTATGTTCTTCTTATTCTGTAGTCTTGTACTCAAAGCTTCAATATGCTCAGGAGCATCTAGCTTGAATCTTAGAAGAATGACCCATGTGTACCTCATGAAATCATCTACTACAACCATGATGTATCTCTTTCCTCCAAGAGATTCGATTCTGGTTAGACCCATAAGATCCAAATGTAGTAGCTCTAAAGGTCTAGATGTAGCTGATGTCTGAGTGCCTAAATGTTTTACTTTCGTCTGTTTCCCAAGCTGACATGGCCCACATACAAGATTGCTAACCTTGCTGAGCTTTGGTATTCCCAACACTGATTCATACTTAGATACAATTGACAGATGTTTATAGCTAGCATGTCCCACCCTTTGGTGCCATAAGTCTTCATTTGGCAAACGAATACTATTGCACACAATATCAACATTAAATACCAATCCATAGCAGTTATTTAGAGTGTGAACCCCACTTATGAGTTTCTTTCCAGACTCATTAAAAATGAGACATTTCCCTTTTGAGAATTGCACCATGAAGTCTTGATCACATATCTGACTTATACTCAACAAGTTTACTCTCAGACTTTCTACATACCACACATTTGCAATGTCTAGCAATCCAGGTAGAGAGATGGTTCCCTTCCCTTTTATTTGTGATTTTATCCCATCACCGAAGGTGACATTTCCACATTTCTTAGACTCGAAAACCTTAAAGAGAGAACGGTCTCCAGTCATATGTCTTGAGCATCCACTGTTAAAGTATCACAAACATGTGTCCATTACTTTAAATGCAGACTTCATCATAAAACACACTTCATGCTTGCTTGACAAATCAGTAGGAATGGTTTTCTCTCTCATCTGCCATTTATGTATAGCATTTTTAATTTTTACCCTTCTCAGATGAACTCCTTTGCACATTTTCATTTTGAGACAGTTTAGTTTCTTCCTTGTCATATTAAGACCTTTTTCAACAATCTTCAAGATAGCTTTCAAATAACTTTTAGACTTACATTTTCTGAAACACTCAATCAAATAAAGATTAAAAAAGCAAGATGTATTTGAAATAAAAGATCTTTTCATGCCGCTTGTAGCCATGATAATAGGGGTCAATAGATCACACAGCAAAGATCAAATCTAATCAGAGTGTTCCTACTCTAATACCACTTAATAGGCCAAGAATGTATTGACCCCTTTGGTAACTTAATCAATTAATTAGCCAAGTGAATTAATTAGATTCAATTACATGAAATAAGTGTGGTAGCATAAACAAATTACCAACTAAGTTAAATGCAGCAGAAAATAAATTTGACATAGGTGATTTGTTTACGAATGGGGAAAAGCAAAACCTCATCGGGTGAATTTAAGGTCACCACTCCTGAGAATCCACTATTATCAAAACAAGCGGTTACAAGTAAAAAGAATCCCAGTACCCAATACCAACATACAATTGAATGCTTACCCCAATACCCAATTGGACTTGTAATGTAGCGGCAATATCTCATTTCAATGCACAACTCCCAGTGTGTGACTAACCAATGATGCACAGATCCCAGTACGTGACTAACACACCAACTTGAAGAAGATGTTCGCTGCAAAGTTCTTCAGTTCATCCAACAATCAAGATCAAGATGCTCCTTAGTCACAAAACCCTTGACACAAAGACGTAATAGCTTCTAGAGAGAATATGATGAACTAGGGCAAAATTGTCTCTGGTCACAATATGCATGTATTATCACTTTGCATCAAGTTGCATCCATGTGATGGCCTTTAAAATAATCCAAATATATATATGTCTAGGGTTGTGAGAAAAGAAACCTTACACAAGTACTCGTTGATATGTGTGAAATCAGATCTAAAAATTCTAATTTCGTAATTCTCGACAGATGAAGCACTTGTCGAGCTTCAACACTAAACCTCGATAGACATGATTCTGTCGAGCTTTAATGAACAACACTTCTTCACTTGTTTTTTGGACAGATTTGCATGGCTTCAATATTAAACTTGAACACTTGTTTCTTGAAGTATTAAACCCATCCTAGATCTACCCAATACAAGTAAAGTGCGTTTTGTCAAAGGATTAGTCAATTTACATAACATATGTCTCTAACAATTCTCACATATGTCCTAACATTTGTTATTACAATAATCAATATATTATACATCATATGACATTTCTAATCATCAGCAAAAACACTAGAAGAACCTAGCATGACCCACTTGGATGTTGGGAACTTGGGATGCACTTGGATGTGTGGTGCGGCTGATAATAATGTTCTAGGATAGGTGACCACCAAAACAGTATTTTCTACTCGGAAAAAGGTCCTCTACCTATGTTTTGTTTTCCAAAGCCATGTGATGTATGTATGATGGATTTGTATTGAATTTTTTATTAAGAGCCAGTTTATGGACATACGTCACTTAGAGAACTAGCATCAAGTGTGCCATATTTGGCAATGGCATGCCAAACACAATAAAAAATCTCTCACATTAAATATTCTAAATACTAAAATTTTTAGCATTAATGAATAGTAGAATTCTATCTTTGAAATGGTACGGTACAAATGTAATTTCTTTTTCATTCATTTTTTATTCATCTTGTCTCTTTTCTCAAACAAAATATCTCCATTCATTTTTTATTCATCTTGTCTCTTTTCTCAAACAAAATATCTCCTCATTCTTTCTCTCATCCACTCATTATTTTCAGCCTCACTCTCTCTTACACTTGCTCTCCTCTTCCATTTCTGTGAGTTAACACTCCCAATCCTCTCTACCATTTTTATCACACAAATTCTAGCATCATTCATTTTTATCTCCATCTCCCTCACCGAGTTTTTCTTTTTATCTCCATCTCCATCACCATTTCTTTTTTTTTCTTTTTTTTCTTTTTTCTTTTTTTCCTTTTTTTATCTCCATCTCCCTCACTAGTTTTATTTATTTATTTTATTTTAAATCTCTGTTTCCCTCACCTTTGGTAACAAATAATAAAGAAAGAATAAAAAATAATTAAAAAGAGTAAAGGAAGAATAATTAAATAAAGTGGTAAAAGAATAGGACATGTGATGTAAGATATATTGTTGTAGACACTCAATTTTGCACCCATAATTTAGTTTTGGAAGATGACTGAAATAACCATTTTAAATACCCAAAAATCATAGTTGCATTACATGCATTAAATCATTCATTGCATATCATAAAAATGATCTTGAGATTCTAACGGTCGCGACGGTATGCCCAATTCCCAAATCGAACTGTCGGAATGAAAGATATCACAAGATCAAATGTTCATGGTTTGCATGCATTGTATGGGGGTGAAGCTGATCACGTGTGATTAATTGAAATTAATTTTTATTGGTTAAAAAATTAAAATTAATTAAATAATTGTGTGATTGGTTGTTGGTTTTTTTCAGAAATAAGCTTGGTTGCATGGGAATAAAATGGATAATCAGATAACAAGGGAATTGTTGATAATTAAGTCTTTTTAGAATATTTATTGTAGACACCCCATTTTACAGCTTGCATTTAACCAACCGGTAGATCTTCAAATTTGTAATATAAAACAAATCTTGATGCTATAACAATCATAATGGTATGTCATGGGTTTTGATCGGAACACCTGATCAAAAGTTATCATACAAACAATTTTCAATGATCATGGCTCACCTACACGATGAGCCCCGATCACGTCCTATTTTAAACACTTAATTCTGATTGGTTCTCACAAGAACTAATTTAAAATTAATTAAGTGTGACTTTTTATTGGAGTTCATTTTATTTCATTATTTGTTAAGAAATAATAAAAAATGTTTTCCTTTATGGCATCTTATCTGCTCTTTTGAAAAAAAAAAAAATATATATATATATATATATATATATTTGGAGATAGAAAAAGATATGATCAATGCAAAAATTCCAAAAAAAAAAAAAAAAAAAAACACAGAAAAATGCTAAAAAAACGTCATTATCTTCAGCAGCAACTTGAATCGCATTTTTGGCCCGGAAAAAGTTGAAATTTGGTTTTCTCTATTTCTAGAAACGTTGTAGAGAATTTAATTTCCTTTCAAAAACTCCCAATCTCGAATCAATTGGAATTTAGAACAGAAAGTTATGGCCAAAATACAAAACAGGTGCAGAAGATAACACAAGTTCAGCATCATCTTCAACTTCCTTTCAAAATTCAAATGGGGATCAACACCAAATCCATTCCAGCTCATTTAAACAAGTTATCTCCTCCCTTAGCTTCAGAAGAAAGCTAATAACTTAGCTTTAAAGCTAAGCCAGCCTTTTCCCTATAAATAGAGAAGACCTCTTCCATTTTCTGGACCCCAAATTCCCTCTAGAGAGCTAGTGAGAAAGCAGAAAAGAAAAGCTGTTGTGCAACCATTGTTCTTACTTTGGTTGTAGTTTAGTACTTCCTTGCTTTCTCCCTGGCCCTTTAAGTGATCACTTCTCCCTTTTAATTTATGTTTAATGCTGATAAGTAGTTAATTATGTTCTTAACTTTCTACACATGCTTGAATAAATGCTTAACAAGTCATTATTTGTTTCTTTCATGATATGCTTGGATGAACATGCCTATATGTCTCATTGATATTCCTTTTACATGCTTAGATGAACACTTCTAAGCTAAAGCACAACTTTCCCTTGAATGCTTAGATGAACATGTCTAAGTAGTTGTTCTACTTTTTTTAAATGCTTGAACGAACATGTCTAAGTATTTTGATTTTCTCTAGATGAACATGTCTAAGGGATTTTTCCTTTATTTTTTTTTTATTTTTTTCATAATTTCTTTGATAATCAAATATGCTTAAATGTTTTATTTTATTTTGTTCTCTCTGCAATTATGTTGATGACAAATAACATGACAACTTTGTTTTTTCTTCACATGCTTAGATGAACGTGTCTAGGCTAGGAATTCTTTGTTTACATTGATTTCTTGGATGAACATGCCATTACATTCATGCTTTCTTTACATTAAAATTGTTATCTAACAAGTTTCACTTTTTGTTTCTCTGTATGTCAAAGTCTCCTAACACATATTCATTTACAATTCCTGCAAATTTACATGTTTATATAACATATTGTTTGTATTTGTTTGACATGACATGATATTGGCCACCTTAACCTAGGAGACCAGTTTTACTGGGTGAGATGGGTGCTTAATCCCTTTCCATTCCGTAAATTAGCATCCGAACCAAGATCAAGGGTTCTAAACCATGCTCTTGCATATGCAATTTTACATTTTTAGAATGTAATTAGGAAATAAAGTAATGTAATTTACTTTTCTTAGATTGTATCTAGGACAAAAAAGCATTGTAAATTTTTGTCACAAAATTGATGTAAATTGTCATATACATTAATACAATAGAAGTATTTCTTATTGAAGGTTTTCTTATTTTTTCCATTTAAATTAAATAAGTAGCGACTCCATGTAAAACCCTTGATCTAAGGAGAGTACATTTCACATTTATCTATCAAATAATTATTGTTTTAAGGACCTAATTATCAAAATAAAAGGGATTAATTTTAGAATACGAGTTAAAAAGAGTTCCTGACTCAAAAAATCCCTAAAAAAGAGTCCAAATTGAACCAAAATTGGGAATCAGGATCGGCACTATAGGAGTGCTGATTGGCACATGGCAAGTGCCGATCGGCACTTCCCAAGTGCCAATCGGCACAACTTTGAGGCCCGGCACAGAAATTCTCTAGTTAAGATAAAATGTATCCATTTCAAATTTTTAGGGATAAGAACGCAACCTAATTCATATCTGATCCAATCCAACATATTTTTTAAGCACCAAACCTCTATAAATAGGGAACTTAAATCAGAAATATGGACCCTTTTTCTAATTTCTCTCTCCCCTTACGTAAAAGAAATTCTAGAAGCTTTGCATCAGGAATTTATTTTCTGTTAAGTGGCCTCACTTAAATCATTAAAAAATCATTCTCTTTGATCTCTAGGATAATTCTCTGCTTGTGGAAAATGTTCATGCAAGTAAGTTTCCACCTTTCTATCTCCATGAAATTCAATTCTCCATGCTGTTTATAACATGCTATTTTGTTGATTTTTCTTTCTAAAGATTATTTGATGAATGTTTGTTTTGCATATGTGTTTTGTTCATGTAATTATGTAAGAGATATGATTGAATCCTAGATATGTTGCTTTGTGTAACTAAAAATTCAGATCTGAATATTTTTCCCAAAAACTCATTGTTTTCTAACACTAAAAATTCAGATCTGAATATTTTTCTCAAATCCTCATTTTTTTTCTAACATTAAAAATCATATATGAATATTTTTCTCAAATCCTCATTGTTCTCTAAAACCCAAAAATTAGATCTGGAATAATTTTTCAAGTCTCCTTTGTTTTCTAAAACCACCATTCATATCTTTGAGTTAGTGTGGGGGTTCAACATTAGTATTCTTATTCTAGATAGAGAATTGTGTAGTATTCTGATATTCTCCAAATCTTAAAGCTTTTTTCTCTTAAGATATGTATCAATTGTAGATTGGTTTCCCATTAAATTACCTATATATATATATATATATATATATTAAAACCTAAATATTAAATTTTAAATACTAATTATATAGTCACTTTTTTCACTTAAAAAATGTAAAATATTATTTATGCTAAAAAAAAGAAACAACCTATGTAAATTTTGTTTTTATATTAATGCTTCAATAGTCTATAAAAAAAGGAAACAGAAATATAGCACATTACCACTGGTCTACTGGCCACTAATCTGGAAGTCGCTGGTCATTGATTCACTTGAACAAAGGCTGGAGTGCAGCAAATGACAAGAAACAAAGAAAATTGTTGAGTTTGTTGCAGTGCTAAGACTGCAGCGGCGGCAGCAATAAGGAATTTTTTGTTTTATTCATATTTATTTTTTAAGTAAATAACCTATTTTTGTCAAAGATTTTTATTTTTGATATTTGGAGGGGCTAATGGGCCAAGAAATGGACTGGATTTTTTTTATAAAAAAAATTGGTTTTTCTTAATGAATCTTAAGATATGTGACAGACAAATGAATTTTAACTGGTACTGAATCCATAATTTTTTTTTCTCAAATTCATAGGGGCCAATAAGTTAATTTACAAACAACGCATATATAATTTTTCAATTTATTAAGGCAGTAAGTGAAATTTTTAAAAATTTAGAGGGGGCCAAAGCCGCCCCCCCCCCCCCCCCCCCCCTCCCTCGTCTCAACATGGCTCCGCTTCTAGATGGAAAACATAAACCTAACTAACGGTGATATTAATATATTAATATTAATGCCAAGATGCATGTAGGTAGACCACGTAGCTTTATTTTATTTTTTATTTTTTAAAAAAGTCACTGCAGTTGGTTCATTTCAAATGCATAAAATCAAATGTGTGCCTCTCAAATATTCAAAAACAAATTACAAAGCTGCTTCAGCTGCCAAAGGTCTTGTAGCTGAATTGGCACGAGTTCGAGTTGTGAGATTAATAGCATGTTATAATTATTTCTCAAAAAAAGCTGCTTCAGTCAATTCAAAATCGCAATGAATACCTTCCTTCAAGATATTCATAACAAAATTAAATCCAAAAATCACCATGGTCCCATAAAATTTATTAAAAAAGAAAAAATCGGAAGACACAAAATTAATCATCATGTCCCAGAAAGAGACTGAGATGGAGGTCGTCAATCTTCAGTTTAAGGTTATAATTTGATGTTTTCGCCTACAATACAAAATACCAAATCCCAAAAGCCCAGCTCAAAGCACGTCTGAAATAAAACCCCAGAATCGGTTGATCCAAACAATGAGAGAGAAAATAATATAGGGGACTAAGCAACATCTTCATCTGCATACAAGTCAGTAATAATGTGAATCCTAGCTTAATAATACCTGTTTCGGTAGTTGAAAACTTGAAATGGCCACAAATAATCCTTTGCCTATAAGGACCAAACGCATAGGAGTGGATTTGCATCACAATCCCATAAAGTTAATGATATCATTCATCCACCACAGCCTAAACTCATTCATCCACACGTTTAAAACATTAAGGACTAATTCGACATTCGACGTAAGCTAATTTTTTTTTAAGAACATTTTTAATTTGATACTGATAACCATATTGATGTTTAAATATGACTTCTTTCTTGGCATGCCACTCCTATACTCTTATTTAAGGAATTTTGAGTGCTAACTTAATCATTGTAGAATTTTAAATTTTTGTCCACACCACACTTGTTACTTTGAATTTCGGGTGTTCATATTTCGCAGGTCTTCCAAAGCTTGTTTGGACGTGTAAATATTGGGATTCTTTGCATTATCATATGATGGAAAATTCTTAAGTACTCTCGAATCATGGAGAAATGGTATTCCATTCTCTTACATTCATAGTAAACCCTACCATGAATTTATTGAGTTAACATCACTATGAATGTGAGAAGAGGGAGCACCATTCTCCGTACTCTGAAAGTAATACTCTCATATAATAATCAAGAATTAGCAATTAAGTTTGCTAATCTCTTCTTGTGCCATGTCAATCACTTTTTTCCAACTCTTCTCTGCCATTTGTTTTTTTTTTTTTTTTTTTTTTTTAACTCTTCTTCTCCTCATTATCCCAATCTTACTATTACTCTTCCTTCAACCATTCTCATCCCTTTTTTGGTGCTTCTTCTCCCCAATATTATTCTCCACTTCTCACTATTACTCTCTCTCTCTCTCTCTCCCTTTTTGACTCTTTTCCCCATCTTTTCTACTACTCCCTCTTTGCATCTCTCTCTTGTTCAATCCATGTTCTGTCTAAAAAAGAAATGAGATTAATTTCTCTCTCTTGTATATATTTTTTTATATATGATAAATTATCAATTGTCCAAATAAGTTAAGCTTAACTATTAAGAAACAGTGCATATAATTATTTAATCATAATTTTAACATACCATAATAGATTATTGATTGTTCCAAAAGTTTAAGTTATTAGGAAATAGTGAATTTAATCATTTAACCATTATAATTCTAACACCTTTGTTCTTTTGTTGGACTTTTCTTTTTTTAATTTCTTGAAACTCTGGTTGAAGTTGGTGAGTTTTTATGTTTTTGAAAATTCTACTATGGGTTGATGAGTAATTTTTTTATGATTCTTGTTAGGTTCTAAAGGTTTAGGAATTTATGTATTTAGAACTCTAATTTGTAATATTGGCAAACCATGATCAAAACGATATGTTTAGTCTTGTTATAGTGTGCTCAAAGTTATTTAATTATTGTAAAGTTGGAATCGAGAAACTGTAGATGCATTGGGGCATTTCAGTCTGGCTCGATCGATCGAAGAATAGATTCGATCGATCGAAAGTCGACCAGATTGCGTTTTCTGCAGAATTTCCAACTCAGCCCTAACTCATTAAACGTTTAGGGTTTTATGTTTTTGCCCTAGGTGTATAAGGCAAAACCCTAGCCACGTTTTTAGTGTTACTCTAGTTGTATTGTTGCTCATACATTACTGTTTTGTATAAATCTCTTGTGAGATCTAGAGGAGCTTTCCTTTACACAAAACTTAAGGTTTTCAAGTTAGAGATAGTATCAATATCTTGATGATCAACATGGTTGCTACTATTGAAGCTTAAAGAATATCAAGCGTGGATGCTTGTAGCTGATTGAAGAATTCAAGAAAGAAGAAGTCCGTGGATTCGGAACTTGCACGTAGTCGTGTCAGTAAGTTCTACTGGTGGATAGCACTAGGAAGTCAAGCGGGGAGCTTGTAGTCCTTCTGTATGAACTTCGATTCTTTCGTGTAGTGGATTCAGGTTTACCTTAAGGATAGCTAGATCAAATCCTCCCCAGGTTTTTACTGTGTGGTTTCCTAGGTGATCATATCATTGTGTCTTTTATTATTCCGCTGCTTTATTATTTTGATATGATTATTTGATTGCTTTAACCTAAAATTGCATAATTTGACTAAGTAACAACTTGGTTAATTAATCTAGGCTAACCAATCTGGTTGTGTTTTGAGGGGTCTAAAACCGTTCAATTCTGACAACTATTCTTTAGATTGATGTGTTTTGGTGATTTATTTCTTAATTCCACATCACATGTCCTCTCTCTCCCTCTTATTGATTTGGTTTAATTTTAATTAGGGTTAATCCTTTGCTAAAATTCCCTAAAACAAACATTGACCAAGTGCACAAAACTCCTACTTTTCATGTAATTTGAGACAAGGGAATGGTAGGTGGCCTAATTTTCATATATTCAGAAAAATTAAAACATCAACTTTATTGAAATTACAGGTTGATACACTTGCATCAATAACTTCAATTTGTAGCCATTGTACTTCATATATTATTCTCTTATAAAGTATAAAATAAACAGTTTTTGTAATATAGTATAAGGACAATTTATTGAAGCATATTTCTTCACAATATTTCTTATCTCTGAGATGACTAAATCATGCTTTCGAAGTCCCAACTCTGAACAACATAAAGTAGGAGCTAAAATGCTATTGCTTGCCGATTAATCATACTACCTCCAATCCAGCCTACTCTGATATCTTGAAATCACTAATTTGCAGGTTTTCAACTTTTTGTTTTTGGAAATTACTTCGACTTCTGTTACTTATAAACTCTCCCCAGTTGTATGCCCTATATTTAGCAGGGTTTTTCTCATTCGTCAGCTCCTCCAAAGGCTTAACCATGGTGGAGAGTGGAGGTAGTAAGAAGAATGGATACGAGTACCTTTCTCTCTCTGAATTCACTATCACCCTGTGCTCCACGCTCTCATATTTGTCATTGCTCCAAACCTGAACAATTTGATTGCTTGAATTAAACTGGTCAATTACAAAAGCCTCTAAAAACATTTAAGCTCTAATATAGGGATAGATTATTAATTCTAATTTGGCTAGTAATTGTATCATTATTTTTCGGATACATACATGTATGGAGTGCACAAAGAAAAGGTAATATACGAACAATTTAAATAGACTTGGATTTAAACATTGTAGATAAGACAACTTTGAGCATTCTCAGCTGATGCTCTAATTTATCTATTTTGGATTCATTGTTACACCAAATGCATAAAATCCACCCCAACACTGGGAAATGCAACACTAGTGAAATTTTTACATTTTACTACTATAATGTCTAAAAAATAAATTTCCTACCCTCAATTATTTCAATCTCACAAAACATATTCTCTCTCTCTCTCTCTCTCTCTCTCTCTCTCTCAATAGGTTTTTTGAATTGATCTCTCTTTTCACAATAATATATATATATATATTTATAGTGGTAACAAGTAAGAGAATATATAGTGCATTGGACAGAGTGGTAATGTACTTTAAATAGATAAAGTATTTTTTGGTAATACAAAATGCTTTTTATTTTTTATTTTTGGACTTGGATGCTCTTAATTAGCCTCTCTTTCTTCTCTCAGATTTCACACACATTTCTTGTCATGATAATGTCAGACATAGGTAACATTTGGTAATACAAATCGTAGGAGAGTATGAATTTTGATGCATTCTAGAAAAATTAATCCCAACAAGATGCATTCTTTTGAAAAGTACGCATGTTCTATCATTTTACTGTCAAAAAAAGAAAAATACGCAGGTTTAGTATCATGCTGAAACTCTTATTAAGATAGAATTAGATTGAATAGATATCCTTTGGACGAGTACTAATTTGAATGATTAATGATTTGTACTTAGTAAAGTTAAATATATGGAAATGTTACCTGAATAATGTCACCAACATTGATGATATAAGCGTCTGGGGTGGGTTTGACCCGAACCCACTCTCCATCTGTTTTCTGCTTCACTTCCAATCCTCCAACATCATCTTGAGCAAGGATGGTTAAGGCACCAGCATCCTTGTGCCGACCGACACCGAGCGCTAACTCAGGGGTTGGGCAAGGTGGATAGTGATTTAGTCGGATGAAACTGGTCTGATCTTTGAAGAAGCCATGGAACCTATCTGCTGGCAAGTCTAGGGACAGTGCAATAAGTTCCAATAACTTGTAAGCTAGTTTTACCATCTCTTGACCATAGTCTTGGCATGTCTCCCTGGTCAGTTATCAAAGCAGTCCATCAGATCACATAGATAGAATCCCTTGAATTGGGCTTCAAACTAGATCATAATTCTTGATAGACTAATCTCAATTCTAAATCAATTACACAGGGTACTCCCAAATAACAGTTATAAAGACACATTCATATGTTACTAACATGTTAACCTTATATGACTAGTTAATAAAATGTACCATCCACTCGATCTCTTATAGGAATTAGGACACAATAGTCCTATAATAATGATTTCCATATATTAATTGTTGTTAAAAAAACTTACCTTAATTCTGGAGGGTACTCAGGCCACTGATTATTCCATTCAATGACTTCCTTGTCTTCAGACTCATGCGAGGCAGGGACTATAGTGGGACCCACTACAACAAAATCAAACACTTCTTTCCAGTCCCTAACATTCTTGGTATGTTCTGTGTCATAGTAACCAGTAACCTTCTTCTCATTCCTCCTCACCTTCCTCTTCTCCTCCAAACTCTGAGCAAAGAATTTCCTCGAGGCACCATCAATCTTCTCTCGCTTCTCCAAAGGCACCCCATGATTGATCACCTGGAAGAACCCCCAATCCTTGCACGCATCGCCTACCTCTTTAACAAGGCCTTCAAATTCAATGGCAGAAACATTGTTGGAGGAGAGTATTGGAGAAAGATCGATTAGTGGGACACCTTTGCCTTCGATGTAGGAGATTTTTGGCCTGTGTTCAGGTTCTTGGATGAAAGCTGGATCAACCTCTCCCATGGTAATTGGTGGATGATTTTTTAACTGTTTTGTAAGAATTGGGGTGGTGATGAAGGAATGGTAGGTTTTTAACTTTTATATGTGTGAGATTTTAGTTTTATTTATGTAGATCGAACTTGGACGGGTTTTCGGTTTCTCATTGGTCCGAGAAGATTAAAATTAAGATAAGATTTTGAATGGTACTTTTATACGTGTGAGATTTGAGTTTTATTTATGTACTTTGAACTTGGACGGGTTTTTGGTTTCCGATAGGTACGAGGAGATTAAAACTAAGTTAGATTTTGTATATATGGTTGCTATTTTTCTAAGGGTGTGACGTTTGTGCTTGCATATTGCATGGGTGAGTGGTTTTGTTCAAAGTTCAATTTATGGATATTTTCCTAATGGCAATAATCATCGGTTACGGAACTTCTCCATTATTGTTGTTGTTGTTGTCCGAGATGGCTCCGCATTGTCTTAAGGCCCAAATAAAGGTAGAAAGAAACTTTCAAATTCTTTTTATATATTTTTTATTAGATGTGAATTTTGTAAATTTAATCGTTGAATTATATATTTTTATATTTTTATATTTTTAATACACATGTCAAATTTTGTTTAAATTGAATATTATTTTCTATTCAATTAATAAACTTAATTTATATATATATATAATTTAAGACCACAAAAATTTAATATTTAAATATTTGATTAATAACATATTTATTGATTTTTTATTTTTTTGGAATTTTGCAAGCATAGAGAATATAATAAATACATGTGTCGACACCGTATTTTGTATCCACTACGACTCAGGCCCCCATTCTCCAATGATGCTCAAACTCTAGGCTTAAGGCCAGTTTAAAGCTCAATCAGATATTAAATTGACTTAAGAAGTGTTAAAATGGAAAATATAACATTTTAAATGAGCAGAAATCTATTTTTTGAGATAAAAGACCAAAGTGGCCCTCAATCCACGAACATGAGCAGCAGCCTACGTACATGAGCCAAAGCATGTGTACGCAGGCACACTCCTGCGTATGCAGCTAGAGTTTCGGAAACATAAAAAAGGCAAATTTTCTATAATAATGGTTAAGATTTGGAATGAATCCTACATCGTTTGGGAGCCATTCCAACCCCATTTTTTCCACTATATAAAGCTTTACATGGTATGTTTTCAAAACACACAGAATGCCTACAAGAAAAACTTAAGATTCTCTAGAAAATAGTGAATCAAAAGAGAGTTTTCCACAAAACACCCTAAGTTATTTTTATCTTATTAGGACCTTTTCTATCCTCAATCCTTTGAGTTTAAAGTTTTTAATCACTATTTTATTGAATTGTTATAGATTTGACTAAGGGGGACAATCAAAATCAAAGTTTGGGAACTCCTTTTGAGGTATCAAGCTTCAACCTTTCTTTCTCTTTTTTAGCCTTTCTTTTACTGTTTTAATCTTGTTCATTTGCTTCATTTATGCTTATATATGTTTGTGTAGTTTAGTTTTATGCTTTCTTTATATTTGTGAACATGTTTGGTTGTTAGAATTAGGGTTTTAGTTCATGCTTTGTTTTTTATTTAGTTTTCCGAGTTAGGGTTTTGAACAAACCTGCATACGTGTGCCATGAGCATGCATACGCAGATCAAATTCTGCATGCACGGATTTGGCCTGTGTATGCAGGCCTCTGTTTGCGTACATAGGCCATTGCCCCAAAATCCTAATTCTTCTATTTCATTCTTTGCTTCATATAATATGTTTTTGTTTTGGGTTTCTTTTCACATGTTTTATGTTTCTTAAGCTTCTGTTTACTTTGTTCACATGCTTGTTTGTCTTTAACATGTTTAGATTAGAGTTTATCCTTTTGTTTCTTAGTTTTAATGCCATGCCATTCATTCACATGTCCATGCATTGATGCCATAGGTGCTGAGCTACTACAAGTTAAGTCAAGGTAGGCCATGAATCGATTTGAACATGCATCTTTTGTGATGAATATCTTTTTATGATGTTTCATTTTGAGTATGGATGTTCATACGATCTTATGATTGCCATGATACCTTGCTGCCATGATTGAGTTGCTACCTCGTTTTAGATGAATGATATGATAGGTTTTCACATGCCAGTGCTTTTCATGTATGTATGGGTTTGGCTCTCTTTTGTTTAAGGGTAGATATGTATGTGTTTTGGGATAATGATGCCATGTTGGATGCTTAGATGTATGCTAGTGTGTGTGTGTGTGTAGATACAAGTGTTGAGTATGTTTTTAATGAGGTTAACATGTAAGACACAATAAGGGGAGGCCAACCTTAGGGTTGGGCGGTCTTGGGTGCCTAACACCTTCCCAAGAACATACCTAAACTTCAAACCCATATCTCTAGTAGTAAGATCAAAAGGTTCTTCCTCGAGAGGACGCTATATATATAGTTCCTGGACCATTGCAAAAACTAGGTGGCGACTCCAACACCCTTCTGCTGTGTCCACAACATGCAATCTAATGGTTAGGTTTTTGAAATTCACATTCAATAAACAAAATATATATATATATATATATAAGAAGAATTTGAAATATTTTTCCCAAATAAAATAAGCCCCGTTTATTAAATAATATAAATATATTATATTATATTTATTTGCATTAACATTTTAATTAAGATTGCTTCACCAAAAAAATAATAATAATAAAACCCACTATATTGGCCTGTAAAACATTATCTATTAAAATGACCCATATTTTATCCAAAACACATAATTTTTTTTATTCAATAAATTTATATACACAAAAAATTTCACACTTACTTAAATGGTGTTGGGGGATTTTTTGTGCATAGCCACATGTCTTCCGCTAGAGGTGTGACTCTACTAGACCTGGATTCGTTTTAAGGAGTTTAATTCAAAACTCAACATTGGGCCGCATAGACGAATGGCTTCCGATGCATTTTTAAGCATACAAAATAGATAAAGCCTAAAGTCTTAGAATCATGATAATGGTTGAAATAAATAAATAATTTGTTTAGCATTATAGATTTGATAAAATGGTGAGTTGAGCATTATTATTATGTATATTAATTGATGTCCAATATTAGAAAGTAGTTAATTAAGTGTCATATGTCCAATAATGGGATGAGTCCAATAGTCCATATCCAGCTGTGGCATAGTTTATGTCCAATATAATAAGGTATATCCAGCAATGGTTTATGTTCAAATAATACATATCCAGCTGTGGTTTATGCCCAAACATTACACATCCAACAGTGGTTCATGTCCAAGTAATATGTGTCCATCGATGGTGATGGGAATCAACAAGCATTAAAGGATCCATTGCATGTTCCAGTTGGGCCTATTACTAGAGGAAGATCCAAGAAGACCAAAGAAGCACTTAATGGGCCGATTCAAGAAATTTGGGCTGATTCTAACACAAGACATTCCAAGCTTGGCCCAAATGAAGATGAGGGCATAATAAATTTAATCCAAGCTATTGAGGGCTGATTTGGCTTAATTGGGCATGATTTATCGTAGGATTAATGGCTGATTGACTTTCTAGCTTCATACCAATTAATAGATATTTTCCTATTCAGGAGTTGCTAGTTTCAGACCAAATACACCTTAATTTTAGGCTTCTATTATTTTTTAGCTATTTTCCTATTTTAGGGCTACTAATTTCAAACCAAATCAATTTTAATTTAGGCTTTTATTATTTAGTACATTTTTTTTTATATATATTCCTATTTTTAGTCATGTCTTATAAATAGCATGCACTCATTGTGATGGAGGAATTGTTGAATAAAAATCAGAAAAATGCGAGGTTTTGCTTCTTCTTTTGGTTCTTTTAGAACTGTGAACTTATCAAAGATTCTTCCTTGTGGCGTTCAAATTTTATACCTTTGGTTCATGATTTAGTTATAATCATTGGGTCGAGGTATGTTACATATACCTTTGTTTGCGTTTCAATTATAAACATTGGGTCAGGGTTTCTATCAAAATTTGAATTTTAGCTTTCTTAGGCAAATATTCCAATATTATTTGTTGGATCTCAAAGCGTGTCGATTGAGGTTCGCATCATTTGGTATCAAAGTGCAGGTTCTAAAATCAATTTTACTATCTCTTTATCTTTTGTTTCCTGTTATCATCCTATCTTGTTCCGTTTGTGTTCTTTATTCCTTGTTCTTATTTTGTGACCTACACCAGGTTAAAATCGTGCACCAAGTTCCAAAAAAAAAAAAAGTGAAAAAAAAGAAAAAAAAAAAGACTTCGGAAAAGAAATAGAAAACAAAAGAAAATATATATATATATATATATATTTTGTAGTTTCAATTCTCTCAGGCCAAAAATATTGTCTTCTTTTATCCTCTACCTTTGATTTATTGTTTTTATAATATTTTCTTGTCGTCGGTATTAGTTTAAATACTACAAGTTGAATATCTTGATCAAGTTTATTAGTTTAATGAAAAACTGAAAAGGAGAAGCTACGAGTGGAAAAAGGTAAAAGAGTGTAAGACTAATATCAGGAAAAAGCCAATTTAAAAGTGAAACACGAGTGACATAATTTGAGTACAAACACGTGAGGGAGTGTTGTGAGGAATTATTTTTAACATTTTTTCTATAGTTTCAAAAGTATGTCTTCTAGGAGCAAAGCATTAAACAAAGAAGGAGGGGAGGAGTCATCCTTAATGTTGCAGGCTATACAACAACAATTTGAACGCAAGAACATGGTGTTTAATGAGATTTGGGATCGGATGGATAGGCAAGACGCTGTTATTGCTACTTTGCATGAGAAGTGTCTCCAAAGAGTCCCTAATGCTAGAAGGCTAGAAAGGCGTGCACATGTGGATGATTCTAATGACGACCACGAGGATGAGTTTGAAGATAACGAGGATCAAGCTTCATTGCACAATGAGGGCAAGTTTGTGCCAAGGGGAGAAAGGCGTGGTAGAGGTTTCTGAAGAGATCTATGATGGCAAGATGGGACTAACAGGAATCTAGGAAACATAAAAATGAAGATATCATCATTCCAAGGGAAAAACAATCCTCAATCATACTTGGAATGGGAGAAGAAGGTG